>CM068840.1:25754860-26297360 GCA_028554795.2 Sinohyriopsis cumingii | reverse complement strand
TATCATTCAATCTGCGGTACTGTCACACATGTCTCTGGGTAATAGGTAAAATAAATAGTCTAGAAAATGGATTGAGTAACAGACATTAAAATGTCCCTTTCCTTAGAACATACACAGAATGAAGTCATGGGTAGATATGGTGCATACTACTGCAGATAGCCTAATATAATTTATAAAATTCAGGAATAATAATAATTTAATACAGCGTGAAAGCTGCAATTAAATTTCGCTGGGATGTGCAGTTCATTTCATATCATTTCCTCCAGGAACCCTTTTGTACTTTACTCTTTAGATTTGATCGGTGCTCTCGTACCTGTTGTGGATTACACGTATGACTGTTTTGCTCTGCTTTGTGTCATTATATAGTACATGTTATGTATCCCGATATACATTTTATGTATCCGCATATACCCGATATTACGTGTCTCGTGTTATATATCCCCGTATAAATTTATGTATCCTCATATATCCCATACTACGTGTCCTCGTGTTATGTATTCCTATATACATTGTATGTATCCTCATATACGTGTCCTCATGTTATTTATTCCCATATACATTTTATGTATCTTCAAGTACCCCAATATTACGTGTCCTCATGTTATGTATTCCAATATGCATTTTATGTATCCGCACATACTCCATATTACGTGGCATCACGTTATGTATTCTATACGCTACGTATTATATAGTCTGATGAAAAAAGTGATGATTGAATAACACTATTCTTGAATTGAAAATTCATGAGAAAAATTTAGTAGAGAGTGATTTTTTGTATAAAAATGTATTGATATATTAGAGAAGAACTGATGATCTCTATAAATTTTTTTTTTACATATTAAAGCGATGATTATTCATTCTATGAGTAACTTGTGTAAGTGTTTGTCCAACACGTTGGATGTTACATTTTTAATAGGTTATCAAATAAATCACATCAGTTGATATGCAGTTAGTGTTATAACGTAGAGAAAATGCTTCATTTGCATTGGCGTTACTAAAAGAAGTACTTTCTCTTATATTTTCACATTGAGAGCACCGATGTCTGTTTCATATAAAAAAATATAGAGATATATATACTGGTTAGAGACCAATTCCCGCGTACCAATTGTCGCCATAGTAATAATAACTCGCGACCGCACGCGAAGTTTAAGTTCCTGTTTAGAAAATAAGAAGATTGATTTAAGCTGACAAGTCCGAGCGAAAATAATCATTAGGTAAGTCGATTATGTAAAAAAAAAATAACAAAAATGCCCGCTTTAGCCCCTTACGCCTCCATATACTGACGTGGGGAGTCACGTGGTACAATTAGCATACAAAGGTCAACAAGAACTACGTCATAAAACCCTACTTTGATGTAGCCCCCCACCTTTTAAAGCAGACGCTGTAAATGAGAATTACAACATTTCCAAAATAAAAAAATAATCATCAATTAAGCGTTTTCCTTTTTCCACACTTATCCAAAAATACAACAAATAGCATGGCCGCAGCATTCATCTCTAATTTATTATCAGATCTCCAGACTCCATATTTTACTTGCAAAGAAAGGCCAAGGGCCAATAGCCAGGGAGCATTGATTATTTTATTTCTCCCAAAATGGGGGCAACAACTCTTTTAGGAACTGTTACACTGAAAAACAATTGTTACCCTTCTATGGAACCGTGTGCACCATTACCATCAACACGAATTAATTTCTCAACTAGTAAAATTAAATACTTAGTATTTTGGGACAATTAAAAAATAACCAACCTCCTAATTGAAATTTAATATATGTTTTTTTTTATCTTTCTTTTGGTTATCAAAACTGTATATGAAACAGCTGAAAAAAACAAACAACTAGTCAGCTGACAAAAAAATCGTCAGTCCACATATTAAGGCACATAGAAGGTGTTTTCCACTGCACATCATTTTAATGGATTTTACTTTAAGATTTATTACATTTTTTGCATCATTATACCTCATTGTCACAATTGTAATAATTCATGTGAAAGAGAAATGATGATTTTTTTCTCAAATAAATCAACACAAGCAACACGAAAACTGTCAAGAGAAATAACTTCTTTCTGGTGAATGTTACCTACAGCAGTAAAGACAAGAAATGAATTACTTAATTTTATTTTTAGCAATCCCAAAGAGGTATAGAACGGAAGACCTTTCAATCTGCTGTGTCATCGGTAAAGCAGAAAAGGCTGACAATTTCACAAGCATCTAGGGAATTCCAAGTCCCTAGAAAAACTGTAGAAGACCATGTCAAGGGGAAGGTACAACAAAAGGTCTCTGGTAGATGTCCAATGTTAACAACAAATGAAGAATTGTCCATGGTCAATTATATGAAGTATTCGGCACAACAAGGTTTTCCGCTGACCAGAAAAAATACCAGGCAATATGTAATTACCATCATGAAGCAAGATGGACCCCAATCTATTTAACATGAATAAAGGTCACAGCGACAAATGGTTCCGAATTTTTTTAAAGAGGCACCCTGAGCTATCTGAGAAACATGCTGAGCCACAGGACCGAGGCAGGAACAGGATGTCAAACATGCCTGTGATGAATCAATACCTCACTCTTTGTGAAGATACACCACATAGATTAGGACTAGACAACAAACCAGATCAGATTTTCACCTGCGATGAAACAGAATTTAGTGGAAAAGAAAAAAGAAGTCAGAAAGTTATTGGTATCAAAGACCAACACAGTCACCAACAATCTGTCACAACATCCGGTCACATCAATACGCATTTATGCATATCTGCAAGTGGAAAAATACTTCCATCCTTTTTGATTTTTGAAAGATGTTTACCCCATTTGGCTTATAAGGAAGGTGTTCCAGGTTCCTGGTTATGTGGATACTCTGCTAATGGGTATATAGATGGAACACTCTCCAATCATTGGTTTAAGGAAACATTTTGACGTCATTGTGGATCAGCAAGACCAGTGCTACTTATCATGGACAACCATGACATCCACATAAGCCTAGATGTCATCAAGCTTGTACGAGAGAATCAAAATGAATTATTGGGGTTGCCACCACACACAACCCACATTCTACAAGCATTGGATGTACAAATCATTGGTCCACTGAAAGCAAAATTCACCTCAATTGCAGTTAACCTTGGTTACATCAACAGGAATCAAATATTAAATAAAACCAAGTTTCCAACAGTGCTGTCCTATGCCCTTGACCAGTTTACCACTTATCAGGTCAAAGAAGGCTTTAGAAAAACTGGTATACACCCATGGAATCCTGACGCTATTGACAAGACACAGCTTGTCAATAGCCATTTGAAAATGATTTTCAGCCCGCTCCATCGTGTCAACCATCCACATCAGCAAAACTATCATCTGATGAAGAATTACAGGCATCAAATTCAGTCTGTCCAACATGTGGTAGTTACATTGGAGTAAATCCTTTGGTAGCAGAAGGCCTTATATCTCAACAATTATCTAACATCTTCCCAGCAGTACCTGTTAAACCGCAAGTTAGAAGAGCAAAACTGGTGTTACATTCAAGAGTACTAATATGTGATGATTTTTACAGAAAGTTAGAGGAAAAGGCGACAGAGGATAAGAAAAAGCAAGAACTGAAAGAAGTACGTAAGATAACAGATTAGAGAAGAAAGCAGAGCTGAAAGAGAAGAATAAATCAAGAAATGGCTTGGAAGGAAAGAAAAAGAAATCTAGCTCTGATTTATATAAATGTGGCGTGTGTAAGTCCTCTGATCCACCAGTGGAAAAGTCTGATGATGAGAGTATTGAAGATGAGGCTAAGGATATATTCTGGATTCAGTGTGGCAAGTGTCCACAGTGGTACGTACCACCAGTCCTGTATTGGAATATATGCTCATGAAGAGGGTAACCTTAACAAAGATAACACAGAATTCATCTGCAGTCTCTGCCTCAACAACGAAGAATAGTTAAATTATTGTTGATAAATAAATCAGTTAGTAAAAAATTTATGCTACAATAATGACAATTTATAATAATTTCTTTAATGTTGTGTGGCTTTTATATTTTTTTCCAAAATAAGATGAAACAGATTTCATCAGGATCCTGTGCCTGAACAATAAAAAATAGTTTCATTAGTGACTGAATCAGTAATAAATTATTTATGATACAATAATGACAATTTATCATAATTTGTTTACTGGTCTTTTGTTGTTATACATTTTCTGCAAAATATTATGAAAATATTAAAATAATTTTATCCGACTCAAGTTTTAATTGTGTATTTACTTTCATGGTTTCCTTATCATTATTTTTTAAATAATTATTTATAATTACACAGCCAGCTAATTACACAAAACTGGTGTAAAAAAATGATGCGACTACCTACCTCTTTGTTCACCGTGTAATGATAACAAACGAATTCTCGGCAGAAGAAACGCATGTAACATATGTAATTATCCGTGAAATTAAATACCTTCGACTCCTTAAACTTTATTATTTCCAGATATTTATTAAAACTGCAGAGAAGTAGACATTATTGTAACATTTAAATGTCACAAAATGTTTAAAAAAATCCCCTTTTTTTAAACCAGTGAATGAGTAAAATTACATGCATTCCTATCATAATTCGTAACTGGTAAAGAACATTAGTTTTGAATTACAAAGCAACACAAATGAAAAATATATTATTCATAAATATTCATTTAATGAAAGAGAAAATATAATCTGATAACCATGTGTGTTGTTGTTGTTGTTGTTGTGGGGTTTAACGCCATTTTTCAGCACGATAGGGCTATACATGGCGGCCAGTATTAATGGTGGAGGAAGAACCCGGAAAACCCCGGAAAGAACCACCGACCCACGAGAAGCTACTGGCAAGCTTCCTCACATGCCCACATTGGCTGAATCTTAGACTCGAACCGCCGCAGACAGAGGTGAGATGGCAGTGATCCGTAACGAAGAGCGCTTTAGACCACTCGGCCACTCGGGGCCCCGATAACCATGTGTGAGTAGATCATTAATTTTCAACATGTGGCGACAATTGGTACTGACTCTCCCGTAAAGTTCATCACCAACACCGTGTTAATTAACGGTCTCCACGTAATCCAGAGGTACTACTCCGGTGGCCTAGTGGTTAGAGCGTCCGCTTCGGAAGCGGGAGATTGTCGGTTCGAACCCCGGTCGAATCATACCAAAGACTTAGAAAAATGGTGCTGACAGCTGCCTCGCTAGGCGTTCAGCATTAAGAGGTTAGTGTTAGGATTGGTCGGCCTGGTGTCAGGATAATGTGACTGGGTGGGACATCATGCTACATGTCTGCGGCATGATGCCTCAGTGCTAGATATCACTATAAACTGCAACATTGCAGACATCGTAACGATATGACTGAAAAATTGTTAAAGCTACTTTAAAAATCCTAATCACACAAACACACTCTCTCTCTCTCTCTCTCTCTCTCTCTCCTGTAAAGTTCACCACCAACACCGTGATAATTAACGGTCCCCACGTAACCGTTCATGTTGGTGATTTCACAATTAACACAGTGAAAACTACGTTACAAGCCCTGCTTTTATGTATTCTACGGCCAAGTTCATGTCTCACCCATGCGACAGAGAAATCTATCTGTTTTGCTAACCTTACTTTTCTTATCTCAGTCTAGTCATCTCAGACCAGTCGTCTAAGTCAAAGTGTCCACGCGCTCAGAACTACTTTAATAAAAAGAAACCCTTGTTGTCTTCTGCTCTGCCTGACGTAGTTGTGCTAAAATCAAACAAAAACAACAACAACAACAACAACAACAAAAACAGCAACAAATCTATGACAAAACATGGTAGCTTAATGTAAATCCGTCTTTGAGAACACACCATAAAAAACATTTCGAGAGAGACAAAGACAGAAAGGCATACGATGTCGAACTTTTGGGTATTATGCTATTTCGTTCCACAGAGCATTGGCCAATTTTATCGATATGCAGGCCTAGCTCAGTACATTTTTCAGGCCAGTGTCATTAAATGTAGTTAAAGCTTCCTGACTAGTTTTAAATACTTTGTGTTAAACAAATTATATACTGTTAGCTACATTTAATGAAGCTGACATGAAAAATGACTGTGCTACAGATAGGATAAAATTCTCAATGCTGTGTGAAATGAACTATAACATAAACACTGATTCATGCACATAGGCTATAGACCTATACACTTCATAGCCTCCCAACTCTTTTAACAACTTCGGAAAACTTAGTAACAGCCATACAAGTGTTATATAAAACATGCTTTATTCTAATTTTGTTAATCATCACCATTGTGCCAAGGTTGAAAAAAAAATATACCTACACTATTTAATGACAAATAATGCACTTACCAGCCAGAAGGAATCATTTATCCGTCAACACATTAATCCAAAAGCAACTTTCACTGTAGGACTCACGGTACTAATTCCATTCCAATGGTAAACATATGGAAACACTATCATATTCAAAATTCAATAACTTAAAATTTATGGGTGCTGATAATGACACCTATAATTTTTCGTGCACATCTAACCTTGGTGCAAGTTTATGTGTGGAGAACACCATATGACCCGCGGCAATTTGTTTACATACATGTGCATGAAACACGTGTTATTGATTCTGCACCAAATGAATCAGGTGCTACTTTCAGTATTGAGTACTCCTGAGTCAAGCCTGTAAAAATGCTAAAATTGCATCAGTAGAAATTTGTCAATATTTTTTTTACATTACATATAGGAT
This sequence comes from Sinohyriopsis cumingii, assembly GCA_028554795.2. Taxonomy (NCBI): domain Eukaryota; kingdom Metazoa; phylum Mollusca; class Bivalvia; order Unionida; family Unionidae; genus Sinohyriopsis; species Sinohyriopsis cumingii. Next base: position 26,290,666 of record CM068840.1, on the reverse strand, counting down.
AAGCTCTCAAAAGATATTTTTCCTAAAATTTTAATTTTCATTATTAACCAATTATGGACCACCAAACCTGTAAATACTCTATTATTTCTTCACCCATTTCTAGACTAGTTCACAGTTCTTCCGTATAATTAGTACCGTGTGTCCTGTAGCACTTGCCATATTTCCAGGACAGAAAAATAAATGTTCAAAGAATCCGCGAACTTGATAGTTTAGCACAAGGTTATCCGCAAGAGTCCGTTTTTGGAGGGTCTATGATACACGGGGGTAATTTTACAATCATTATTAAGGACAATACAAGTATGTCACACATAGTTTCACCTCCTCCAAAGAAAAGAATAGTTATATACGATAGTGACACAGATCTCTAATTACCCATGAATAATCTAAAGAAAGATGTTACTCTTCATTACAGATTGTACTAAGTATAACTACAGTAAAGCTGAGTAGCCAATATCGTTTCATTATTTACAATATAACTTTTCAAAATTGGAACTGATGAAAATAAAACAGTTTCTTGTAATATATATTAATTCTTTATTGTCAATTTCATACAGCATCCATATATTAAATGTGATAATACATCATTATTATGCGACGTTTTGTGTTGTTATTTTTCTTTGCTCATGCGTATAAACTGTTTACTTCGGTCACACCACAGCCCTCATTAACATATTTATATTCATGCGCCGCATGTAAACATTGGACGTGAACACTAGTGAAGAATTCTTTTTACTTTAAAGGAAAATATTGGGTGAGAAAAATAATCTACGTTGGGGTTTGGACCGAGACAAGGGAATGCCAGTCGCGGGTTTATATATTTCCCCACGCGGGCAAACCTCGTGGGGAGACAAATAATATAAACCCTTGACTGGGATTTCCTTGTCTCGGTCCAAACTCCAACATAGATTCTATATTTATTTACATACACACAATGATTTAGGTAAGTTCTTCAAATATAAAATTAGATAATTGTAAAAATACGATGCAAGAAGTTTGGTATCAAGATTGTTTTCAATTACGAGTGAGAAAACAAGAGTGCAACAGTCAATATCAAAACCAAAAGTGCTAAAACAATATATTGCCTGCAAATAATTAAATATGTACCTCGAATATTGATCAGTATGTGACTACCCAAATAACTACCCAAATTTCGACATTGTATAGCGTGAATGAGTAGTCAAAGTTTCAAGATTATCTCACTCACTTTACAGCCTATATCGGCACTCTTCCAATAATTAATGTGTAATAATATACTTACTGTGCTGTCTTTAACCTGCGAAATGAAAATATGACACTAGCAAATGGACTCATTTTCGTGTTCCGTTGACATACATTTCAATGTTTCATTGCAACGGTAGTCGATGTATGCCGAAGTATGTTTAAGCAGGTTCGTGTGGAGGAAATGTTTCTTGAACGAAACGACACGTTGCAAACAGTTCCAATAGGCATAATATATTTTCATTCGTTTCGTTAAAGAATAATATTTCAACTTAACCCGATTTAGGCATTCCCGACTTTCATCGCTTTCCAGCCAACTGATATGTAGGCCAACGAAACTTGAAAATAAGTTCCATTTCTTTTGAGAGAATTTGAATTTATTAGAGAAAAAACATTGGGGAAAGTCTGACAAAAACAACTTTACTTTGTAGAAAGGCGTCGCTATTGGTTGCCAGTTGTGTGTGATATTGCTGAAAATTTGACTTTCGTTGCACTCTTAGCCGACATCAAAAGACGCTTCATAGCGCCGTTAGTTAGGCGGCAAGTACCCCCCCCTCCCTCCATAAAATATCGGGTGATGTGTCTCACGTTGTAGAACTAACAATATCCTTGAAAAGTGAACAAACCTCATTGAACATTTGTAGACGTTATGTCCAATTATTTCAATATTTAAGGGTTCCTGTAGGTATTAACAACAATTAGATAAAACAAACAAAAAGCAACAAAAACAAACAACTGTATATAATCACAGAACCTTCCTTTTGTTAATTCGTCTGTTTATAGGGTCTTTCTCGGGTGAACGGAATGCACAAGGTAACTAAATAAGCAGAAAAAGAAAACTCCGCAACATCAGAAGACATTAATTATTCATTTTCTTTCGCAAACGAAGGGATAATTCCATAGTTCCTTAAATTGGTCGTCTGCAACCACATACCACAAGAAATCGAGCCCCGTCACCATAGTAACGCAGAAACCGTCATCAGGTGTTACTCCATTAATCCAGTTGGTGAAAGTGAAGGGGGATCCATTTTCCCAACGCCATATGCCATTGACATCGTCATGAAAGCCACCAATTATGTAAGCGTCCGCAACCAACTTTTCTGCTTCTGCATTAATAATAATAATAATAATAATAATAATAATAATAATAATAATAAGTCTTATTTATCTAGGTGACATAATTAGGTAGCTTCTAGATTACATTGTGGCCCTGCAATTGAAACAAATGTACAAGTATTTAGTAAAAATCTGCATGGTTAATGCGTGACGCATACAATAATACAATATAGCAAACATTAATACAATTATACAAGGTTTATATACTGATATCACTTAGATACAACCACCCTGTACCAATGTTATGCAGTCATACTTATTTCATACTTATTGAAATATTTGGCGAGGTACAATTTTGTAGAAGCTAAAACAATTAGGTGCTTATCTATTATTGTGCTGCAAACTGTTAAGCTGTACAGGACTTTTCGTATGTATGTATGTATGTATGTATGTATGTATGCATGCATGTATGTAGTGTAACGTGTCAAGGGTCAAGGTCAAATAAAATGGAATAGATGGACAGCTCACGCCTTTTTCAGTTACTAGATCTCTCCAGTTTATTGTAGTGTCAAGAAATGGTGTGTTCACCAAAAAAGTTCTTATTTAGATCGTAAAAGCACAAAAGAAAACAAATATAAATAGTCAACACAGTTTATTATATGACTTCCAGGCTTGTATGTGTTTTCTCACAAAATTTGGTGCTCAAAGTCGTGAAATATAATATTTGCAAATATGCACAACATATGTTTGATAAAGCACGTTGAAATAACAATAGTTGCAGTGGTAAATTGCATATGAAGATCAGCATAAATGTTCCTAATTCACATAATCTCTAACACAGATAATCCCAATTCCCAAACTAATCTTATACAGAAAAATAAGTTAATAGTTCTCAGAATTTGTTCATATGGCATACCGAAGTGGTAATTATTTTGTGCATCCAATCAAGGTTCCGAACCAGACCCAGGTTTGTGTTTTATACTGGAACCGGATTTTCATTGTGTGTCGTGTTTGTTGGCTGAGACACAGTTTGTAGTTTTGAGCGACACAGTCTGGGACCGGATGCCAAAAGTGTGTCGCTTGGTTGGCTGCGACACAGTTTGTCGTTTTGAGCGACACAGTCTGGAACCGGATGTCAATAGTGTGTCGCTTGAATTGAATGCGACATTGTGTGTCGATTTGTAGTACGTGATGTTTTGAACATTGCGTAACAAAAGCGCGAGGAAAAATAAAAACCAGTATGATGTCTGGTGAACTGCGAAAGAACTTGTGAAAACCTTGGCACTACTATCAGTAAAATAGCAGTTCTGCATGTGATTCGGATATATAGATAGGTAGACAGTTGATGATTCCCTTTCCTAGCCCATGTTGGACAGTTGCGTTGGATTTGTGAAGAGAGCACACCCCCTATCGAAAATACGGAATTTTGTCGAAAACACTCGTAAGATGCACAAGGAAGTAACTTTGCGCTGGACCAGCATAATTTAGCGACCTCGGACAGAACCATAACTGCATGAAATCGATATAAAGAATACGAATTGTCTCATAGATAGCAATTTAAATATAATTTGTGACTTAAATAAGTCGGCATCAAGTCGATTATCTTGTATATAAAACGGGTTATGCTCAGTGATGCAGCATTGCTAAGTCACAAAATCGCCGAATTTAATTAAAAACAGTTGTCCAGTTTTACGTGGAGATCTGCCAGACACCTATACAAGTTTATGTTTTGGCGACCATTGGAATTCTCAGACCACTTATTTTTGCATTTTTCAGATAAAGCGTTGCAAAATTCGTGTCATGGCTAGAAACGAAATGCTCCCAATGATGTGTCACTTTCGAAAATTTGAAAGCTGTGATCGGTGAACCAAAGAAGATGCCTTTTTATCTTTTCAAGATTTATTTTGGCAGTATATAAGGGATTATAAATGATGTAATAATGATAGAGTGCTAGAGAAAAAATAGGATAAAAAAAATGCACTCCTTGATTCGATGATATGTGTAAAGAAAAAAGGTTATTTTGTATGAGTAAACTAATTCATTATATAATAGTAAAAACAAATAAAGCAAGAAAAGAAATGACACGTGCAAGACCAGACTATACAAATCAGTTAGGGACGTGTTGGCATAAATATGACGAACTCTCTAAATTTAAAAAAATAAAATAAAAAATCCAAATTTAACTGTACCGGAAAATGTTAAAGGATACCGCGAATCCTAACTCAGATATTGCAATGATTACTTTTAAACAATTCTAATGATCACGTTTTACGCTACATGAAGATGTGTTACAGTTTAATGAAATACATGTAAAAAGAGAGTTTAATGTTATTTTAATGAACTAAATAAAAATAGTTCCCTTGAAGACGTAGAAACGGTTTTACATCCCAAAAAAATTTAGGCCGCAGTGCTGGTCTAGATATCATTATTAATAGGTTTATTTATCATGGCAAGGGTATATATTTAAATACAGTCTTTAAAAGTCGTAACTTTTCAGATATGCTGTCTGAAGGTCACGTTACACCACTGCATACATAGGGCAATTTAGACTATGACTCTGTAAGTTTGGGTTAATCAAGGGGTCAGTAACACTGACATATGTTTACAGTTAATTAAATTAAGGCTGTAACACACTTTTTATCCACGGCTAGATTTATCGTCTTCAGAACAATAGTTGAACATTATTTTATGTAAATTCTGCAATTTTCGGTTCAAAACATAACCTCGAAAGCATATGCTCCTTGAAATATAGAAATACAGTTGTTAAATTTAAAGTGTCCTGTCACAAACTAGAAGTTTAAGCTGGTTGATGTGTATGTATTCATTGTGCTTGTTATCCACAAGTACAACCAGATTTTGAATCTATTGGTGGAACCATTGTTCTTATGTTGCTCTCTGAAAGACTAGCGTGTGTGTGTGTGTGTGTGTGTGCGTGCGTGTGTGATTTGGAATTTTAACGTAGCTTTAACAATTTTTCAGTCATATCGCTACGATGTCTGCAGTGTGACAGTTCATAGTGATGTCTAGCACTGGGGCATCATGCCGCAGACATGTCGCATGATGTCCCACCCAGTCACATTATCCTGACATCAGGCCGACCAGTCCTAACACTAACCTCTTAATGCTGAGCACATAAAGATGTAATACGTACACATAAAGATGTAATACGTACACAAAAATATGTAATACGTACACATATATATGTAATACATGCACATATAGAGGGTCACATTGAGCGTATAGTCATTATGACAAAACGCTGGCCATATGGAATCATGTCGCAGTTAATACTTCGAGTTCAGTACCCTTAGTACTTCGAGTTCAGTACCCTTAGTACTTCGAGTTCTAGTTTTAGAACATATTTTCCTCTTTCATTTTGGTGGTAACAGAAGAGTTATATTTATGCATTTTGGTAGGGATTTAAAGGTAATTGTTTATTTATGAGATTATGAGTTCAGGATGTGGTTTTCCGTGTGTATTTCGGCGACAGAGCGCAGTGAGTAATAAGGCCTTGGTGATGATTCGGAAGTGAAATCTGTTTTCTGTTTACATGCCGCCCTTTTGACAGTCCAGCCTCTCAAAACAATGCAGGTCAACCGTTAACAAGAACTTCATCATGAAGTTATCTTTTAAGATATTTTAGATTAACATATGATTTGTATTGATTGTCACACAGTGGAAAGGTCAGTATTGAGAAACAAATGTAGAGAACATATAGTAAAATGAATTGTGTTCTATGTCTATTAAAGTCAAGCTTAAAGGGGTTCCAAGGGTTGTCATCGCTGGGGGCGGATGTGGGAGATAAGCACGCACTTCCCTTGGAAATCTCCCAATGGCTTGCGCCTGATAGAGCCTCTGACAACCAAATCCAGCTCCAGGCCTTCACGAGTGGCGAAACCTGTTTAAACTGACTGGAGAAGGGATGACAGGCGAGTTTCTGGCGCCTCAAAACCAGATGCTTCGGGCAGATGGGGCTCGTTAACTTTGGGTGGTCGCCCATCTAGGAGAAGGTAAACTCCGATTTCAAACCTTCGCTGCCTTGCGACTATACCCTCTCATGGGAAAGGCTAAGGGAGTAAACCCCAACAGACAATCCGGAGATGGAGTCCCTAAGGCGACTTGGCATTGATTTCAGTGTCATCTCGGCAACTCCTGCGACGCAGCTGGTGCCATGACGTATCGGCTTGTCCTTTCCCTTGGATCCATCAGCTGCGTGGAGAGGGTGGATCAACTGCATGGGCAACAGTTGATTCTCCATATCACCCTGCCCAGGCTTGCGCCCTGGAGAGGACACTCCAGCTTCGCTTCACAGCGTCGACACAACACGGGAAGCAGCAGTTTACCGGTTATAAGTCACCGCTCGATTGGCGTAGAGCCAGACGCCAGGGGTTGCTTCTGACGGTGGGAGAGACCAACATATTTCACTGGACAGCTACCGCCCGCCTCAAACTGGCAGCCCCAGCCAATAAGGTGCTGTCCCACCACAGTTCGCCTGCCTTGCTGGGTGCGTAAGGCTTAAGGTACACGAGAACCTGACAAGCGGACTGCAACTACTGCACCAAGAAATAACAAAATAAAAATAAAAAAGAAGACTTCAATCCTCAAGCTAGGTACCTGGAATGTCATGACCATGCTGACTGGGCTTTCAGATGATCTCCAGACGATCAGTGATGTTCGAAAGACTTCAGTCCTCAACGACGAACTTGCAAGGCTCCAGGTCGACATCGCCTCACTACAGGAGACACGACTACCAGATTCCGGGTCCCTGAGGGAAAAGAACTACACATTCTTCTGGCAAGGAAAGAGCGCCGATGAAGCCAGAGAGTTTGGTGTTGGATTCGCTGTCAGGAACACTTTGCTTGGGATGATAGAACCCTGCCAACAAGGAAATGGAAGACTGCTATCCCTCCGCCTCCACACCACAAACGGGCCTCACAACCTGATCAGCGTTTAGGCTCCCACACTAAGATCCTCCACATATACCAAGGATGAGTTTTACGAGGAGTTAAAATCGCTTATCGGCAAAATTCCCAAGGAAGAGAACTTGATTTTGCTGGGCGACTTCAATGCTAGGGTGGGTGCCGACCATGACTCTTGGCCCTCCTGTCTTGGCAAGTTTGGCGTTGGGAAGATGAATGAGAATGGGCAGCGTCTTCTAGAGATGTGCTCGTACCACGACCTCAGCATCACCAATTCATTCTTTCAGACAAAGCCACAGCACAAAGTGTCTTGGAGGCATACCCGGTCTAAACACTGGCACCAGCTGGACTTGATCATCACAAGACGGTCAGCCATGAAGGGTGTGCTTCTTACTCGTACTTTCCACAGTGCTGACTGTGACACCGACCACTCGCTGGTGTACTGCAAAATGAAGCTTCAGCCGAAGAAGATCCACCGCTTTACGCAAGAGGGTCAACCACGCATTGATGTGAGCAAGACATCATATCCAAACAAGGCTGAGGAATTCACCTATGCTCTTTCCAACACGTTTGATTCAGAACCCCCCAACGGCAGTGCCAAAGAAAGATGGGATTACATCAGTGAGACTGTATACAGCACAGCCACACGGATCTTTGGTAAGAAGCAATCAAAGAACAATGACTGGTTTGAGGCTAACTCTGCCACACTCATGCCAGCCATAGAAGAGCGTCGCAGTACTCACCTGCAATACAAGCGACCCCCCATCCGCCAGAAGACACTACAGGCATACAGGTCTACCAGAAGCAAAGTGCAGAGATTAGCACGGCAGTGTGCCAATGAATATTGGCTTCAGCTCTGTCAGAGTATCCAGTCAGCAGCAGATATTGGAAACATCAGAGGCATGTACGATGGCATAAAAAAGCAATGGGCCCCACGAAGAAACTGACAGCACCACTGAAGTCTGCCACAGGCGATACCATCCACAACAAGGGCAAGCAGATAGAGCGTTGGGTGGAATACTACTCCGAACTGTACTCCAAAGAGAACCACGTGACCAATGATGCCCTCAACGCCATTGAAAACCTCCCTCTCATGGCCGAACTGGACGAGAAGCCTACTGTAGATGAACTAAAGAAGGCCTTAGAGAAACTGTCCCTAGGTAAAGCCCCAGGGAAGGATGGCATCACAGCAGAACTCATCAAGTGTGGATGTAGCGTGCTGCTCACACACCTGCACGACCTCCTCTGCCAGTGCTGGGACGAGGGTGCAGTGACCCAGGACATGAGAGATGCTAACATCATAACCCTGTACAAGAATAAGGGCGACAGAAGCGACTGCAACAACTACAGGGGCATATCACTTCTCAGCATCGTGGGTAAAGTTTTCGCACGCGTCATCCTGAACAGACTTCAGACGCTTGCTGACAGAGTTTACCCAGAGTCGGAGTGCGGGTTCCGCGCAGAGAGGTCCACAATCGACATGATCTTCTCTGTCAGGCATCTGCAGGAAAAATGCAGAGAACAACACAGACCCCTCTTACTGGCCTTTATAGACCTCACCAAAGCATTCGATCTGGTCAGCAGAGATGGATTCTTCACAATCCTGGCGAAAATTGGTTGCCCTCCAAAGCTGCTAAGCATGATCCAGTCCTTCCACAGTGACATGAAAGGCACAGTGCAGTACGATGGCTCAACATCCGACCCCTTTGACATCCGCAGTGGAGTTAAACAGGGCTGTGTCCTTGCCCCCACGCTCTTCGGCATCTTCTTCGCAGTCCTGCTCAAGCACGCCTTTGGGACGTCCACAGAAGGGATTTACCTGTACACACGATCAGACAGCAGACTGTTCAACCTGGCACGACTGAAGGCAAAGAACTAAGTGCATGAAGTAACCATCAGGGACATGCTCTTCGCAGACGATGCTGCTCTAGCCACCCACACAGAAGCTGAGCTGCAGCGCCTGATGGCCCGCTTTGCTAAAGCATGCGATGAGTTTGGATTAACCATAAGCCTAAAGAAAACAAACGTGATGGTTCAGGACGCGGACCCCCAAACATCATCATCAACAACTACGAACTTGAGGTGGTGAGTCAGTTCATGTACCTCGGGTCTACCATCACCAACAACCTCTCGTTCGATGCTGAGCTCAACAAGCGGATCGGAAAGGCATCAACAACCCTCTCCAGGCTGTCGCAGAGAGTGTGGAACAACGGCATGCTGACCATGAACACTAAGATCACCGTGTACCGTGCATGCGTACTAAGCAATCTCATGTACGCCAGTGAAACCTGGACTCTGTACGCCTCACAAGAGAAAAGACTGAGCGCGTTTCACATGCGATACCTCCGACGCATACTCGGGATCACCTGGAGCGATCGAGTAACAAACAACGAGGTGCTCGAGCGTGCCAAGATTCCCAGCATGATCACACTCCTCCCCAACCACGCATCAGATGGCTGGGACATGTACGTCGGATGGATGACGGACGGATCCCCAAAGACATTGGAACTCACCTCTGGCAAAAGGTCGATCGGATGGCCACATCTCCGCTTCAAGGATGTCTGTAAGCACGACATGAAAGCCCTTGATATCGATGTCAACACCTGGGAAGAGCTCGCTCTAGACAGATCAAGCTGGCGACATGCTCTGATCACTGGTCTGAAAGCCGGAGAGGACAAGCAACGCTTGCTAGTTGATGAAAGACGATCGCAGAGGAAGAAGAAGCAGCTCCAACCAAAACCAGACGCAAACTTCAAGTGTAGCAAGTTCAGCAGGGACTGCCACTCCCGCATTGGACTACTTAGCCACAGCAGACGCTGCACAACCACCGACCGGGACATCTCTCATGGGCGCAGTTCCATCGTCTCTCGAGACTAACTGATGCCAACAAAGGGGGATAAACGGTTATAGAAAACAAGGTAACTTTTGAATATTTCGTTTCTTCGGAGTATTTTCAACGAAACGCAGATACTTAAATGTTGTGTGAAATACACCATTGCTATTACTGATATACTTGAACTTGCAATATAATTTGGGGGCCGTGGGTGACCGAATGGTCTAAAGCGCTCGCCTCTACTGATCACTGCCGTCTCACCTCTGTCCGCGTGGGTTCGAGTCTCAGGCTCAGGCTCAGATAATGTGATAGAAAGCTTGCCAGTAGCTTCCCGTGGGTCGGTTATTCTTTCCGGTTCTTTCCTGGGTTCTTCGTCCACCAGTTATACCACAAGGGTTCGTTAGAAAGAAAGTTTGCAGTATCCATCCATGAATCAAGGGAGAAAATGCAATAATTAGTCGCCGATTTTGACATCTGGGCAAGTGCCGTTTCCAGTGCCGTTATGCATTCGGATAGTCTTGGATTTCACCATTGACCGAAAGGTAAGATCCGGCCAACCTAGAGTTCGCAGTAAATATCGTTAATGTACATTGTGTTGCGTTTTAATTATGGTGGCAAAAACAAATATTGATTTTGATAAATTTGGTGCTGGTTGCTGGTTACATTGTTGCACAGTGCATTGTTAACTCCTGAAACATACTTATTGTTGAACTACAGACTCAAGGTTGTTCAGATCTTATCTGGTCAGTTAACCTTATATGAAAATAAAATCCACATTCTTGATAAAACTTACCAAGCACTTTCTTCATGTACTCCAGTTTGTGTTGCGAGTCAATGGAAATAAGGCTGGCACCCTCGCTGGCACAAAATGCACGTGCAGCACTACAACTCGCCTTGTCTTGATGAATTCTGAAGCAGAGGTTTGTTCTGTCCTCGTACAGGTAGAAATTGCTGTAATTACACGCTGAAAATTCAAAACCAAAATGGACACATATTCATTAATAGGCCATTTATGTGCCAAATGATGGGAAATAATAATAATAATAATAATAATAATAATAATAATAATAATAATAATTATTATTATTATTATTATTGTCAACAACATCATTGTCGCAGTCGTCATCATTAATTTTAAAATATGTTCCCGATAAGGTTACTAGCAGACGATTTTCTGCCCATTTTACTAGGACAAAGGGCAACCGGGCAGTTTTTTTTTCAAGCGACCATCAAAACTGACCATTTTGAATAAGGCACGCTGACACAAAAATCAACTAATAAATTACAAACATAAATACTAACAGAAAGCCTATCAAGTGTTCTCTTTAGGTTTTGCAACAGTTTCTTGAGACTCAGTGACTTCATTTCAACTTCCAAACACAATATAAAATCAACAGTAAATCTGCCACAAACATTTCGATGTCATTCTGGATCTATTTCTTCAATCGAAGTTATAATTATGAAATCAGAAATCTCCGCCCTCATGTGGGAAGAATGGAATGAAGGTTAAGTTGATAATTTCTTATTAGTAAAGGGCTGATAGTGCAGAGTGTGCATATACCAATTGCATTCAGAAAATTTAATAGAAATAATTTCTTTAGTGGAAAGAAAATTAGCTTAAAATATATTGTTATAATTTATCCATATAATTGTGATAGCCATACGTAGGTAGTAGCAATAGCAAAATTATCTGAAATCGGGATTATCGATCATAAAATTTTGCTTTCCATCGTTGAATGCACATTTCTCTATTACCTGGCCTAAACTGGAAAGCCAGAACGATAGACCGGTAACATGCAAAACCTGTGTCTTCCTACTGGTCGTGTCGCGGAGTGCGTAGCAGAGAGGATAATAAACAGGGAGCCAAACCGTAAATCATGGAGGTGTGTGTGTGTGTGTGGGTGTGGGGGGGCCTGGGAATGTACAGCAATTCCTTACTTTCGATAATGTGAAATATATTTGTTATCTGCTGTCCGATGAACACAGTTGTCAGTGAAAATACATCTTATTATATGGTTTTAGTACTCAGTTTGATATAGTAAAAACAGACAAAGCTAACATTTGACCACAAGACGAAGCCGAACATTTTAACATGATTAGGTATCTAATCAATCTAGAAATTAATTGAGTTGATGCTGATAATGATACCTAAAGAAAACTAGCTGCGTTTTACAAAAGCTCAGTTTGGTGTCTTACGTGGGAGTGCAATTTAAAGAGCTATTGCGTGACTTACATCCATAAACTGCTTATACAATAATTGTTGAATCGTAATCTGTTATTGCGATGTTTGAAGTCTGATGACATCGTGAAATCATAAAATCAAATTGTTGGAATCTGCTCAGTCAAGTGAGAATGCTTCTTGAGAACTATTTCAAGTATTGATTTAACTGATGTATCATCCCGGTGATTGTTTCTCTTAAACAATACGACTGAATTGAGCACTGTTTGGTCTTGTAACTACCAATATCACACTCGACATAATTTTCGTATCTCTTCGACCAATGTATACGATAAATGTACGTTGATACTATAAAAACACATACGCGTCTACGTGATAACCAACACGTTTTAGAGGGTTCAAGACTGTAAATCAGTGACATCCAATTATGATAAATTTTCGCAGTTCTGTACATTAATGTGATTGAGAATAAAACATTTCTTCTGACCATTTCATACGAGTTTCTGTGTTTTTGTCACCACTGAGTTTTGCTTTTCCCCGTCACACAATTTGCAATTAACCTGCGAGGCCATATCAACTGCGCATTAGTCCTTTTTTTCTTTTGGGGTGGATACGTACGCATACTAAAATATCGTCTGACTTTAAGTAAATTAAAAAAAATATAGAGTGAAAGGTAGTAATTTTTATATGCAAGGAGTGTAGTTAGAAGAGAGGTTAAAAATGGACACATTTTGTGAATAAAATCCAATTTTTTAAAAGAGTTTGCTGACAATATATGAATAATATGAACAGTTTATTAATATTTCTATTATTTGTGTATAATATAAATCATGTAACATTAAAAAGATTAAAAAATCGTTTATATTCAATTTCTATTCATAACAGACACATTTATTGTTAAAATCTTCTATTCATAACCCAATAACCAAGTTCATTGTGACAGTTGGAACTCACTCGCAAATATAAGCAGAGGACGCTTCTACAGTCACAGTCCCGAAGGAAAGTTGTATTGACAGTGCAAGGAAACGGTACAACTGATCTTGTCGCAGAAGCATCATTATCACAAAATTATAACGAAGATATCACAAAATTATAACGAAGATATTTATCTAATTTCTTTCTAAATATCCTTTGAACAATTACATAGACCATGTAGGTATTATTAGTTCAAAATTATGACCATATTATTACATGAAATAACGGTGAATTCGTTGAAGCCACAACCATCTTGGTTTTAAAGAATTCACTCAGAGTTATCATTTTGTGCAATTATATGTTGGTATTCTCGATTTCAAATTACTCGTCAAAAACTAAAATGGAAGAACAATCACGGCACGACGTCAGAAATTTTCCCAAACCATTATCGTAACCACCAGTCCCGACAAGAAAGACAAAGAGCTGATGTAATTCTAGCCTCTATTAAATAGTGAATTGATTATGGGCCAAATAAAAGCATTCGCCATTACTGCAAAAGGGAGCTTCATAATATACACCAAGATGAATAATAAGTTGCCCCGTACTGGCACTATTACGATTACTGGGAAATTAACCTAGGTGGAGAAAGACTTTTGAGAGAGAGAGAGAGAGAGAGAGAGAGAGAGAGAGAGAGACCCAAAATATATTGAAGTACCCCTGACTACCTATTAGGATCTACAACACAGATTTGAGCAGAAATTCATTATGAAAATACACGAGTCTAACTGCTTCGCGGAGATACAATTCGGAGAAGCAGAAAACAAAGCTAAACCCAATTTTCTTTTATAAAGTACATGTACCCTTGCGGTGTAAAGACCTTGATTATAAATGTCCTTAGGGGCACACATCACTTGTTATAGTATCCAAATCTTTAATAAAGAGAAATATGTAACTGTATCTAATTGTTTCTGATAAAGAAGGCCATTTTTGTGTGAATCATAAGGTTTACATTTTATTTGCATTCCAGTTAGAGATTTTATTTATTTATTTATTTATTTATTTATTTATGCAAGCTCAATTTTAATCATGTACATTACTCTTTCAGATGAAGTTCACTTTCTACAGTTGAAGCCCATGTGTCGTTTTATCGACGTGGGATAATACACTCAAAAACGAAATACACCGGAATGCACAACTATATATATATATATATATATATATATATATATATATATATATATATATATATATATATATCTGTGTGTGTGTGTGTACGCATTCAGTTCAGATTATAAGCTTTTGAGCGTATTTTGGCGTTTCTAGTGACATCTGAACGATAGCTACTTATTCTATACATATTTTATACCTAATATATCTTATCACATACACCTTTTTATCAGAGACACATACACCATTCATTTTAATATTACTATTTTCAGAATATTAATAATAATAATTAAATAATAACAACCGTATTATTATTATTATTATTATTATTATCGAGGAGTGTTTTAATTTAGATACGGTACCTGGACTTCTTTTACCAGCCATTTCGAAGTATGTCCAGTCAGCTGCAAAGACGTCATCATCTGAAGACATCAACACCCTTTGAAGAACGCAACTTCCGTCCGCCGTGTTGTAATAGAAGGACAAGCAGGACGTCTCTTCACATAAAATGGCGCAATCTGACAGAGAGATATTTTTCTTCTGGTTTTGAATAGTTGCTTGTGGGTAAAAACGATTTTTTGCTGAAATTCTTTCCGTAAAATGGACTGAAGTATCCGTCCAGACCACTCCAAACCCGACAAACGTTGCCAAACATATTGAAAACAAATTTTGATACAATGCGTACATTTGTGTCATATTTAAGTTTTCTCCTTCTCCTAAGGTTTCGTACAGTCAAAGTAGTGACTCTTGCTAAACTATCTGGCTAGGCATGATAGCCAGCAACTACATCCAATCGACGGTAACAGCAGTTTAGTGCATATTTGTATCAGATGTAAAAAAATGCGCCAAAAGGGTTAAAACCTAATGCCAAAGTAAAAGACACAATGTGGTGTTTTTGCCTATTGCGTGATCAGTGGATTCTTTGCAATGGCACTTTCGTAATTCATTATATCCGTCAGTAATCAATTGCTTTGGAGACCCATTCCAATGAGATGCATCCAGCAGCTGTCCAAAAAATGGTGTAATTGATTTCTTGCAACGAAATACGTGTAAAGGTAATATTCCGAGTGAATAGATACCGTGTCTTTAATGTGCTGACGTCAAAATTAGCTAAGACAAAACTGAACCAACAGAAGAATACCTACTTTTATGATCGGTGCTGATTTGCGGCACTATGTTAGGATGTTTGCTCATCAAACTCAATTCTTGTGCACTGAATAGCTTCGCTTTCACCATTTCTTATTTACAAGATAAATGTTTACCTTTAATCTTTTTAAAGTACAAAAATATAACTCATAACGCCTCCTGTTTGATAACACCATGATAAGTGGGGAAATTCTTTGAAAGAAAACAAAATGAAACTAAATAAACTGACAACTGTTCTAAACTATTGCAATTAACAGATAGACCAGAAATCCATATCTTAAACTACCCATAAATTATTAATTCATATGGAACATACTTAATGGGGCAAACGATTTCTGATCATAATCGTTATTAGCGTTTACCCCTCTCTAACCCCTCCCCTCAAATATATGTTCAAAGTCCCACAAAAGGGCAATAAAGATCACACATATGCACACACACGAACGCTCACGTGTACGTGTAATTTTATTAAAAAAATGTCTCCGGAAAGAACGAGTTTGATATAACAAAGATATAAGGCAGATACGTATTCGTGCGCTGGATGAAACTAATACATATATTTCCACCCTTACGATTCCTAAATATTTGTAGACTTTACCGTGTGGATGCGATTGAAAACCATGTTTGATTTATAAAACATGGATTTAATGTGCCTAAAATATCCAAGCGAGTACGTAATAAATATACCAAACTGTAAGCGTGTTTTGCTGATTGATTGATTAGTTGGATTATAGTGGTGTGCGCACGTTGTGCATGTACCACTGTTAATAGTCGCACAGCGACCTTATAATTGATCCTGGGGAAAGGAAAATGAGCCTCATCCCCCAGACGTTTGTGTGTACAAGGTACACTGGTAATTTTAGCCTTCAGCCGCGGGTCCTTTTAGTTTCCATTGTGGTCTGATTGGAGGGCTGTTTCATGAGTGGGAATGGACCCAGGCACTCATGATACTAAAATAAATTTTCTGTTTACCAATCACTGTGGTGTCGACCAATGCATTTGTAACGTCAGTCGCGATTGGTTGGTGACAATGGCGTCACACTGGGACACCAATTTTAGGCGCATGGAAATCGTTCCACATCTCCACCCTTTGTACGAATGTCCGGACGTGGGAAGTGGAGGGAAGTTCCGGCATCAGACAACCCGCCCGTACTTAGCCATATTATGTCCAGTTGTTTTTAAATTGACCGTAATAACCAACATTGTGTGAGCCACCTGTACAACTGAGTCAAATTCAAATGGGTCTGATAATGTTCCTAACTCCTAACAGTTTCAATAGTACTAGTACATAGTGTACATAGTGAGATGCCCTAACAATTTTGATTTTCTAATGGTCTAAGCGACAAATAAAAGTTTAGTCACTGTTAGGTAATTAGGTTTAAATTTTGATGCAGGCAACATAAACGATCAAGTCAGTTTTGTGTGGTTTTATCGAATTGGGAAGCCAAGCCAAACTGGTCCCCTTAGATAAATGGCACTTTGTAGCCCTAAGAAAAGCTGTTATTTCTCCCCAGGCGGGAAGGTGCCTCGGCTAACCTCTTCTTCGCATATTGTTTCCGCTGACCGTGTTTCCCTTCGCTTTCTGGCTGGAAAACCTTCGAATCCATGTAACCCACTTAACACTTCGGCTGCTTCTATCAGTGTATTCACGGGATGTTGAGTGTAGGCAACGTTGAGCCTTTTCTTGAGGATGTGACGTGCTGTGTGCCACTGCTGCGACGTGGGTTTTCTGTCCTTAATTGACCTACAGACTATAAATATAGTTGCTTTCATAAAATCGTGCGCTAACCTGTTGTCAGCTGGAGCCATTTGAAGTCCCAGTGCATTTAGTCGCTTTATGTTTGGATCGCTTTCATCCTGTGTTGTTGCTACCTCTGCCTCCTGTACGGTGACTTTGAAGGTTTTGTCCGGTGGTGGGTCTAATGGGACCTGTGGTGATAGCAGGATTTCTCTGACATCAGCTAGAATTTGTTCTGGTAGCACCTGTTGCATTCTAGAAACTGCAATTGGAGTGCTTGTTCTAGGAGTGGTCCTGCCTTTCACTGGCGGAGGTGAATGTGGTGGGTTTGGTGGAGGTTTAGAGACAATATTGGCAAATGTCTCTTTACCGTTTTTTCTTCTTTTTTTGCGGGGCTGGAGCGTGGTCCGTCTTCTCCTGGGCAGCCTTAGATTTAGTCCTATCCCTTGTTGCTGGTAGTTGCTGGTAGTGGTGGTCTATCTGGCTGCTTTTGTTGATTCACTGTAGTGAGTGTAGTGGGTTGGGTGCTAGCTGGCTGGGTCTGCATATATGTATCACGCTCCCTCTGCTGCTGCGTTCTTCCAAGGCGACCTGATAATTGTTCCTGGGAGAAGGAATGAGAGCCTCATCCCCCAGGTGTTTATATGCACACGGTGCACTAATAATTTTAGCCTTCAGGCGCGGGACCTTTTTTTGTGGACCCATTGCGGTCTGACTGGAGGCCTGATTCATGAGAGGGAAAGGTCCCACGCACTCATGATACTACTAAAATATTTATGCTTGGTTGAGTGGGAATTTACCTGCACTCATTCATTTTTATGCTAATATATCGGAAATTTATTTTTGGTGTCCGGACGTGGCAAGGGAAGAAAAGCGCAGGGAGGCTATCATCTGCTGTCCTTGGCGGTGTCCACTGGATCCAGATTGATGATTGCGTCGAATTTTGAATTTAGATAATTATTGTGCCAGAAATGGAAAGGATAATATCCCGTGCTGTTTTATTGATTATATCTTACTTTTGAGTCCTGTCATTCCTAGAAATCTTCATATATTTTGAGTAGTTAAGTGCTTATTTGAATTAGATGTATGTAGGAAGTTTGGGTATTTATAGGGTGATCTGATTTCCTTTTGAGATTTCTGGAAGTTGTTCATTGCTTTCCTGTATTTTGTGCAATCATTGAATATATAGTTTAGGTTTTCTACAGTGTGACAGTTATAACAGTTTATGTTAGCTGGTTTTGGGTCCGATAAATCTGCCAAAGCTTCCTGCTAACCTTGATTTTCCTGTCATAATTCTGTTAATGAGTTTTTGGTCTACACTGGAGCCCTTAGGTGGTCTGATGGATCGGTCAACTTCTGGTAGGAGAGTGTATAGTTTCCTACCTTTGGTGGAGGTATCCAATGCTCCTGCCATTTTTGGTTTATATAGTTTACAGCGAAGCTCTGTGCTTCGGTTGTGCTATATTTTAATGGGATGGGTTGGGCCTCCTAATTTGGTTTTTGCGATTTTGTCGGCTTGTTCGTTTCCAGGGATTCCTATATGCGATGGTATCCACATGAAGTCAACTATCTGATTTCTTGTGGATAGTTCTTTGAGCATACAGAAGGCCATGTCAAGGAAATGCTCTCTGGTCCTAGTGTGGCGATTTTTGATTGACGTGATTACACTAAGAGAATCGCTTATTATGACTGTATTTGGTATGTTACTATCTTTTATCCATTTGAGCGCTTCAGTGATTGCGCAGAATTCAGTGGTGAAGATTTAGCAATAATCTGGCAGTCGGGATCCCATTTGAATGTTGTATTCTGGGATAACTATTGCAGCCACCGTTCTTGGTGGTTCAGCTGTTTTCGTTCTGTCTGTATAGACTTTAGTGAATCCTTCATATGACTGTCGGATGTCATTTGCTATTATTGTTTTAAGTTTGTTTTCTTATTCGTGTTTGTTCCTGTATTCAGTGGCTTTGGTGTTAACCCTCGTGGTAGTTTGCATCCAGGTGGTTAGATTGGGTGGTTTTACGTATTCTTCTTGTTGCTCAATAATAAGTATTTTCTCCCTGAACTCCAGGGCGAGATTTCCGCCTGGGTTATTTGGTATTAGTTTGTTTTAAATGTGATATTACATTTATTAATTGCGATTTTGGTAGGGTGAGTGTTGGGGTGGTTATTTAGCCTAATGGTGTACCTGAGTGTCATTTCTTGCCTTCTCAGGTATAATGGTAATTCCCCGATTAGGATCGGGAGCACTTCAAGGGAAGTTGACGGGAGTGCTCCGGTGCACACTAGTAGTGCTTTACGTTGTATTGCGTCTAGCTTTTTTTTAACCATGTTAATTTAGCAGAGTAATAGACTTGGCAGCCATAGTCCAGTTTTGATCAAATTAATGACTTACATATCTTGAGTAGAGTGTCATGTTTCGTTCCCCAAGATGTTCCTTTTAGGTTTTGTAATAAGTTTAGATCATTATTACAGTCTTTAATTATGTATTCTATGTGTTGCTTCCAAGTTAGGTGATCATCAAAATACATGCCTAGGAATTTGGCCACTTTAACATATTTAATTAATTTTCCCTGGATATATAAGCTTGGGTATACTAGGTTATAGTTGCGTTTTCGAGAGAATATTATTGCTACTGTTTTTTCATGCGAGATTTTGAACCCCCAATTTTCAGTCCATTTTCCTATGTTGTCTAGCCTAAGTTGTAATTCTTTTATAACTGGCTTACTAGCGGGGTTTCAGGCTCTCCAGATGCCGCTATAGTCGGCAAATTGAGATAGATTGACTTTGTTGGATGCCAGGTTATGGTCTAGATCGTTTATCATTAAGTTGACGAGTATTGGGCTGAGTACACTCCCTTGAGGGGTGCCGTTTTCTAGGGCAAATTCGTCTGAGAGGGTGTTGCCTATTCTTGCTATAATTTTGCGACCTGTTAGGAAGTTATTTATCCGGTTAAAAAGTCGACCAATTATTCCGAATCGGTTAAGTTTAGCAATCAGACCTTTGGTCGTGTTTTGTTTTGAAATTACGGAAAGAACAAGCTTAATATGGCGTAGTGATGCGTCGAAACTGTTATGCTGAGACGTATTCATACGCCAAATCACATGAGTTTTATTTACCGAATAGGAAAAATACATTGAATGTGGCTTTGTATCCATCACATTTTACGCTTTCTAAATATATGTTGCTATACATTGTAAATAGGAATTCAAAGCAGCTTTGAACCGGCAGTGGTTCGATTTGGTGCGACCAAGTTTTTCAACTGCCAAACATAATTGAAAACAAAAAAAAGTGAGTTTTAATCTTCATATGCAATACAATAGTGAACGTCACTTTGAAATGATAGATCAATAGTAGAAGATTAAATATGCAATAAAAATATTGATGACACACTGCACATTCGGCACAAGGGTTGCTTAAATAAAAGTTTCTTTTTCTCCACATTTGCTAATCCAGTGTTTTTTTATTGTGATCAATATAAATGTGTGACCTTCAGAACGAAAATCAATATATCAATATTTGTTTAATAGAAACCAGTTAGTGCGTATTATTTATCTGTATACGTACGTTATTATCCTAACAGAAGACAAAGGATGTTTACTTGAAACGAGTGAAAAGAGGTATATTTTGTCGAGTGGGTGAAAAACTAATTATTTTCACGAGTGGCGATGACTCGAGTGAAAATACAAATGTTTTTCAACCAAAAGATAAAATTAATTCGTCGTAAGAGAATTATCTTTTCTATTGTATACTCAGATGTATTGTTTAGCATGTTATAGTTTGTAACTATTTGCATAAAAATATAACCAATTACCCTAATTCTCCTTTCCTGATCAAATTAAAGTAGCGCGTTAAGAAAAAAAGAAGAAAAAAAGTAACAAATTCGCGCCTTGTTCGATTTGAACTTGATTCGTCTTTAAAGAAAGGTAGCAATATATACCACTCGATGACACAGTCGTCAAAAATAACTTGAAATTTCATGGTTATAATGCATCCCTCTCTGTTGACAGCCAATAAAAGATTATGATATTTTTTCATTCATGTGAAATGTCAAGATCCTTTCTTTTAGAAATTCCGGTAATTCACGGCCTAGCCCTCAATAAAATATGGAATTACAGAAATATATGGATCAACTCAGTTTTTAAACTTAGTTGATCCACATGAAGCGTATCTTCTTCTACCTAATATTGATATCATTGCTTGGTCTTCGAAGTGAAAACAAATATTTGTTTAACAAAACCTCATGCTATGTATTTGCATACATACTTTATTATCTATAATGTAGAAAATATGGAATTTGTAAACGCTATGCCAAAAAATAAAGGTATTTGCCCTAACAGTGTCGAGAAAGGTGTAAAATCAACAGGGGAGCGACGTTAGTTCATGACACATACTTTTTATGATCGAAAGCGTCCTCATGACTGTTTTGACAACATCCATATTAATTTTAAAATTTAATAGTTTGATATCCCATCTTTTTATTCGCATGATTTCTTTAATAAAATAAACGTTTTTTCTCACGTACATTACTATGTTAACCTTTAACTAAAATAAGCCTATAGGTTAGATTTTATTGATATTGTGCAGAATTTATATACTATATGTTACTTGATACAACGGTTTTGTATATATCATAAATGTGTATCATGATGACATCATATATACAGCGAGAAACATCAAACGACGTGCATCAACGTTCCATATTGACGAGTATCGCATTCTGTTCGTGCACTACAGAATAGACATAGACGTGCAAGAGGAAAAAGATAATCCTGTTTTAGATTTATACTTATAAAAAGTAAATTCTTATTAGTTGCATTTTACTAAACCCTCTTCAATATCGAGAACATTATATTATTCATTATAATGCTCCTTGCATCAGTCAGCACTCAGTTCTATTATTTGAATTTTTTTCTTGGTGAAATTAATTAACAGATACCTGGAGTTTATGTTACTAATGTAATGTTCAGTTTTGCGATGTTTAGATTATTTATATACATCGAAGTTACTAATATAGAAAACAATAACAGTAATGTTTCTTAACCTTCACATACAAATTTGTCACATTAAATATCAGGCTTCAATATTACCGTAAATGCTAGTAACCTGTATTACTAGACAACAAAATCGGTCAGTAATAATAATAATAATATGCATTTATAGTTATTTGTATTGAGTGTATTTGAGACGGGGATAGGGATTGTGAGCAGCTTATTTAGCATATATTTTTGCTTTAAAAAATCCTCCGCCACTTTGTGATTTACATCCCATTACTGCGGATTTCAGGATAGGGCGGAGTTATTGGAAAGGTTATATATTTGATGGAAGTTTTTTTTAACAACTCCAAGTATTACATTTTCAAACAGATAGAAAGTGAAACCATCAACTTAAGCAAAATCAACAAGTTATTTATTTCTCTACAATAAAAAGTGAAAATTCATGAGACACTTACAGTTTTGTGAATTAAATTCAAAACAATTCTAAATGTTCTATCACCAGTCCAAAAATGTAGAATGTTCCCAAAATATAGTATGTTCCGATTGAATTCCAATAGTCTTGAATGTCATTATGTACCACAACGATGCAACCTAGAACGTCATTAAATGAGTTCACAATAACCCCAAAGTAGTATTTTAGACCAGAAGTCTATGAGCACTTTGTAATTTCAATGAATAATTTAAATAGATAAATTCCCCTCAATCAAATCTGTACACAATTGTAAACTCTAACTGTAAACAAGACTGACCTGAACTCTTTTTACATAGATAGGTCTGTTTCTAGAATAGCCTCAACTAAAAATGTATGTAAATATGCTATTCTAGATGGTGGACAAAAGTTAAGCACACCGTAAAAAGTATATATATATATATATATATATATATATATATATATATATATATATATATATATATATATATATATATATATATATATTGATCCATATATATATATGTACACACATCCGTACACAAACACGCAGGCATTACATCCATACATCCATCCATCAGTCCGTCCATCCATCCATCTATACACATATCCATCCATATATCCATCCATCCATCCGTCCATCCAACCATACACACATCCATCCAACCGTCTATCCATCCACCCATCCATCCATCCATCCATCCCATCCCATCCATCCATCCATTCATGCATGCATGCATCCATCCATACATCCATCCATCAGTCCGTCCATCCATCCATACACACATCCATCCATCCCTCTATCCATCCATCCATTCATGCATCCATCCATCCATACATGCACATTTACTGTCTCATGAAGCCAGATCAATTTTGCTTCTTCTCATTTACGCTGCATTTCGTAAGAAGTCGTGTACCTGACTAATCGAGATATCCTGTTTGTGCGTTGCTTGGATGTTCGACCAGATGAAAAGCAATCAATGCAACAATAAACATGTGTGTTTGAAGTTTTAATTTTCGAATGATACGCTGAATAACCACGACTCAAAACAATACAACAATAAAAAAGTGTGTTTGAAATTTTGTTTTTCGAATAATACGCTGAATCGCCAGTAATCAGAAATCGCATGTCTTTGTTATAGACTGCACATGCTTTTCTTTATATAAAGTTCTTAATAAATGGAAATTGTGAACTCGGCATACCTCGATCAAACTACTTTCAATTATTGATTTGTCCGTTCTCTGATTCAACAACCATAACACACTGAACATTAATCGGCTTGTTTTCGCATCCTCAGTAGACATTTGTTTTGGCCACTTTTCAAAAATGATGACCTTTCAGTTTTAATGCCAAGGTTATGCAACAACTGCAGAAAATCTCTAAACTGTCCTGTCTACTACGAAAACATCGACACCTCAACACAGCTTGTATTGCTTTAGACATTCGTTTTAAGAAAATAGTTCAAGATAGATGAGTGATTATTTTTTGTGTCTGCCAGTTATGGTATTCAAGCAGTCACAACGTATCCTGTGCTTGTAACAATGATCTTGGACTATAACACTGGCAGACCTTTGTTAAAGATTGTGCTCCTTTGGATATAAAAGTATGTCCCATCAATTACTAGTGTAACTGGAGGATCTGCTTGATTTACAATGAGATGCTGAGCAAGAGGCGATGTATGTTTTGAAACAACTTTGAATCGTTGCATGCGTTAAACGCCCATGTGTAGATTGACAAATAATTCGGAGAGAAAAAGCCTTTGTTAACAACTGCAGGATTAACGCTTCATTTATAAAAGTTGATGTTGGTGGAAAGTATTTCGTTTTACATTCTTGACTTACGCTTGAGTGAAAATATCGCTCCAGAGGTTCTTGCAGTTCCGACTCGAGTGTTATCCATCACCGTACAAAAGTATACTTCTCTCTGAAGCTTACCTTGTTAAGTCCGGTCAAGATGTATTGGCTCTATATTCGCAGGTTTGGAAGACATTGCAATAATGCATGCGTCATCATCTTTAAAACCATTTGCTTTATAGTGACCAGGAGAAATCTGCCCCCCCCCCCCGTTCTTGTTCTTGTGTATGAGCAGTCTAGGACTCAGGGTACTGATTGTATGGAAAAATGGGAACCAGTCTTGAAATGGTGGAAGATAAAACAGAGTATAGACCTTTTTTCCGGAAGTCGAATCTGGGGTTTTCCACGCTAATATTTAACGCATGCGCAATCAACGTAAAGCAACGTTTAAGCGATCGTCATTAAGATAGTATCTGTTTGTGAACAAAGTTGTAAACGTTTGATATCTGTACACTGATTTTAGAAATAGTGTGTTTGCAAATCACGAGTGAATATTTTAGTTAACCTGTATAAAACAGAAAAGTAGATACGAGTACAAACTGCATCAGATAGGACCAGGACAGCGGACACGATTTGTGGGACCTAGGAAAAGTTCTTCAGTAGGCACAAATGAATTTCAAATTGTAGCAGCGGTGGACCCCCACCCCCACCCCCCGACTGTTGTACTACCTCGTCCGCGGTCCTGGTTAGACTTAAAAAGTTGGATGATCCATTTCTGAAAGGAGAGCGGTGGGTGGACGATGTTACCATCTGGCCAGAATTACAATTTGTAAAAAGCCACGGCTATTTAGTTGACTCTTCAGAACAATATGCATGAGAAAATTTGAAGGCTTACAAATCTCTTGAAGCATACAGTTAGTGTCATAGTGGATGGGTGCATATTTGTTACGTCAAAAACACGGGTAAAAAGATCATCATCAAGGCCAACGTAAACATATCCCAAGCCCTATCCAAGAAACCACACTAGGTTTGGGTCGCTTTACACAGATCTAATGGTACAGTAATAACTTGCCAATGCACCTGTATGGCAGGATAAGGTAACTCAGTTATTATCCATGTTCAAGTAATTAGCAAAACAATACCAGAGAGAGAGAGAGAGAGAGAGAGAGAGAGAGAGAGAGAGAGATTGTGTGCAGATTTTTTTGGGTTCACATTCATTTCCATTTAATTTATTTAACTCACATGCAAGTCTGATTGTGAAATCTAATTATGTGATATGTGACGTGCCTATTTGTGTATTCACTGCTAGCTGCTTGTCTGTTAAGTTAACTTGTTTATTATCGGATTGTTCATTACCATGCAGTCAGGAGGGGGAAGAGGTTGGAGTTAAGGCGAGAGTCACTATGCAATAACATAAAACAATATATACCCAATTATAGTTAAACGCAAATACTCGTGGTCTGGCATATTACTTTTCACCACTATCTGCGGCAATCTATAACGACAAATTCTCTATTCATGCAGGCTCGACCCTAGGACCAGGCGAACGAGGCAGCCGCCTTGGGCCCTGCACTTTCAGGAAATCAACTCCTAAATGCAATTTTTTTGCTCATAGCTTTTGCTGCCTTGGGCCCCGTATGCTGCCTTTGGCCCCGCACATCCTTGGGCCGGGCCAGTATTAATGTAAAACTTGTAGGTCACTCGAGTTGCCATACGTCAAATGCGCATGACTATGGTATATGTTTGGCCAGCAGAAAATAGTGTCATAAAAGGATATATATATATATATATATATATATATATATATATATATATATATATATATATATATATGGGTTTGGCTGGCCAGGATTGGTTGATAATGAAAGATATATTTTTGCAAAAAGAATCTTTTGTGAGCTTATTCTAGTTGCAGCTAAATAAATAGAGACATTGTTTTATTGATGGAATTTAGGTTCTTTAACAAACTTAAGTTTGGAACACTCATTACTGAAATCAGCACCGGACTGTTTGGTGCGGAATTGAAAACATACGTTTCAAACACACATAGATCCCGAAAGGTTCACGGCTAATATGGCTTTCTTTGCATAGAGGCGGTCATCCAGGTTTCATCTATATATAGGTTTGATCATGATCACTAAAAAATTTAAAGTTATGGAATTTTTAATATCATGGTGTTTGCATAGGTTTACTGTGGGAACTGAATTAGTACCGTGAGTCCTCTATAGTCTAAATATGGCATTAACTGGAACTACAAATAGTTCTTGTCCTGGCTTCTTGCAGACGCAATAGTAAGTATGATTATTGGTGGTGGGTGGCATTGGAAGGCTTACAGATGGCTCACTTGTATTCAATTTGCTGCGCTTTGTACATGCTGGTAGATACTTACTCAGTAACCTTTTGCTAGTGTGTGTTTGTGTTTTTGGGATATTTAACGAAGCTTTAACAGTTTTAGTCATATCGCTACGATGTCTGCAGTGTGGCAGTTTATAGTGATGTCTATTACTTGGACATCATACCACAGGCATGCATCATGATGTCCCACCCAGTCACATTATCTTGACACCAGGCCGACCAGCCCTAACACTAACTTCGCAATGATGAGCGCCAGGAGAAGGTGCTGCTACTAATATTTTAAAAAGTCTTTGGTATAACTCGGCCGGGGTTTAGAGCCATCGACCTCCCGCATCCGAGGTCTACGCTCTAACCACTTAGACCACCGGAGCTGTCACCCTCTTGCTATTAGAACCTTCATTCTTTAAGCTTGACATTGTGTCTTCTTGAGAACATAATTTTCCACGTTTGTTGCACAGAGCAATATCTATCGTGAAATTCATCCGTAATTTAAACAAACAATACAATAGTTTACGCCTGTTAACGTGGTTTTGCTTGCTTTGAGTAAAGAGCTCGTGTAAAACATTTATGAGTAGGCATGCTTGCTCTGTAATTTAAAAGAATTTTTAAAAAAATTAGTGTTTTAATTCCCCTGATATCTCACTTTTTGTGAAGGTGATGGTGATACAGGTAATAGGATAAACGTACATATTCGAAGCAAATAAAAGATGATATAACGCACACACTATACAAGAAACACCCTATGCCAGGGTTCTATGATGCAATATGAATAAGTGCACCAACTTTTAGTTGATTCTTTTAATTAAATCCCACCCACATCGGCATTTCGTGTTATATTGACTTGATTTTGCATTTTCGACATACTGGTTAACTATGTTTCTTTTATTTCGCCCAAGAAATCAATATCACAAGCAGAAAATACTTCGTCTTAAATCTGCATCATTAGATGTCCTCGGATTAGTATTTATATTTTGTGTCATAGATGTCATCGATCGGTATTAATATTTTGTATTATAGATGTCATCAGTCATGTATTCATATTTTGTCTCAAAGATGTCTTAGGTTTTGCTTTCATATTTTGTGGTATAGATATCCTCCGTTTTGGATTCATATTTTGTGTCATAGATGTCCGCGGTTTAGCTTTCATATTTTTTGCTATATATGTCCCTAGTTTTACTTTCATAAGTCTAGAAAGGAAGCTAAGTGTAGGAATATGTATTTCTTGGACTTATTTATATCAACACATTGACGGCATAGAACAGATGGGGGGAGCATGAATTTGAATTCGGATTGTTAGAAAGTCGTACTTTACATATAGTACTTTCTTAGTATTCGCTATAAATATAATTATACAGGGACACTTATAATTAGAATTGTCTTCAACTGAAGAAAGAGAAAAAAAATAACACTGGTTTTTCAATCCATGTACGCCACCGTGCCAAGCGTTAATCATTACCTTTACACCACCAGACCAGTTAGTAGTACTATCTTCTTTTGTATAAATTTGTGAAAATATTCTTTAAAATCAAAAGAACTTATTCGACTTTTGAGGCAGTTATTATTAGAACTGAGATTTTACACATTTTACGTAGTTTACTACACATTTTACTCCGCTATATCCTAAATATCATTTATTCAGTATGATTCAGTCAATATGATAGCATTCTTCTCTTTGAATAGATTGCCTTCTGCAACGTACAGCTCCTGTACTGTCTTTAGGTCTTTACAGGAATCGTGTAATTTATCTTTAACAAGTTGACAACTCATACAACTTCCCATCATTTCGGGAAGAACAGAAAAAAAAATATAGTTTCCAAAGAATACTTTCATGTACATCTCACATCTTGGCACCAGCAGATATATACTTGGTATAAGATGACTACAATAACAGAAGACAAACCCTACAGCCGATGAATTTTCCCTCATAAAATCAGCGTTTCCAGTAGCGAACTGAGATACTTAAACCTGAATAGCTATTTATTTAATTTATTTCGCTGAATGGATCAGTTCACACACACTGATTATTATTCCTCTAAAAAATTTGCTTAAAACTTTGCAACTATCCTTTCATGTGGCGATACGGATGAAAATCGCATAAAATATAATGTATTAATTCTTCTTAATCTAGTTATTAAATATTCATATTTTATTTTATTATTTTCTAATTTGTTTCGTACATTTAGTCATTTCTGGTGTTTGTGGATGGTCTGATGAAGTGCAATAACGAACAAAAGCCTTTATTTCTAATATGGAGGGCGTTTATGGTCCAACTTAATTCTTTCACATTGTGTCATGATTAACCCTTACTACCACTTGACAAAATATCGCGATTGGGGATGCATGTGCCGAACGTTAATCCCATCCAAAAGAGTAAATGTACGTTATTCAAACTTGTTTTTCAATTTTTTGGCCTGCTTCATTTTTCATCTTCAGCTTCTCTTCTCTCTCCTTCCCTTACTGTTTCCACGCGCACAGTATGTACATAATTATTATAGATAACATTTGTTAACTGTAGAACTACTAGTATACACTTATGCAGTGAGTGAGGTGCCCTTCACAAATTACCTGATTTTATGGGCCGCTGAGAAGGCAGTGTGATTAAAATCATATATACACTGTCCTACTTGAAGATCTGAAAGCGACTGCTTAGGGGTCATGTTCTGGTGTGCTCTGAATTAGCCAATGGGAATGCAGCTTTCAGAAATCTGAAAGTGAATCAAATCGTTCGGCAAAAAGTGATGCTCTTCAGAAATGCTGCTCATTCTCCCAAACGTGATGATACAAAACTTCATCTGATTGGCTAACAAAAATAGCAACTATAGAAATAACATCGTTCACCTGAACATGACTCCTAAGCAGTCGCTGTCAGATCTTCAAATACGAAAGGATAAAAAGATAACTGACTTGTGTTGCTTTGGGTCTCGAAATTTTATTTCACGTAAAGCAATTTTTTCCTCCAGGTCTTGAGGTCCGCCACTGTCTAATTGCTCTAATAGTGTCTTTCTTACTCAGTGGATCAACAGTGTTTACGTTCGTTAGCATTTGAAGCGTGTCTTGATTTATACAGTTTCTGAGTATTCGCCTTCGCAAACGATGCCCTTGACCCGGTCTTTTAGGACAGGATGATATCCACTTGCTGAGTTGTCCCTGCACTCCATAGCAGTGTATTTTATGAAGAAATTTGTCGTGAGGGAATGTGTCAAATTTTTTTAGAAAATGTCTAATGTTGCTACATCAACTTGTTTTCTTCAGTCGAAGGATTGTATGAGATCGTGTAAAGTGACTAGTAGCTGTGATTCCAAAGCAAAGCCAGATCCAAAGCCATGATTTAGTTTAGTATGGATTCTGTGTGCGTGTCGAAGTGTCTAATCATGTGGTTAGAAATGACGTGTTCAAGAATTTACATGACACATACGTTAAAAATACCGGTCTCTAGTTTTCTGCTAAGTGTCTACCCCCCCCCCCCCCCCCCCCCCCCCCGTTGATGACAGGGGAGATGTGGGTATTTCGGAAGTCATTTTGAAGTGAGTCGGTGTCCAGTGAAAGTTGAAAGATGTTAGGTAAACCATTAGAATGTTCATCTGAACATGTTTTCGGGAGTATGTTTAGTATGTGTTCAGGTCTCATGGCCTTGGATGTATTTATGTTGAGTAATTGTTTGAGAACTCCTTTGACTTCGATGTGTAAGTAATTGGCTATACTGGAGGTTTTTTTCTGAACTCTAACTTTTGGTAAAGAACTGCCACTATTTCTAGTAAAGACCGATTGGAATTGCTCGACTAAGTTATCTGGCTTGGTTTTTGAAAATGTAATAAAAATTTCAATTTCTGCTTGAGAAGTGCTGTACTGACGTTGTCCTGTTTCTTTGTTTTGTCATTTCCAGAATTGTTTGGGGTTCTTTTCTATTAGCCCTTCAAGAATAATATTGTTCACATGGTCCCATTCTGCCCTTCTGAATTCTCTATTGCGTTCTTCTTTGATTGTAGAGTCGTGCCCTTTCTTGCTTGCAGGTTGTTGTAGGCAGGTTTGACGTCCGAGTCCACAATAACCATTCATATTCTGATTTATACTCTGGTTGTATGTGCCGCTTAGTATGTTTAACCAGTGTTTCATTACACTATTGTAAGCGTGAGAAGGGACAGCTGAATTATTTTTCATTAAACTTGAACACGAGACATGATGAAGTACACAATGACACTTGAAGAACATACAAATATTTAAGTGGTTTTGCCTAAATGTTTAGTCAGACTTCTTTTTACTTCAACTCAGCCAAAGGAGGATCGATTTTGAATCAATTACTCAAAAGCCATCACGATCACATTTGATCTTTTTATCATTTATAATACCTAAAAGAAACATCATACATTTGGCCTAAACATTTCAGATTACAATAAAGTAATCAATTAACAACTTGTGTACACACGTTGACATCAGTTGCATTACGGGCCACGCATCATTGCACAGGCTGCAATACTTATTGGAACAGTTCCGGTACCCACAAGACCGGTTCTAGCTAGTTCCAGCACAAATACGGTATTTTAGAATCACATGTATGCCTACACTACGTGAGCTCTAGTTATAGTAACCTAGGCAATCTGTTCCCCATCCATAAATCACATACTTTGCTCTGAACACAAAGTTCACAGCTTTCGATAGAAATATAAGTAGATGACCTTTATACACGAGGATAAGTATTAATAATTTATTAGTATTTTAACATCTTGAAAATAATTCTCCCCATTTCATCAGCGCGCCGAAGTTTTCTCAGCAAATTAGATTCTTCTTTACGACAAGCCCGAAGGTCACCTCACTTAGAACACTTGGGGGGTGGGGACGATATGAAATTAGAGGGGCCCTTGGCGTCGAACAATCAGTTGTTTTGAACACTGTGACCATACACGCAACAAAGTCTTGGGAACTGGTACAAGAGATTTTGCTTAGACATTCATGACATATATTTAACATCTTCGATCGATCGAGAGAACCTTTTCACTCGCTAACATATGCAGTAATCCCTACTACCCAAAGATAATGTTGTTGTTGTTGTGGGGTTTAACGCCATTTTTCAGCACACAATAGGCTATACATTGCGGCCAGTATTAATGGTGGAGGAAGAACCCGGGAAAACCCCAGAAAGAACCACCGATCCACGAGAAGCTACTGGCAAGCTTTCTCACATACCCACATTGGCTGAATCTTAGACTCGAACCGCCGCAGACAGAGGTGAGATGGCAGTGATCCGTAACGAAGAGCGCTTTAGACCACTCGGCCACTCGGGGCCCCTACCCCATGATAAAGCCAGTGCTTTATTTATTTTGTATACGAATTATGGATCAAAAATATTTTCCCCCTTCATAGAACACAAGCAGCAATAAATTAGAATCGATAACAAAACTGGCTTCTGTGGATGAAACTGTAGACACTGCTGAGGAGGAGTAATACCAACTAGGCACAAATGCCTTAACCCTAAAATAACAATTGTTTAGGACGAATTCCAGAATAGGTGGGAAATAAAGTAACGAAAGTTTCGCAAGGGAAAAAAAACAAACAAACTAAAAATGTCTCAGGACCAGACAGACCGATAGTAAAACTTTTCCAAATGACTTGAAGATCGTTTATTTGTTATCTATAACACCTTTCCAACAAGGTAATTCAGTGTTAATATACGCCACAAATATTTCGAATTGGATAGATAATATCAAGATACAAAATAATTAGCAAAGCTAAAACTGATGCAAGCAATTATGCCGGTATAACTTTAATATTAGTGATAGGCGAACTGTATATCTAATTTCGTATCGATCGAAATGTAAACGTCCGAGTTGGAACATCATACCGAATCATACACATGTCTGAGTAAGAAAACCTTTTTCTTAAACTCGATCGTCAGTTAACAGAGGTCAGAAGAAAGAAAAAAAACAACAGAGCATAATATGTATGAATACGAAGATACATAAAGCTTCATAGTATTAGATTTTCATTGTAAAGATAGCTATTTCTTGGATTAATATCCAATCTCTTTGTGGTTTTGTAATACGTATTCTGAAGCAGGTTATAACATCGAAATATTTATCTCCTTTATATATTTTGGACACCTCAATTCTTCCGTTCATAAGCTTTCCCAGAACTTCATAATTCTTGCATGTCTTTTCTCTCCCTGACACCGTCAGATTATCTAAGCTGAATTCCAAAATTCCGGCTTCTATGAAATCTTGAAATTTCTCGGGTCCGCTCTGAAATCCAGATTCTAGTATGAATCTATCGATGATCTGAGGTTTATCGAAAACAATATCTATTTGGGATTCTGGATAAATCATAAAACCCCAGAAAAACCCAGAGATGTTAGGAGAATATGCTTGTTCTAATGTAAAATTCTGAAAAATTTCTAAATTTGTTGTCAAAGTTGTAACTGGGTTGTCGCCCTTTAGATGTTTTGGCTCTAGGTAAAATAACGGATCTATATATTCACGAACCTGGCCCGGAAGTGATGACATTTTCCCAATATGGGTGAATAGAGTCGGTAGTCTCACAAATCTCTCTTTTTGTTTCATATTATCTAAAAAATATTGAAATAGAAAATCGGCCGGTAATTCCCAATAATGAGTTTTTAGCAGCAGAATCAATACTGGGAGGTCGGAAGTACGAAACAACTTTCCAATTGAACCGTAAAATGTGAATTCCAACATATACCAAAGCTGCCTGTTTTCTGATATAAAGCTATGAATTTTTTTAATGTAGTCATCCGATGCCTCAACATCATCTTCCAGATGAAGATAATATTCTGATTTATTCTTACAGTAATTCATTAGGTATGCGTAGTCCAAAGCTTGCTTGGATCGCCATTGTACTCTTTCCACTGAATCGTTGAAATTTCGTTTCAAATTATCCAAAGATGGATAAATCTCATGTGGCACTTCCGTTAATTCTAGAACGCCATCTCTGATGAATCTTACGTAATTCTGCCAGATATTATTAATTACAAGATCTCTGTAAATGTTATCAGAATCGGACAGCTGAACAACAATAGTTACGTTTTGGAAAGGTTTGGAATTTCTCTTGGACAGTAAGAAGTCCAAGGTATCAAACAGGTAAAGACGACCAGTCCTGAAAACTGTTGGGATGCCGATCGTTAGAAACTCTACAAGAAGAACAAATACTGAGATTAGGAAAAATATAATAAAATGAGGGAAAGTTGAATCATATTCGTGTTTTGGAAGGACTAAACTCTAAATCGTCTTTTCGCCAATTTAAAAATACTTCTGTAAACTGACAAGAGCAAAATGTACTGTATACCTTCAGAAAAAATAATTGATGTGCATTGCAAAGTAAGTTAAACGATAGAAAACAACATTGTAATCCTCGAAAGAAAAATAATAAATATAATGTATTTTTGTACCAAAGCACGTAACAACTTCAAGCTAAGGACAAAATTACAGTAATACGTAAATATAGGTATGTCATAACTTCACATCAATCCAATCCAATTGAATTCAATTCAATTCAATTCAATTCATTTCAATTCAATTCGTCTCAACCAATTCAATTCGACTCAACCAATTCAATTCAGTTAAATTCATTTCAGTTCGACTCAGTTCAATTCGAGTCCATTCAATTCAATTCAAAAGTTAAAGCATCATTTTATTATAAGTTTTATATGAGACTCAAATAGTGTTTAAAGGGAGAGAATATGTTTCCTTCATGTACATATGCACTCACAGACAAGTCTAGGAAAAGGACGATATAACATTTTCTTGGTATTTTCTAAAAAAAAAAATGGTTATCATTAATTAGTAATTGAAGGATTTAATTTCTAAATTTTCATTATAAAATATTTATAATAAAAAAAAATTCAAATAGCTGATCCAAACGTAAACAACGGGAGATAATTGCAGATTGATAAACAAGACATGCAGTTTCTATCTTATCTTCTTGCAGACGACATTGTCACTTAAACACTACACAATTTCCTATCAACTAGACCTAGGGAAAATAAATTTGTTCGATATAGTTCATAAAGACACCACAAAACTAAATTAAATTGCTGGTTCTATTAGTCAGGCCATTTGTTTGGAATGGAACTAAAAACGTACATGCAATGAATTATATGTATATATAATTAATCATATTGATATTGGTGCAAGATATTGCAGAAAAAAAAATCCAAGGGAAACCGAACTTTTTTCCTTTCTGACATTTCCAAGAAGTAGTACTGCCTCCACCTGCAACGAAAATCAATTTAAATTTGAAGAACAAATTTATGATACGAATATTGTGTTAATTACGTTAATGTACTCGTAGAATAAATTTCATTTATTACACCGTTGGTATGCTTTATATGCTGTCTGTGCAGTTTAACAATTTTGGTATGTTAACATGTTAACATATCACATTATGTAAATCTATCTGGTCCAAATAAGTTCGTAAAATTCTTGTGCCGTATTTACTTTACTGATTGGCTGTGATCGTGGGAATTTTCATTTCCCCGCCATCTGGAACGTTTTTTGTTGTTTTGTTGTTTTATGTTAGTGTTATTATCAACAATTTCTAAATGATTGCCCAAGGGGAGTTGGGAACAAAATGATTACGTCTGTCGGAATATGGCTAATTTTACCCCACATGGCGTTAGTTACAAATGAAATCAACCGTATCGGTCCATGGAGAGAGGACGCGTGTGTGCATGCGTGCGTGCGCGCATGTGTGTGTGAGAGGATGTAAACATACTGCTTCCTCACCATCCCTATCACAAGTGTGGTTTAAATGTCAACCGATTTAAGTAAATAATCTCCCCTCTCATTTTCAAAGAATGTCGACATATGCTGTTCTCCCAACTGACTGAAAAGGATATCTAAGTATTCTATGCTTCCAAATCAAATAATGCAAATATGCAGTCACAAATATATTCAATCTGGAATTACTATGCTCAGTAAAATCTTTAGTCTAGACCGAGTGCAATTTCTGCGTCCAGTAAGTATACCTTCACACGAAAATCCTTCAAGTGAAATGCTACTTTCTTTCTGCCGTATCCAATACTGCATTTGTTGTAAATGGCAATCTGTATATTCGTGGCAACTACTCTAACCTGTCTTTTTGAAATTGGCAATCTGTATATTCGCGGCAACTACTCTAACCTGTCTTAGTGAAATTGGCAATCTGTATATTCGCGGCAACTACTCTAACCTGTCTAGTGAAATTGGCAATCTGTATATTCGCGGCAACTACTCTAACCTGTCCCGAGTGAACTAAGTGACATCACACATGGATTTCCCAAGGACAATCAGCGTCAAATGTTGTACTGATTTGGAAGAACAGATGCTTTTTGGATTATAATTTGTAAACAAAACTACGTTTAAATGTTACTGGATATTAGACAGAACATTATTAATTCCACTGTCGTCTTCAACCATTTTTATTTTACGCGCAAGAGTTGGAAGTTGCAGCGTCTGGTCCAGAATAAACCAATTCATTTCTTCTTCTTTCTCTCTAAACTCTTTGCACTAAAATAAAAACTGTTTAGCAGAATATTTATTTTAAAAAATGGGTAATGATTTAATATTGAGTTTACGAACCTCGTATAACTTCCAGTTTTGCCCCCAAGGCGCTCAAAAACTGGAACTTAATATTAAATCTTTACCAATTTAAAATCATCATAAAGCCATACATTGGAAATATGTAACAACTGAGGCATTCAAAATTTATTTTAAAGTAATTTTAATACACTATTCTGCGGTTAGGTCAACTGATATCAGCATTTTCCATCATGTGCTAATTGTAAACGAATTGTATGAAATTCTTCGAACAATTTCAAGGCATTGCTCGACAAGACTCGCAAGAGAATCGTGTCATAAATTTCATTTAAAATGAATATTCATCCAAGATACAATATTTATTAATTAAATATGATTATGTTAGTGGTGTCTGCCAATTAACGAAGAGAGTATACATTTGCGTATTGGTGGGTAATTATGCTTGTTTAATGATGGTGTAAGGCTTTATGTTTACTGCCAATGTTCAATTATTTCTTTTTCTCTTCATACAATTAGTGCTAGGTTTACGTGGGTCGGGTTTAAATTTGTGTTGTTTTGTTAGACAACTGTACACTAATTAGCTCTCGCTAATTTTGGGGCTGTAACCAGAAGCTTGGTTAACCTTCAATTAGTCAATGTGTTTTTGTGGTTTTGATATGAACAGACGGATTCATGTATATTATTTAAGTAAATATGTTAGTGATGGTTTGTATTGCATTATATGTCCGGTGACAATCGCCCAAAATATACTAATTAAGGTAGCACCTGAAGCATTTCACTGTTTTATGTACTAGTCATCCATTATTTTGGCAAGCTCATAGTTCAGTACCAGCATACTAGAACATCAATGCAGTCAAACATTATACAAACAAATAGGATTTCCTTATCAGTTATATATGGCTCTTTCATTCAAATGCAATAGCTTTTAAGTTAAACTGGATGAGAACGATATCTTCTCGCAGCGTAATGTTTAGACTATGCATTTTATTCGTTCAATATGCATTTTCTTCAAAGCCGTGCAAATTCATGTAAATCAAATGCAATTTGATATGCAATGTTTACCGATGAGCAGCCATTTGTTTTCTGAAGATACCAAAGGTATATTGATTAAGAGCTCGGTTGCTAGATCGTGTAAGGAAGACAATTAATACGGCAACGAGTAGCAGTTTCTTTTTGTCTAGATCCCTTCTACCCGTACCGTAACCCATTTAGTATTAATACTATGAGCAGCAGGGAAGTTCTACAGACCAGACTCCCAGACCAA
This sequence comes from Sinohyriopsis cumingii, assembly GCA_028554795.2. Lineage (NCBI taxonomy): Eukaryota > Metazoa > Mollusca > Bivalvia > Unionida > Unionidae > Sinohyriopsis > Sinohyriopsis cumingii. The sequence goes on along the minus strand of CM068840.1, from coordinate 26,253,134 downwards.
AATAAAGCCTCCTACGAGAACTTTCTCCGTAGAAGCCTCGGATTTCAAAAATAAGCCTTCCTACGAAAATTAATTTGCGTAAATTCACTCCCGACTGCAATTTTTTGTGAGCAAATTCAATGATTCTAGACAAGGAAAAAAAGGGGGGGGGGGAATTTATTCCGTCGACGAAGTTTGCAAGGTTTGGCTGCCGATCCTAATTTTACCTCGCATTAAAACAATATAGTTGAAAATAATATGAGTCGGAAAGCTAGTAGAGTTGGAGAGCCTCACTCTGCAAGATTAGCGCGAGAAGAGTTAGCGGCAGTAAGGAAGCTTATTCCGGCAAAACGATTATTTAAGAAAAAAGTTCGTGATTACGAAGATTCGCAATATGGAATTACTGAGATATCGTCAAAGTTGTTGAGTCCAGTCACTGGAGCAATCGAGCAAGTCGCATACGGCGACAAAAAGGAAGATAAGGAACTTAGGAAGAAGGGGCTTATTCCTATGACACAGAATATCGAGCAACACACTCGATTATTGCCGGAGCGAATAGTACAAACACAAACACGAGCACAAGCACAAGCACGAGCACGAGCACAAGCACAAGCACAAGCACAACAAGAACAAGCACAAGCACAAGCACGAGCACAAGCACAAGCACGAGCACAAGCAGAATTGAGGACGGGGCAAATTCCTGAAGAATTAGATGAAGATCAAAAATTACGGCAAGAACAAACGCAAGAAGAAGAACAAGCTCAAGAGGAAGAAGAAGAACAAGCTCAAGAGGAAGAAGAAGAAGAAAGGAAGGAGGGTGTTAAAAAAAAAAAAACCTCGAGATATAATAATAGAAAAATTTACCAAGAGTGGTTGGGAAACAATGGAAAAACAATTTGAGGTAATTGGAGATAATATTAGATTATTTGCTATTTTTGTTGAAGATTCCTTTGACAATAGAAAGGCTTTTTTAACGGAGGAGGGATTGAAAAAAATTAAATCGCGGGATGTTTGGTATAATAATTTATTTCGAGTTAGATTTAATTTATCTGAGGTGAGAAAAACCAGTGCCCTGTATAGTAAATTTCTGGATATCGCAGATGCAAGGAAGGAGGAAAAAAAACTTCGGATAAATCACAAGAAATAACTCAACAAGAGAAAGAAACTGCGAAGTCCGACTATGAAAATTTTCATAAAGCTATCGGAAATGTTTTTACCCGTGATGTGCATGAACAAATCGCAGGGGGAGAAAATTTAGTAGATATTGCCGCGGATTATAATGATAGGGATAAATATTTAAACCCCAATGTTCGTGAAAAACCTCTTGAAAAAAACAAATATATCGAATGGATATATTTTGCTAGTAAAAAACCACCTTACAAACGTGATGACGAATATTTTAAATTTATGGAAAAAGTAAAACAAAAAGAAAAAGAAAAGGAAGAGAAGGACGTGTTAACGGATTGGTTTAAAGAACCATCAACACCAAAACCAAAGATAGGAAGCGGATATACCATTTGCCCTGACAGCGTTGTCAACGACGTATCTCGCCTCGAGGTATTAATCGGAGGAAAACGAGCTGGAAATAACTCTCGCGAAGTAATCAACGAAGCCTCGGATATTTGTCAGCGATTATTCCGCGGTGGTGTCATCGACTCTCACATTTACAAGGAACTTATCGATGAGCTCATCGATTAAAATAACACAATTGAAATAACATGATCGTTCACAAATATCAACGCAGGCCTAGACAGGTCCGCGTAGTAAACTCTAGATTACCCGTATACAGATACATCCACGGTAACGGACTTGGCGATATTGTTGGAAGTCTCGTTACGCGAGTAATACCTAAAATCGGACCAATAATTAAGCAAATTGGCTTAAAAGCAATAGGAAATATCGGCAAGAGTGCTGCCATTTCTGGTATCAAAAAAATAGCTAGTAAAGGCTACGATTTTGTCAGAGAAAAAATATCAAATTTAATACGAAAAAGAGAGCCAGTTAAATTGCCTATCACCAGTGAAATGCCACCCGAAATCAGCAAGGTCATAAACGACGCAGCAAATAAAAAAATAAATGATCTAGCGCAGGAAGTTGCTGACACAAACCTCGCACAGGAAGTTGCAAAGAAAATTACTAACACAAATCTTGCAAAGAAAATTACTAAGGCAAATCTAGCAAATGAAATTGCTAAGACAAATCTAGCAAATGAAATTGCAAATACAAGCTTCGTTTCAGGTAGCGGTCTTCGTTTTAGATGATATTCTTAATAATAATGTTCGCACAAGTGTCAAATGAAGTGTTCGACATGGACGAGCCTGTAGGCAGAGATACATCCGTGCGAGATTTCCAGTATTTCTCATACGATGCGGTTGAACCAAATACACCTAATCGCTTGGAAATTCAAGTTCACGATACAACAAGGTATTTTCTTCCATCCGAGGCATATATCGAAGTTGTTGGGAGAATTGCAAAGGAAGATAATACCAATTTTGAAGCAGATTTTAAAATTGGATTCGTCAATAACGGCATTATGGCATTATTCAAGAGTGCTACTTATATGATCGATGGAAGAGAGATCGAATCAATTACCGATAATGTTGATATAGCAACAACGATAATAGGACTAGCGAGATATTCGGATGATTTTACCAGATCAGCCGGTCCTAGTATGATGTTCGCCAAAGATAATTCTAATACCGCTGATCATGTTTCGTTTAATACCGGCATACCGAAAAATGCTGCTAATGATGCCAACGCCACCAACGTCGCTGTAATGCTCGGTATCAATCCCAATTACAACCTTGGATTTGCCACGAGAAGATCTATGCTGACTGGCAATGAACTAAGATTTTCCTGTGCAATTCCGCTATCTCACATTTTTGGATTTTGCAGGCATTTCAGGAAAGTTATTTACGGAGCAAAACACACGATAACTTTCGTTCGGGACGCTACTGGCAATGACAAAGCCATCTGGCGAGTAGCAGGCGATGCAGGCAAGGTAATCCTAAACAAATTTACCTTGTGGATGCCAGCGATAACCCCATCGATACTTGAGGAAGAAAAATTATTATCATTCATGAATCAAGGCGGAAAATCCGTCATGTCCTGGTTGACAACGATGACCGACTCCTGCGATGTTAATATCAACGGAATATTTACCTGGCGAATTGCGTCACAACAAGGTGTTTCGGCACCTAGACACATCTTTGTTGCTCTTCAAGCCGCAAACAGATACGATCAACTTCACAGTCATATGATATTCGATCAATTCGCGGCAACAAACGTCTCACTGAGAATAAACGGCCAGCAAGAGCCATCAGAGGAAATAGCCATCGATTTTGCCAACTATTCGACGGCCCGCGCATATCATCGATTGTTAAGTTTCATGGGTCGCGATCAAAATATCGATACCGGATTGCAAATATCACAGTTGGATTTTAATAAACTTTATCCCATCTATTACTTTTCCTTGGAGCATCTCGATTTGGTAAAACAATCCGTTGTTGATATTCATTTCAAAGCCAGAATTAACACAGCCGGAGCAGCAAGAGCCATCGCGGTAATCCTCAGCGATAGAACAATGATACTGGAAGGAATTAGCGGCAGAATGAGAGTCATCGATGCTCCTGTCGAGAATATGTGATAAATTCCAAATTTAGACTAAGCGATTATTAATATGCCGTACGAGCACGTCAGTGTAACTCTGACCCCGGGTCAGATAAAAAAGCTCCAAGTAGCAACAACAAGGCGAAGTGGTTTGAGTTTAACCTTGAAAAACGATCAAATTCACGGTGGACCTAACAAACTATCGCTAACTAGAAGTCAGCGTGAAAGATTTACCAGAGCCAAATCAGCAAATTCCGGTGTTCATGTGAGCCTTTCTATAGGCGCCATCAGAGACATGGTCAAAACAGGCGGATTTCTTCCTTTTCTCCCTCTGATAAAAATGGCCCTTCCGATTATTGGAAAGACATTAGGATTAGGCGCGCTCTCGGGCATAGGTTCCAAATTAGGAGAAAAAGTGGTGGGAGGGAGATACGGTAAAAAAAAGGGAGGGTTACTTCCCGTCCTCTCTCTCCTGTTGCAAAAACAACAAAAAGGATCCGGCCTTTATCTAAGACGGCCCCCATACGGATCCGGCCTAAGATTAGCACGGCCTATTCAAATTTAGATTTACTTAGCGAAGCAAAGAAAAAAAAAAAAAATTTTTCAGAGGCGTATTTATGCGAGATCAACTACCAGAAAAACCAAACCCTACCGAGACAGGAATAATAAATCTCGATAAAAATACCGGCCCTGGAACACACTGGGTTGCCTACGCGATTAATCCTCGCGAAGTTATTTACTTTGATTCGTATGGATTAGCACCGCCAAATGAATTTATCAAATACGTGTCAAAACTAAATCTTCCGGTTTGGTATTTGACTCTTCCAACACAAACATTAGCGGATCCACCAATATGCGGCCCTGAATCAATTAATGTTCTTGACGCAATTTCAAAATCATCCGGTCCGTATCACAAAATTGTATTTGAATACGCCGTAGATAAATATCATGGTTGATATTTACGGTAGATTTATCTACAGGAAGGAAAAAGCAGAACTGACTGACGTCGATCTATCAAAGTTCGCAACCAAGAGCGATATTAACAATCTTCTATCGCTGTCAGAGGTGGACCCTGGCGAAGTTGCTGTTTTTCAAAATACCGAAGGGCGATTACACACCAGCAACGTCAAAATAACTGATATAATCAAGCGAGACGAATACCGCGATCATATTAGTCAATTTACTCGTCAATCGGAGATGGTATTAAAATCTATTGCTGATATTACCGATATTATCGCGGTATTACCACTAAAGGCCAATATCGCGGATGTAGAAAAATCCGACAAGGAGCTATCAGCGGCGATGCTTCTAAAGGCTGATAAAGCATTACACGACGATCTTCAGGACAGAGTGACAAAAAGATTTACCAAGCTAACTAACGATCTTAAAAAACTAGACGATACATCAAAAAATCTCAGTAAAAAACTCGACGAGGATATAAAAAAATTCATCGAAACCTCCTCAACTACACATAACGATCTTACCGAGAAAACAAAGAAAATAAACGAAGATATCGCCCAAATCAACAAAGATATTGAATCGGCACGTGCATTAATATTTCAAAAAGCCGATAGAACATCACATAACGATCTTACCGAGAAAACAAGAAAAATCAACGAAGATATCGCCCAAATCAACAAAGATATTGAATCGGCACGTGCATTAATATTTCAAAAAGCCGATAGAACATCACACAGCGATCTCATCGAGAGAGTAAAATCCATTAACGAGGAAATTACCAAAATAAATATCTCGTTAGGTCAGAGAGCAACAATCGACGATATCAACAAGGAAATTAATAAACTCAGCGATGTTGTTGTTCCCGAATTTACTAAGGGGTTTAACGCGATGCGTGAATTGACAGATGAGAAAATAAAAAAAATTAACGATGAAATTAACGCGGTACGTGAATTAGCGCGTCAAAAGGTCGATACATCAGTGAACGATGGAAAAATTCAAGAAATCAACGCGAAACTTCTCGACGCAACTACAAAAATTAACGATATTAAAAAAGAAATATTACCGTTGGATATTCCAATATTAGCGCGTATTTCGGTACCTAATCAGTTTATAACAGCGAATATATCCTGTAGTGTGACATTTGTTGTTAAAAGATTATCTCTCACTTGGACACCCGAGGATGATTCTTTTAACTTTACCGCGCCATTTCGGGGTGTATATCGAGTTTATGTTATATCCAGGATAAAATTCAATGTAAATTCTAATTATGAAATTCATGAATATTATCCTGGATTTTTCATTATTTCGTTAAATGAAGGTACCATCGCAAATTTCACACTAGAACCACCAGATAGAACCACCATGGGACCAGTGCAATATTTTGTAATATTCGAATATTTATCATCTTGAATCCAATTAGTCAGGTAAATTAACTAATAAATGACCGCATCGGATTACCGTTACAATCAGGCGCGATCATGGCAGGATTCGCTAAAAAAACTCCTCGACGAATATCAAACAAAAATAAAAAAATACCAGCGTAGATTAGTTACCATTGACGTCGCCGTGTACGCGGTATCCGCGGTAGTCGCTGGTGCTGGAATAATTTTATCCGCGGTAACAACAATCGCGCCAATCGTTGCAACGATAATAATCTCGTCAACAACGACAATCGCTGGTGTTCTCAATATCGTAGCGAAAAAGATATCCTCGTGCACGAGTGAAAAGTTATCGTTGTACAAAAACAAACTAACTAAAATCAACGACGCGTATTCGAAATTATCATCGCTGCTTTCGGAGAGTCTCAACGACGGCGTTATCTCCGATTCAGAATTTTCGGTAATGATAAGTATTTACTCGGAGATTGAACAAATGAATATTAATAATGTCCGAGCTAGCCCAGATCGTGACAAACACGACACCGCCGACAACAACGTTAATATCGTTAAGCTCAACCAATCCAGAATTTAGCATCAATTTTCCAACACCAATCAGCGTCAAAGGAATTGCGTTAACACAATTGCGTGTCTACAATAGCTGGCCCAATGTTAGATCGAAATCATTCGGCAGATTATCATCGAATAATTCACTTGTTTTTGCCAACAAAAACAAACCCGATGGAACACCTGATTGGATCGTCGTTGGCATACCAACAGGCAGTTACGAAATTGATCAGCTGGATAAGGAATTTACTACCAGAATATCAAATATAACCGGCGATGCTACTCCGGGAATAAAAATATCTGCGCACGAACCAACGCTATCATCGATGATAGAAGTGAAATCGCCGTACATGGTAGATATTTACCAATCATCGATTAGGACCATATTAGGTTGGCCTGAAATCGCACCTCTAGCAAAACCAAAAAAATCAGATTTTATTATTCCAGGTTGGTACGAGGAAGCTCCTCCAGAACTACCGGAACCAAAAAAAGAAGATTTTACCACCGACGAAGGATGGTATGGAGATATCAAACACAAACCTCTGATCGATAGCGCCATCAACCTCATGAATAACCACAAAATTAACCTGGTAATATTCGCTTTTACTTTTATTAACGAAAGAATTCTGTCGTGGTTGCCTCTTCCTAAAATTCCCCCCGGTGTGAAAATCTTCGACGCTACCCACATTAAGATAATAGCCCCCATAGATGGTATCTTGGTAAGAAGAACCCTCGACGAATTTATTCAAGAACATACAATACAATTAAATTTATTGCGGGAATCCTTTCATGAATGCATCTTAAATAAATCAGGCTCATGTAGCGAAATTATCAAACGCGTGAAGATTTTAAATCAACTCGCGAATGATGTTGAATATTATCATGGTATGTTTATTCAGGCGATAGTCGACGATATATCAATTGCCGATTATGTTCTTCCTATTAGCAAATTCGAGTTGATCAAAAATTCAGGAGAAAAACAAAAATTCATGAGAGTATTTGGATTAACCGAGGAAACGCTACCAAATTTCAAATTTCCTGATTATGACGTTGATAAAATGATAAAATCTGTTACTGATACCATCGATGATTTATTTCCGAAGTTACATGCCGCGTGGACTAAAAAAATACAATCAGAATCGATTCTCAAACACGATAATGATCCCGCCGGGCAAGGGCGGCATATCTCGCCAGGTATCGTTAATATAACGGAAGTTATCGCGATTTATCTTCACGCGGATGTTGTCGAGGGCAGCTACAATGTTGATTCATCAGAGTCAAATCAGGCACAACAGGGATTCATCTTGTATTCGTTTTCACCTAGCGCCTCTCCTGGTTATTTGATAATAAAGGAGCCGGTGAATCCGTTTTATCTGCGATGTCATAATCGATTGTTGTCAAGGATAAATTTCAAACTAACGGATCAGAAAGGAAATTTACTTGATATCCGAGGGGAAACTGTTAGTATCAATCTGCTGGTGAAATCGTAAATCCATCCGCCATGGAAAACAGGCCAAAAAAAATAAATAAAATCCAGGGAATTTTTTTAAAATTAATATATTTTTTTAATTTTTTTTTTGTTGTTTGCGGAATTTCTTCAGGAGGATATTTCCTTGGCCTTGTTCTCATCGACAAGCTTTTTCAGTTGTCTGATGCACGAGCTTGTAATTTTTCTTGATTCATATTCGTCGGATAAAATCAATCTAGCTTTTTCAACCAGCGTCGATAATTTAACAAAATCCTCAATTTGATCATCGCTGACTGTAGCTAACGATTGATACATCGCAATTTGGATTTTCTTTATTAATTTGTATTCGGATGGTAGCGTGTATTTGTATTCGAGTTTTCCTTGAATGATTGTTTCGAATTCGGATCGAATTTTATTCGTGTCCAACTCCGAGGGAAGATTTATTTTTTTCCTTAGATCATCGATGGCTTCGATGATGTTATTTATGTTTTTTTCATTCATGTTATATTAATTCTGTAATATTCAATTATTCTTCGTCGCTTTCCGAATCGAATATTATTGGTATATAGGAGAATTTGATCCATTCACCGAGATTGTAGGAAAACGTCGCATTGATTTTTCCTTCTGCCGCGAATTTCACCGAGCGTGAATTAATTTCATAATATTTTGCAGCGGCGCTCATCGATTCGAATATCATCTCCTCGCCCGTTTCCTGATTTATCGATTTGACGGCCTTGGCGTATTTAGGGTGTCGCCCAGTATTACCAAAGATGCAATTTACACTTTGAGATACAGCGCGTAGATTGGAAAGTTTATTGTTAAGTTTGTTTCCGTCGATATGGTCAATGACCAAATTATTCTTGATGAGTCCGCGGAAACACTCGAATACAAACCGATGAAGGGCGTAATTTGTGGATCTTCTCTTTCCACCATTACTGAAGTTACATATCAAATAACCCGAATTGCCAACTCTACCAACATGTTTCTTCGTTCTGATATGTCTGACGGTACCATCGGATGATGCCTCGTATCCCATGATCGTAGGATGAGATTTATACTCGTGCGTGATTGTCATTGCAGGAATCGTTGATTTCATTTCCATTATATAATATTTATCTGTCTAAATCATAATTTGCTTTGAATCGATTAATATAATCTTCTTCGCATGTTATCACCGAGGAAGATTTCTTTTTGTAATATCTGAGCAATTCCCGATAATTTTTCCCTCCACAGGATAAACACAATCGAGTCTTTCCTCGCGTGCCAACTTGACAAACTAAACACCGCTGTGGTCCTTTACTGCCTCGTCGAATCGCATATATGTGAGCACCACAATAATCGCCTCTGCAGGATTTGTCGCATGATTTTGTTGATCCGATTGGTATCCACGAACATTTATTCATTATAATTTAGATATTTGTCTAAAATATAATAATGGACGTATTTGATCTTGATGAGGCAGAATATATCATTCCTGAGGTCGATCGCGCCAAGAGAGAATTCCTTGATGATGGAGCGATTCACACTTGGTCGACATGGAAAACTAACTCCGTTGATGCCACGATGAACCTAGAGCGGGCCAAGAATATAATCGAGCACATAAAATTCGAACACAAGGAAGAGCGATTTATCTTTGGGATAAAATTCATCGCACAAATGCCTGACGACACTTGGATTATTCGCGATAAACGAGATCCAATACGTGGCGGTAAGAAAAACGTCGTTCTTGATAAAAATTCGAAGCCAGGATTATTATTGGGAATTGACGGTCCTTATTATGCTAGGGCATATCCATCTAGCGCTGTTGTTTATGGAATTTATCGGTTGAATAATAATCCGGATGTGAAAAATCTACCCGCGATGAAAGAATCTCCGATGATAAATTGCGTGGCTGAGCGCGTTATCGAGCACATGAAAAATGCTCGTCGCGGATCTGGCCTGACTCAGTTGAGGTTGGGTAAAATTAATTCATGGGCAAAGACGGTTGTTGATGGCGCGTCGATTGACGATGTTGCTGTGTTGAGCAAGAAACTTAAATTTCCTATCACGGTGAAAACACTATCGGGAGAAATATTATATTCGTCGCCATATAGATCTCGAGGAGTACCAATCGAGATTGTTGATCATAATTCACATGCGTGGTCGCAGTCGGTAATGATATTCCCGCGAGATCGGGTTGTTAAATTTTATCCTGTTGATGATGCAAAAGACAATTCCGATGCCATGTTCCGATATATCAAAATATTAGCCGCGTCTGATCCAATATCGGTTTGGTTATTCTCGAGCGAAGAAAAGTACGATCAGTTTATATTGCCGCGCGGAGATATTTATCGAGATGAAAAATTACATGAATCTATGAAAAATATCGCGGTGAAATATTCGTCAAATCCTGATCAGTTATTAACGAACTGCTTTACTGTTCCGTCTGTTGCTGCTCACGCTGCCAGAGAAAGAAATTCATGGAAACCTACAAGGAACGAATACCTCGCTGATATTCAACTTAGTTGTATCGAGTACGGCCATGGCGGATTATGGAATACCAAATATTATTTCGAAGATATGATCTCCGTTGATATGAGCGCGTGCTATCCTGGAAGTTTCCTAGGATACGGCGATTGTGCGGATTATTTTGCTAAATTTGGTCATCCCACCAGCGAGATGACGAGAGTTGCAATTAACGGACCGTTGCCTGATTTTGTCATGACCGGATTCGCTTATGTAACTTCATTCGAGCTTGCTGAAAATTTACATAAAATTTGTTATATTTGGTTTGGTCGGCATTTATCGCAGCGTCGTTGGGTCCCTATAGTGTTATTGAGGTATATGCTGGATTCGTCAGTGTTAATATCGTTGACGGTTAGCGAGGCAATTATATCATACAGGAAACAAACTGAAGTGTGGCTACCGACGGATTGTGAAAACGCGAAAGATATCGGAAGAAAAATAATTGGTAAATTTACTCAAGGAGGATCCGTTGATCATAAACACCGACACGCTAGATTGTTTATCAACGATGCCGAGATGGATTTTATTATTGCCGATACGGTATCGCGAGGAATATTCTGCAACAGAGAGAATATTATCATTGACGGAGAAAAATTGGGTACCGTAATTAGCTATCTCGATGGAGAATCAGCGCAGTATACGCATTTGAGATCATCGATGCTCGCTTATGTGAGTATAAATTTACTGTCGATGATAAATAAATTTTCTGATATCGCGGTAAGGGTCGCAACGGACTCGTTTTATATCGATAAGAAATATCAGTATAGGCTGGAGAATTTAATCTCCGATGGCTCTTGGGGCACTTGGAGGATAAAAAACGAGGATATCCTAGATTACTGTGAGGACGCCGATGTCGAAGATTGCGATAAATTTCATCGAGATAAATTTGAGGAAATATCGACGGCTGCATCCGCATTTGACCCGATTTCACGTAACAAATTCGTTTACCTAAATGGACCTGGTGGTAGCGGTAAAACAACGCGAGCGATAAATTTATTTGCGAAATCTGATATGATAGTGTTGACTCCAACTCACAGATTAGCGCGAGAAATAAGGCAACGCGGCGTTGATTCTGGTACGTATCATAGTTATTTCAAATACAGCGGTGGATTATGGGATTCGGCTCGCATGGGAAATAAATATATCAACAGAATTATAATATTTGATGAAATTTGCACAGTAAATTTAGTTGTATTAAAATCATTCCTGGCATGGCTGGAGGAGAAAAATACAGCCGTGGTAATGTGCGGAGATCATGGCCAACCTGATCCGATTGATGGTGAATCTCCTCACGAATGGCTCAGGAACTTTGTTGACTATTATGAGGAAATCGACGCTGATTATAGATCCGATGATATTTTACTACCGAATTTAAGAAAATAATTCGATTACAACCGAATAAAATTCAATGCGATGTGATGAGAAAAATAATCGACGAGACTCCGATGGATATTTTTCTTAATTTATGGCGTCCCGATCATTTGATTGTTGCTAGTAGGAAAATTGTTCGTGATGTTATTCAGGAAATGTTATTCAAGCTTCATTGCGAGAAATTTCCAACATTGCAGGTGCCGTTGTGTTACAGGCCCGCTGATACCAGAAAACAAAATATTAGTGTTACCTTACCCTGCGGAGAGGAAAAAATCTTGGTCTTGAACGATATTATTCTTGTTGATATTAATCTTGTTAATGACGCGATAAACGCAGAAAGATCGCCATGGAAACTAGGCTACGCAACAACGATACATTCATCGCAGGGATTAACCGTGGATGGCCAAGTTTGGATCGTCGATGATAGAATTTCCTGGTCAAATTTAGTTTATTTAGCCGTGTCAAGAGTAAGAAAATTATCTCAGTTAGGTAGAATTCAGTTTCACATTAATGACGCTGGCGGTAGTTGAGTATCTTTCGGTATTATTTGTAATTCTTCTTTGGTAAATCCACGCTGTGGTGCTAGCGAATCTAGGAAATAAATTGCTGGTCTTCCCGACGATCTTGTTACGGCTGATATTTTGTGTGTTGTTACGCTCCAATTTGGATCGGTTGCTCTTTTTCTTCCTCCTTCAGCCTCGCCTTCCTTATATAAATACCTGACCGTGACGCTACCTAGCACAGGTGGAATAGTAGAATCTCGCTTTAGGGGTATATTCGATTTTGTAATTGCAATTGCGGGTTTCATTGCTATTGTTCTCGTTGTCTCGTTATTTAGTGCGTTAATCACATGAGGCAACCTCGATACCCAATCATGAGATCGATTATCCTGAATAAATTCGCGCGCGTACTGATATCCGAATAATCGTTCCGCTAGTGTTTTGTTGAATCTTTCGACGATAGCTTGATTGTGATGAACACCTACAATACCGCGACGGATTTTAACATTATTCTTTTTCATCAATGAAGTAACCGCGCCAAGAAATTCTCGACCTGGATCAACCTGAAGAAGATTTGGCCATGTCAACGGGGATCGTGAATAAATTTCGCTAAACGCCTTAGCGATCTCCGTTGCTGTTTTATTCGATAACGGCTCGGCTTCTTTATACCTGCTAGCGATATCAACGACTGTCAGGACATATTTGTATGTGACGCCGTCGACGGTATCGTAAGGAAGAAACATTAAATCAGCCTGATGGACTTCATTAGGGACGCTGACAGAGAAACTCGCATATGACATTTTCTTAGGCGGAGGAAGATATATTTGCCAGACTGCCTGTTTCGATAGCCACGATTCAGCAACGGACTGTTTTACTTTTGCTGCCTTGGCGAGTTTGGCAATTGCTGATTTTCCTCGCCAGAATCCTCGCGGAGAATAATATATTTGCTCCATTATTATTTACCAGCGCCGAATACTAATTTACCTTTCATTGCGCCTTTTACCAGCCAAGTTGCCAATTTTTCTTTGAAATTTTTGTTAGGAATCGCGTCTATTGCATGAATTAGCCTGACATCAGCGAGATGCCGTTGTTGTAAATCCCCGCTGCGATACGCAAGATCGTGATAGTAACACGCGTTATTGATGGCGTTTACTGGATCCTCGCCGGGATTTGGTTGATTATTATCGTTGAGTCTTATATCGAGCCTTGTGCCGGGTCCGCAGTAATTGTATCCTGGCAAATGTTTCTCTCCGGGATATTTCGCCCAGGGAGTTCCGGGTAATTTTGACAAGAGGGATGCGAAGTCTCCTCCGGTTCTTCTATTTTTTTTTTTACAAATCTGAACTTGCGTGTTTTGCAAACTTCGCATTCTCCTGCAATTGCGTTCCTGTTGTTGCGTGTGACGATTTCGGTTGGATTTATCGTAGCTGTGTGAGTGCGACACTTAACACAATATAGATCCATGTATTCTAGTAACATGAATGTAATTGATTTTTCCGCCACGAAGAAACGCGAACAAGCGAAACACAACGCGGTGTTACCGAATTCGATAAGGATGATAATTATTGGCCCGTCCGGTTCTGGAAAAACTCAATTGTTGCTAAATTTGATAATGCGATGGTTAAAATGGGATAAGTTGTATTTGGTTGCACCGTCCGTTGATGATCAGCGTTGTTATCAAGTGCTAAAGGAATTCAGCGACAATACCGACGAAGGCACAATCGAATTCATCACAGACATCAATGATACCCCATCAGTGGAAAATTTAGATGGCGGCGTTAATAATCTTGTTGTATTCGATGATGTAATGCTGGACAAGCAAACTAATCCGGCTAGGATATTCTCGCGTGGCCGACACAAGAACACCGATGTGATTTACGTGACGCAGCGATATACGCAAATTCCAAAGGTAATTAGAGACAATTGCAATATCTTATCAGTTTTCAATGGCGTTGATACTCACACGCTGAGAAATATTCATCAGACTTGGTGCAACGGCGATATGGACATAAACAAATTTAAAAATTTCTTCAGCCACGCCCAGGCAATACCGCATGGTTTCATCACGATTAATCTTCATGATCCGCGTAGTAGATATCGAATCGGTCTTGATCAAATTTATTCATAAATTAGCAGCCAAACCTTGCAAACTTCGTCGACGGAATAAATTCCCCCCCCCCTTTTTTTCCTTGTCTAGAATCATTGAATTTGCTCACAAAAAATTGCAGTCGGGAGTGAATTTACGCAAATTAATTTTCGTAGGAAGGCTTATTTTTGAAATCCGAGGCTTCTACGGAGAAAGTTCTCGTAGGAGGCTTTATTTTGGTCTGGGAGTCTGGTCTGTAGAACTTCCCTGCTGCTTACTATGAGTAGGTGAGTTGGTTTAGAATGAAAGGATACACATGTATATATTGAAAATCTTTCTACGAGAAGGGAGCGTCAGTTGAGAAATTCTTATAACTCTATTCCACGTAACAGGTTTTATGTTTGTAAGATGATTGGTGTTTGTGACATGATTGGTGCTCGTGACATGATCGGTTACTGTAACATGAACATGAACCATCAATGCGATTGGTTGTTGTTGTTGTTGTTGTTCTAGGGTTTAACGCCATTTTCAGCACAAGATAGGCTATACATGGCGGCCAGTATAACTGGTGGAGGAAGAACCCTGGAAATCCCAGGGAAGAACCACCGACTCACGAGAAGCTACTGGCAGGCTTTCCTACGTACCCACGCTAGCCGAGCCTTGGACTCGAACCCACGCACACAGGTGATATGGCAGTGATCTGGAACGGTGAGCACTTTAGACCACTCGGCCACTCGGGGCCCTCCCCAGTATGATTGGTGATTGTAACATGATTGGTGACTTAACGTAATTAGTGATTGTAATGTGATTAGTGATTGTAACGTGATTGGTGATCGTAACATGATGGGTGATCGTAACGCCATTGGTGATTGTAACATGATTGGTGATTATAATGTGATTAGTGATGGTAACGTGATTGGTGATCGTAACATGATTGGTGATCGTAACGTCATTGGTGATTGTAACATGACTGGTGATTATAACATAATTGGTGATTTTAACATAATTGTTATATTAGCATGAACATAAACCATCAATGCGATTGTTGATTGTAACAGGATTGGTGATTTTAACTTGATTGGTGATTGTAACGTGATTGGTGATTGTAACGTGATTGGTGATTGTAACATGATTGGTGATTGTAACATGATTGGTGATTGTAACGTTATTGGTGATGTTAACTTAATTGTTATATTAGCACATAAACCATCAATGCGATTGGTGATTGTAACATGGTTGGTGATTGTAACAGGATTGGTGATTGTAACATTATTGGTGATCGTAACATGAACATGAACCATCAATGCGATTGGTAATTGTAACAAGACTGGTGATTGTAACATAATTGTTATATTGACATGAACATAAACCATCAATGGTATTCGTGATTGTAACAGGATTGGTGACTGTAGCTTGATTGGTGATTGTAACATTATTGGTGATTGTAACATGAACATGAACCATCAATGCGATTGGTGATTGTAACATGATTGGTGATTGTAACGTGATTGGTGATTGTAACACTATTGGTGATCGTAACATGAACATGAACAATCAATGCGATCGGTAATTGTAACAAGACTGGTGATTGTAACGTGATTGGTGTTTGGAACATGATTGGTGATTGTAACATAATTGGTAATTTTAACTTGATTGGTGATTGTAACGTGATTGGTGATTGTAATGTGATTAACGTGATTGTAACGTGATTGGCGATTGTAACATGATTGGTGATTGTAACATTATTGGTGATGTTAACATAATTGTTATATTAGCATGAACATAAATCATCAATGCGATTGGTGATTGTAACAGGATTGGTGACTTTAACTTGATTGGTGATTGTAACGTGATTGGTGATTGTAACATGATTGGTGATTGTAGCTTGATTGGTGATTGTAACATTATTGGTGATTGTAACATGAACATGAACCATCAATGCGATTGGTGATTGTAATGTGATTAACGTGATTGTAACGTGATTGGCGATTGTAACATTATTGGTGATCGTAGCATGAACATGAACAATCAATGCGATCGGTAATTGTAACAAGATTGGTAATTGTAACGTGATTGGTGTTTGGAACATGATTTGTGATTGTAACATAATTGGTGATTGTAACGTGATTGGTGTTTGGAACATGATTTGTGATTGTAACATAATTGGTGATTTTAACTTGATTGGTGATTGTAACGTGATTGGTGATTATAACGTGATTGGTGATTGTAATGTGATTGTTGATTGTAACATGATTGGTGATTGTAACATTATTGGTGATGTCAACATAATTGTTATATTAGCATGAACATAAACCATCAATGCGATTGGTGATTGTAACAGGATTGGTGATTTTAACTTGATTGGTGATTGTAACGTGATTGGTGATTGTAACGTGATTGGTGATTGTAACATTATTGGTGATTGTAACATGAACATGAACCATCAATGCGACTGGTGTTTGTAACGTGATTGGTGATTGTAACAGGATTGGTGATTGTAACGTGATTGGTGATCGTAACCAATCAATGCGATTGTACAAACTCATCGAATCGAATTCAAATCGAGATCTGACAGGAACCGATAAAAGTTCATGTTCTGTTGAACCTTGGAATACAGTCTCAACTTATTTTTAGTATCCGATCAAATAAAGCTTTATATGTTGATATGTTGTGCTTGGGAGAGTTTCCGTTTGAAAATGTTTATTCAGAATGACATGTGTCACTTTCAGTTCCATGATAGCCGTAATTTTATAAGTAAATCCATGGTTCAACAGAGAATACTCTGGTATCACTGCTTGTCAGACCGACCTCGTGACAAGTCGATCTAGAAATTTTTCATTTTTTGCAATTATTTGCCGTAAATAGGTAGCAGTCCGCATGGGATAAAAATCTATACAAAAGGTGAAAAACGTTCATATTTGGCATTGAAGTAGTAAAAATCTCTTTCCATATAGCTTTAGAAGTGACAAGTCTTATCAACCAAGTGGGTTTCAATGAATGTACAAATATAATTATATTTATCATTTTCAAACCTCCTTCAAAATACTCTTTACATTAAATTTTCCTTTATAATTTATCTTCTCCACCACTCACCCCGATACAAACTTATGGAGCATTACATATAAAAGCCTTGAACCTTGGCCTTATGTGGTTTTGATAAACTTAAAAGTAGGTGAGTAATCTTGGAGAGGGTCAAGCTTTTCACAAATACAATATTTCCAAGTGGGGTAAATGATCTTTTGACCTCTATAAAAGTAAAGATTTAACTGTTGCTGTCATGACATAACTTGATCATATAATCTAACTGTATAGAGAATGTAATACCTAGATACGTGAAATAAGATATATTCCAATCTAAATGATATTCTTGGCAGTACATTATAGTACTTCCAGTTGTATTTCCTATCCACACACATTTAGTTTTATTTTCTCAGTATTAATAATGATCTCTGAAAATTTAAAATATTGGTCTTTATGACTTAAAGTACTCTATGAGCCATCCAGGTTGAGAGTCGTGTCTTCTGTGTGCTATGAAACTTGAAATGCTGTGGGTTATTTTATTTATTGACATTTGGATTTTTCCGAAACAAATGGGCTAATATCTCTGCACATAAAATCAAAATTTATGTGAATGTGTGTGTGGGGGGTGGGGGTGGGGTGGGTGGGGGTGGGGTGGGGTGGGGTGGGGTGGGTGGGTGCGCCTTGTCTACACCCTCGCGTTATTGCAAACCATGGTGAGCAAAGTCCATCTAATGCGACACAAGATTTGATATTTATATAGATTAGATAGAGCCGGTTTTATTTGTTGTTGTTGTTGCATATATAGGACGTAACGCCATTTTGCAGCACTAGATATACTATATATGGCAGCCAGTATAAATGGTGGAGGAGGAACCCGGGGAAACCCCGGGAAGAACCACCGACCTACGAGAAGCTACCAGCAAGCTGATCCGGTCTCATACATCCTAGCTAAAGTTGTGAAAATTTATAGACCATTATAAATAAAGGCCATGCAACAGACTCAAATGCATTCTCAAAATCACTTACAAGAAGAAGTCCGGGAAGCTTGTATATTTTCGAGACAAAAGATAAGGGCATCAAGAGGACACCTTCTTTCTGAGTTGATGATAGCTCACCATTATTATAGGCAAATTTTATTGATCTTGTAAAACACGGACAAGCATATCTCCAAAAAGACTAGAAAGAACTCAACCGTAAAAACCATCTGACCCTGGACATTTATGATTAGGCAGTTTTTAAAGACTTGATGTTGCTTCACTTAGTGCAATTAGGGCATACATTAATTTACTTATGTATTGTCCAATTTAGGAATGTCTTTAAAATTCAGGGAAGCTTCAAGATCGACTGGGAATACACTGAAAATGTACAATTTAGTTTCTGTTACAAGTTATAGCTCAGTCTGTGTAAATGTTCCATTTTATTTAGCTAAATTTGCCATCACATTACTTGTATAGTTTCTATTTTCCAAAAATATAGAAATAGTTTGAAATCCCTTTCCTATCTTTAATTCTTTTTGCCCTGGATTTTACTTGCCTCTTTCATTTTAGCACCATTTCCACTAACTCTTTGTCTTTCTAATTCATGTGGATCATTTTTATTGTTTTCCTTTTAAAGTAGTCTCGTTTATAATTTGATCTTCCTGTTGAGCTTGCTGTCCTTTACTATACTAAGCTTGCTGTCCTTTACTATACTAAGCTTGCTGTCCTTTTCTATGCTAAGCTTGCTGTCCTTTTCTATACTAAGCTTGCTGTCCTTTTCTATACTAAGCTTGCTGTTCTTTTCTATACTAAGCTTGTTGTTCTTTTCTATACTAAGCTTGCTGTCATTTTCTATACTAAGCTTGCTGTCCTTTTCTATATTAAGCTTAAGACAGGGTTTTGGCTCTTATTTTTAAAAATATCATCTGGTCAATGATGGAGTAACTAATCTCTGAACTGAATCATTAACAAGCTTTCTGTATTATAATCTTTTAGTGGAGAATTGTTAAATTTCCAAAATGTTCTATGTTTTTCTGTTTTTTGAAAAGTAAGAATTAGGTGGACTAGAGAATCGTCTGGCATCATTTACCATTGTAAAAAGAGTTTCTGAAACTAGGAATAAATTTTATCTGATATCAGTTAGATTATATTTAGCACAAATATCAATTACTTCATCTCTTGCTTTAGGGTTATTTACTTTACTGAGTTGTTATGATATGAAAGACTTGATTCATAACTAGTTTGAAATCCCCTCCAATAATTATATCCTGATTTTTAAAATTCTCTTTATCCTGCCTCACTTCAGGAAATTTTGTTGTGTCAACAATATGACCATCAATGTTTATAAGTGTGCACTGTAATTTTGAATTGAAATATCTAAAACTACTGTGTTGCCATTTACGTCTACTTTTACTCTGTGTATGGTAAACTTTACGTTATTGTTAATAAAATAACGACTCCTTGAATTGGATGCAAAAGAATTAAAGATACATTCCTAACGATCTCGAATTTAATAAGAATGTATCTATCTATCTAATCTACACACACACACACACACACACACACACACACACACACACACACACATATATATATATATATATATATATATATATATATATATATATATATATATATATATATATATATATATATATATATATATATATATATATATATGTATGTCTTTCTGTGTGTCTGAGAATATTCATTTGCCGAAATATTGGTATGCAAATACAGCTTACCTGATCAGCACTGGAGATAGGGTGAACTTGGCTGTTGTGTCCCACGTTAGTGTGAAATGTCTCACCTGTCAGTAAACATCACACACAATCGTACACTATACTCTACATGCATATGTGATGATATAATGTAAACTAAAAGTCGTATTAAAAACAAACTAATTGAAAACTAACAGCATAACCTTACCTAATGTTCTGTCAAGGGATTTGTCAATTGTAAAAATTTGATTTTAATAACACGTTTGTATATGGATTATACACGGTTTACAGGAAGAGATTGTCGGATTGTTATTCTTGCATGATAAATAACTGAACACACAGATTTTGCACATAAATATCTACGCGAATGACATTTTTGAAGACGTTTGAATACGGCAGACGTAAATAATTGCACCCATCAATCCAGACAAAGTTGTCGCGATCACGGAAGAACAATGCGTGCTATTTTTTCATTGGTATCCCTTTTCGTGTATCGAAGTTTGGGGGCTGTGGTAATTATAGGAATTTTCCATACAGAGTACTTTTTACTCATTTACCAACTACTACAAGTAGCTTGTATCTTTATTTTCCGAAGAAA
The DNA here is from genome assembly GCA_028554795.2 of Sinohyriopsis cumingii. Taxonomy (NCBI): domain Eukaryota; kingdom Metazoa; phylum Mollusca; class Bivalvia; order Unionida; family Unionidae; genus Sinohyriopsis; species Sinohyriopsis cumingii. The sequence continues at coordinate 26,232,396 of CM068840.1, read as the reverse complement.
ATTAAATATCAAATATCATATACTCGACTTGAATAATTGTACGCCAAAAAATTGAAAAGGTCACTGATCTCATTCTAAATCAAACTGATGACAATTTTACATTTGTTTTCGAAATGTTCTAACACAGATTGCACTAGTCTATTCTACATAGAATATTCTTACATTTTCTTAAACATTCGTACCTTTGGTTTCAATAATGTTCAAATCTACGTAGATTTGTTATCTAAACATTATATAACAATTTTGCAGCACTTCAGATGTTGCTCTGTGTGATATTTCGCTACCATTTAAAAAATAGCCGAGTATCGTCAGCATATTGACTTAATTTGTGTTTTGTTTTGTCACAGCACTTGCCTTCTATTCAATGAAAAGACGATACAAGTCCAGCATTTGTTATTATTGGGTTTTATTGTGCAATGAGGTTGATAAGTGGAGATTGATACATTTCTCCTGCTTTGTTACATCCTACAAATACAATAAAAAATACATTTACTACAACAATAAATAATACCGTCATCAGTGCATTATTAGTCTGCAAGTTTACGTTGATTCTGTTTAAAGTACATTCAATGCGAATGACTTAATACACCATATATTTATCCATCTAGAGAGATAGTTGACCAAATAAACCTAAACACAACAATCAGTGTGTAGAACAAAAGTAGAGGGCAGATATACAGACAATCGTATGGACAGAATGATAGGCTCAGAAAAGAATATGCAGGTTGATAACCTATTAAAGGTACTGAAATACATCAACATATCTTCTAGAGCAGTATACAGAGTACATATAAAATAAACTGTTACATGAACCATATTACAAATCTATTTATCTTATCATATGGGACAATGGTCAAGTCATATTTTCCTTGAAGTCAAAGAATCATCAGGCACTTTTCTTAATGCAATGCCATGACCAGCACCTTGAAGAAGCTTCAGTGGAATGACCACCACTTATATGCGGTTCATACTATGTTGTTGATACAGATAAGTATCAAACTAACCAATCAGAAAGATACTTACCACTTGTCATACAATAGAATAACCCAGCATGAACAGTAATCAGAGTAGCTTCATTGCTCAGTGAACAAAACTCTAACAGGTAAACCTGGTTCAAGGTTGCATAAATGGCTAAATATGTGTAAAATGAGAATCACACAATAATTACAACTGATGACTTTATTTCACTCATCAATGAACATTAACTACATAAAATAATAAAATACCTACTTCTGCCTAATTAAAGCATAACTATATAAAATTATAAAATATATGCTCCTGTTACAGTTTATTAACAGTAATTCGTTTTACTGTTTAAATGTTTATGTTCCCAGCAACATCAGCACACAAAATAAATATGTATCGAAAAATTGGAACTCCTTGTACACAATTTCCCTTTATAGTTACAAAACTTACACATGCCCGTTTTGCAGTATATACGAATTAGCTCCCTTATAAAATTATAACAAAATCTATTTATAGTTTAATCCATTTTAGCATTGAATCTTCAAAGATGAATATCGTAAAGTTGTATCTAGTTATTTCCAGTACATTGTGTCTGATATCTTTCAAAATTTATGGACATATTTGACGAGTGATATCTTGCTTTTCTGTTTAAAGTAAAACATATACTATGCTAACATTTACCCTAATAAATCTGCCAGAAATAAATCCCGTTTGGTCTTCATGCAATGAATAATTCAAAATACGTGTAATTCTCTTTGCTGTGCAACATTAATTCAGTGGATTATTATACTGGTTGCCATTTCTCGAAAATAAATATCTTTATTTGGTTTTGGTACTCCCACATGTTTCCAGTCTTAGAAATAAAAAATTAACAACAATAGTAAATTCACCCAATCTAGGGTTTGATCATTAAACAAATCTTTAATTACCTGCGGCATATTATTGGGAAGTTTATATTCATTTGAACTTGAGTCATCTTCAAGTTCTCTATCCTCAAATACATCGGTTTCACCACATGATTACAAAAGTTTTGTCATTCTAAAATAGGTTTTGTTTCTGTATTTTCATTTAAAACTCGTAAATCAACTTTGACATGAGTCTTTTTTCTTTCTCCGAGTATACTTGGCATTTTCTAAAAAGTTCTTGTTTTATATTTTCAGGTCTAAAGGTGTCCCTTAACATATGTGGTTATTATGACGAGGAGAAAAAAGAAATTAGAAGCAGACTGATAAAGATGACGATATATTAGAGAGAAAAAACTCACAAAACAGGCATACCATGTGAAACGCTTTCTTTCCTGATGTAAAGATAATAAGCTACGGCCGTAATAGACAGCAACAGAAGCACGTAACGTAGACGGTGTCTGGTGCGGTATTTAGGGAGGAACCTGAAACATATCGAAATTAATTTTCGCTGACAGATACATCAAATTTCAAGAGATCATAGACGACTCTTCAAGGATAATTCAGGAAATTTCTGTGCGTTTTATCCGTGATACACCGCTAAGAATTTTAGGACAGTTCAGAAGAGACATGTCAGGTTCACTATAAATTTACTTTCTCGGGATGACGTCACTTCGAAACAAATATTGGGATTTGAAGAAGATATTTTAGTTACAGGTTATGATTTTGTCTTGTCCAGTTTAGGATCAGAAGCGGTGAAATAGACCTTGTAACCATTCGTTACTTTTGTTAGTGTACGGATGGTTCAGCGTCCATGATGTCCTTCCCTTTTATTGGTTACTAAATCGGACTTTTTTCCCAACCAGAGTTTGCTAAGATCCGTCCGTCAGGTACATCGGACATATTTCATTAGGAGCAGATAACCGCATTTAGCTTCATTCGGAGTTGACCTAAGTCAGGAAAGTATTTTGTAAAATAGCACAAAGTTAGATGGTGTATTCAAGGATGAATTATTTTGAAATATTACAAGTCAACGTGATAATAACATGGAAGAATTTAAAGTTTACGAAACTGTATCGCTGTTCCAGACTTTTAAAGTTGCCTTCGCCGCAGGGCAGTAGACAGCGAACACGGGCCCTAGGGAAAGAAACACCCAGGACTCTCCTAGTTCTTGTTCAAACAAAATTTTTCTTTTATAAAATTAAATAGTGTTGTTCAGCCCGGTTGCCCCTCCCCCCCCTTCTTATCGGCTCTGCTTCTCTGTAATGAACAAATTGATATGCAATACTAAAGGACGTCCTATGTCATTAATTTGGTTTTGATTACTTCCCTTGCGTCAGTCTCTCTACTGCGTAATACACAAAAATGAGGGTGTCATATAGTGAGGAAACTCTCATTATTTCATCCACAAAAGTAAATTAGTGTGAGCAAACAACATCAACGTTCTATGTAGTTATGAAAGAGTATACGTAATATGTAATTGTCACGTTTACCCCGACCCAGAGTAGCCCCAGTTTGAAACATGTATAATCAAGGTAATTCTGACAAGCCATTGTTTGATGTTAAACATTGCTGCAGGCTAGCACTAATCCCTTACGTAAGAGTGCCGTGGCTAGAAGTGGAAAGCCAGACCTAGGAGCTGCGACGCCGCCAGATAGTCAATTATCACCTAGATGTGGAAACGTTTGTCCAGATCAAAAGAAGTTGTCCGAAGAAGTGGGAGTGTCTTAACTTCTTTTCCCTGCAGACAGACAGCCAGGTTGAACTGGCCGCTAAGACGATTGGACAGGGTCACAGCGCGACCCAATCAGAATCGAGATAGGGGAGAGACCCTGATTTGGCTAGAATGATACCTCCGCGTCTTCCGGCAAGAATTAGTTCGCTAGAGAGATTGCCCAGAGGAGGATAGAGTAACTCCGAACAGCCATTCCACCCAAGCAAGCTACAGGAAGCAAAGGAGTATCATCTTGACCATTCGACTATACAGCGTGAGGGTTGGCAACCAAGACAGCTCGTAAGATCATTGAAATATGGAATGTTAAAACTATAATTTTCAAAAATACAGAATCGAAATTTGTTAATATAGGACCATAAACAAGAAATTACACAGATATACAAGAGGAGAAAATATAGAGTGAACACTATTCGCACAAAAGGAAAAAAACGAGAAAACTTGGCGGAGGCTCACAATGCATTAAGGAAACTAGGACTGTTCTTCAAAACAAGAAGAATTGAGACTGAAGAAGGATCCTTTATTGAATGCAAATATCAGGAAGGTACTCAGGAATTAGACATGAGACATATACCGAGGGAAAGAGTTCCGAATACATCTACAGTAATAATAGCCCTCATAATCACGAACCCGGACATTCTAGAAACAATCTACTCCATCAACAGAAAAGGATACGAGGGATACATAATACGCCCAATAGGGAAATCACCGGCTTCAGTTTGGAGAAATAACTATTTCTGGAGAAACTGTAATAGTTAAAGAACCAACAACCATTTTAAAAAAGATCAAGAAACAGACAGGAGAACTATATCTATCGGATATCCCTATGGAAATACCCCTAGAAGAAACGGTTGACCGATTCGAGAAAAACTTCGGTATAGGAGTAGAGAAATCAAGGCTGGCGACAGTTCCAGGTTTCAATATATACAACGGTACCAGAATATTGGAAGTTGAAAAACAAAGCTAAGAGAGATCAAAAGGGCCTTCTACCTACATGGCTTTCTGACAAAAACTTGGTATAAGGGTTGTATATACCACAGAAAGTGCAACAGATGTGGAGAGACAGGACACACTCCACATAGATGCCCTAAAAACCCAGGAAACCAGTCAACGAACACAGAACAAGTCTACACATCTACATTGGAAATCGTACCAACTATGAGGCAACAAGGAAACAAACAACAACAACAACAAGGGAAAACACAACAACAACAACAAGGGGATCAGGAACGACAGCATCAAATAGAACAAGGAAAAATAACATCACAATCACGACAACAACAAGAACCAAAACAACAAAAAGGGAAAATATAACAACAATGGCAACAACAAAGACAACAAAATGAACAAAATAAACTCCAACAACAGCAAGAAAAACAAGAGCTACAACGCACAAATCGGCACGAAAAGCAAGAAAATAAGAGCTTGAAACAACAACACCAATTAGCACAAAAACAAACCCATCAACAACAACAGAAAGCACAACAAGTAACAGGAAAACCAGTAGAAGAAAAATCCAAAGAACCCAACCCAACAACATCGCTAGAACAGGAAATAAACAGTGACAGATGCAAAAGGAGGGCATTTAAGAGACAAAAAAGGGAAGAAGAAGCAAAACTGAATCAAACCTATCTTTTGAAAGATGACGAATGTATTGAATAGAATATTCACCTTATGCTAAAAAATAAATAAATAAATAAATAAATAATAATAATAATAATAATAAAAAAATTAAACAATACTATACAAAAGTGTGTACAGATGCCATTGTTGAATATTTGTGTACGCTTGTGGGAGTGTAATGTACAGACATGCGTCTGATTGTTGTCAGATTGTAGTACAATGAGATTAAATATATATATGTGTATATACTGATGTGACGCAATGTATTGATGTCTGTATGACAATTCGCTGATACCGTGTTATTACGCCATTGTTTACCCTGCAAGAAGTGTGTGGGAATTTCGATGTGTACGCATGCGTGAAAGAAACCATAATAGCCTTATCTGATGATTCATTGTTGATCTAGTGTGAGGTGAGATTCGATAAAGCATATGTTAACGCCTTGTGGTTTTTCACAGGAAGCTTTGAGGGACAGACCAGTTACAGTTTGGTCTCGTAGTCTCAGAGAAACGGAGGAAAGGAGAAGAAAGGAGAGAAGTCGGGAGAAGTTGAAGTCTAGGAGGAAAAGGGGAGAGAAGGGAGGAAGAGGAAACTGGGAGCGAAATTGGAGGAGGAGATAGTCGAGAAGGAAACGGAGTCGAAGGCGGTGTTGGAGGAACGGAAGGAAGGAAGGAATTAGCGGGAAAGAAAGAGATGAGTAGACGCAAGGACAGGGGGAAAATCGAACTCACACTGTAAATCACGGGATGAATTAGGCTGTCACTTCGTAGAGGGAAAGACGAGTGAGTTTATCGTTTTAAATTATCGAATTTATTAAATTGTTATTAATTGAATTTCATCTTCGTGTTCTCTGTAATTTAGCCGTCGGCATTGCTGACTGGGGGCTCAGAGCTGTAAATCTACCTCGTCACTAATTTAACTTTCTAACCCCACGAGCCCGGGTGGAACTTTCATCATAATTTAATTAATATATATTGGAAGAACCCCACCCCAATGCGTGCAACCGTCACAGTAATGAAAATGTATGTGGTAAGAGGCCTGAAAATCAGGGTTCTCAAATCGTTTTCAGCCTACAACTGAAGCCACAAACCTTATATCTCTCACACGTTTTGTAGATGTCGTTATAAATTTTAAGCAAGTGTATAAATTGATGTTTTAGGAACTGTTTAATTATTTTTTTTTCTTCAATTTGTTTTAGAAATCTAGTTATTTTAAATTTCAGATATTTACTGCCTGGCGTCAATTCAATGGTGACCCGACAAAAACGCGCAAGACAAATGCGCGCCGACATAAGCGCGCCTATGAACGTGTGAACAAATGCTGTTTCAATATAATGCGTTAAAGAAATAAAACATATAAATTTGCTTTAAAAAAAATGTTGGTTCATTTACTTAGAATGTTTATTACTCTATATACGACGGGCACCATATACACACTTGTGAAATGTTAACAAACCTATTATTGACTTATTAAAATGTTGAAAAAGGAGAATATTGTGCAAAACTAGTCTGATTTATGTCCAAATCATAAGTAGAAATGTTAGATGTTAATGTCATGAGCTATTCCTCGCAAGTAATCTTCTAACGGTACTGTTCCATATGTTGGGACCAAAGCCTGGAGACGGCGATTAAGACGAACGTACTTTGGTTTAGATGCCTCTGATTGTCTGATGCCCCAACGAAATTTCTCAAATTTGAATTCGTAGTGATATTGGTCTTTCCACACAGTCTAATTGTAAAGAAGACTGCAATTTACTTGTGCGTATTGTCTTCTCAGTTAACATTTTGGTATTGTCTTCTCATCTAACCTTTATTATTGTCTTCTCAACCTTATCTTTTGTATACATGCGAGCTTTTGTCTTGCACGTATTTGTCGGGTTGTTTAGGTGGCGCTCTACAGTTTCGCATTAGAATTTTAAAGAAAAAGAATTTCTCCGGCTTTCCTCACTGGTTATACTTGCTACTTAAAAAAAGACCTCGTGTATCTTAGGTATAATTTAAAGAACTTTTAATTCCCTTTATTTTGGTGTATGATTGATGGGTGTAATATGGGTTATAGAGTATACAGCTTGGCCTTACTCCAGATGTGCATCTTTCAAAACAGTACTAGCTCCGCTTGGTCATTTACACTTCCTGAACTTAGAGGTAAAATATATATAAAAAAAGAGCCGGTAACTTTTTTAACATTTTATATATTTGGTAATTCATTCATTGCACTTTCAGAAGCTGGTATTGTCTAGTCTGGCAAAATTTATTTTCCCTATTTTAATAGCTTTTATGGATAGTGTACTTTAGACTTAATTCAGGCTGACTTTTTTTTAGCACAAGGGAGCAGTCATTTTAGTTAGCAGTGTGCTTAGATCATGTACAATTTCCAAAAGTACAATATCCAAAGAAATATCATCCACATTACATTAATGTAGCATAGAGGTATGCCAACATTCTCTCCATTGTGCATGTTTTAAATGCAAACAACTTCACCTTACATACGTCACTCTCTCAAAAGTATATACTAAGTGGTGAGCGCCCCCTTATCATTGCACGCAGTTGTCTGTGGGCTTATGTCGTCACGCTTTTGTCTTGCGCGCTTTTGTTACGATGCCCATTTTAATAGCTTAAAAATCATGTTAAGTGAGATTTTTGGTAATTCTACTCGCTTCCCACAGTGTCATTTGCAACATTCTTTCCCTTAAATGTCAGAGTTTGGACTGTTTAATCAAAGTACATCATCCTGGTTCACCTTTTGCCTTGGGGGTCATTTAAGGGTTGTTTTCTTTACTGAGTCAAGCCGTTAAATCACGTGATAATGATATTGGTGTGACACACTAGTGGCAAATATCTGCTTGTATAGCTTACTAGAATTATTTATTAACACAGATACTTATTACTTAATGAGAGAATAGAAATGAAGAATCTATAACGCCGTCCACTGCGTCTGTTTACAAAACATTCGTAACTGTCAGAGAATTATTATATGCGTGAAAATAAATGTTCGGAAGGTATGACATGTACGAACCCAAGTGTCTAATCAACTTGGATGCAGAAAAACAAGATAAAGCATGTCTGATAAAAAGTATATTCCTTTGGTTTTTCTTTACTGAGACCTAGAATTGTAAACTAAAGCATTGTTGCAGAATCGCATATCACACTTGCATCACCAGTAGTGCTTTTCTAATTATTTATCGGTGATTTCAGCTTCATACTAGAAATGTTTGGAAGGGTTATTTTGAATTAACCTTGGGAAGTTAATCTTAAGAACACATGTACATATCGTACAGGAAGAAAAGTTCTTTATTCTTTATAATTCTTGTCGTTAGAATTGTATTATCTTCAAGTTTGTTTAAAATTAGAGGACCTATACATATTGATACGGCATTGATTGCACTGTATGCACTTTAAAGATCAGCAATGCTATCCACGTTGAATTAGCGTCTTTCTGGTCAAATCATTCAGTTTACTAAATAGTATGCAAATGATTAAACCTTCCATTCTCCCACCCCCATACACATTTTAATAGAATGGTTTTCTCATTACTTATTTAAACGGCAGGTGGTAACATTTATTGTAGCAACTATACGTTTGGAAACTTCATACAAGTCACCAGGCTGAATCCACACCACCATAACTTGACATAGTACCACATAACCAATGCTAAGGTCTTCGTCACCACTTTTCAGATTATAAAGCCTCCACATAACTATCTTCCTTTTAGAGGGACACGTGTTGTTAATGTTGATATTGAAATGCTTTTGCATTTTTTGCTGTACAACTTGGCGCTTGTCCAATTGCTGTACAACTTGGCGCTTGTCTAATTACTACAGGCAATTTGAATGTGTTATATGTTTTTACAACTGACTTACCACTTGACACCTGACACAACATATCTGGTACACAAAATTTGTCACTCCTTTTTTTAGTGCGTATACGCATTTTTGGAGGTATTTTGTGTTTCGTTTTGAAAATCAGGTTTAGTTATCATGTTTCACTACCCATTGACCACATATCAAACGTTGCACTGGCCCAAACTGCTACGTGACTTAAAAAGCAAACAACTGATTAACTTTTGTGTCTTAAGTTCAGCAGTTTTCATTTTTTCCTCCTTCAAATCATTTAATTTATAGGTTTCAAAAGGCTTTTAGAATTAAAACTTTTGTTTAAATTTCTATCAAAGAAGTTGTAAATTTATCAATATATTTCCATTTAACGATGATTTTCGGATAGAAAATATCATACATTGATGAAATCATTTTACCGCCTTGAATAAAACGTTTAATTAAGGAAGAAGCGCCCATCAATTCACAATTTGTAACGGCAGTGACACTACTAGATTGATATTAAAATTAATCAGGTTTGTTGAGTTAAGTTGGAATATGTGTAGCATTTGATTCAGATTTGCGAGAAAATGATAGTCGTACAGGCCTGTCTTCAAGATTGGATTAATTCTGGACGATATTCCCAAAAATTGTGCCACTTCTACGATGTGTTTCACTTCTGAATTACTGTGAAATATTGCAAGCTATATTCATAAGAAAATGCTACACTTTCAAGAATACAAAACCGTATAGACTGGTATACTTGCTTCTCCGCACTGAACACAGTGATATGTAAAGTGCGAGCTGAATAGCAGTCATTTGGGTCCTTTTTTTTTGTTACTACCTTATAGTCATGCTGTTTACCGTATTTAAACAAAAATTGTTCCTGCCAATCGTTGTGAAAATGTTCAGGATTTCATGCAGTAAGGTGTTTTAATATATACGGAAATGTACAAACTTGCATCTGGGCAACGGGTGGCCGTGAGTGGTCTCAGCAGCTCGCTTTTACCGATAACTCTGCGTCGGTCTGAGTCTTAGGCTCGTCCAATGCGTTATGCGAGAAAGCTTGTCAGTAGCTTCCTATGGGTCGATGGTACTTCCCGAGGTTTTCCTGTATTCTTCCTCTATCAGATATTTGGCCGTCATACAAAAGACTATCACGCAAAAACAACAACAATAACAACAACAACAACAACAACAACAACAAAGTTCTATCAGCTATAGTTACAAATGTACGATAACTAATAGTTATACATGATATAGTAAGACAATAATTGTTGCCTGAGGCCTGCTGTGTTCTGAAAGATGTCCTTCTGGAGTTATGTCCCTTTAAACATTTCAGCACATCCATTCTTGCGATACCTCAGAATATTAACCTATGAACAATCCGTTTGATTTCAATTATTGGGATAATTTTATAGAGAAATGGTTTGGTTTTCAATTTTTCAAAGATTTACCCTTGGACCATACTAGTCTTTGCACATTTACAGGCATTTGATAATACTGTCATTCACAGATTTAGTAAAGAAAAAAATCAAGCAATTGTTTTTGTCATATATAAGCGCAAAAAAAAAGTTCGAAAGAGATCGATACTCACCTGGTTTTCGCATATTTTCGTTATCTTCTTAAATTATCCGATAACGTATATCGTAATAAAAGATAAAATGAATTTTCGCCGAGCTCATTTTCATCTCTGTTCAGTTCTGCGATATGCGGAGATTTGTTTATATGATCACAGTCCTAAATTGAATATAAATTTGACAGACTGAAATCTATAGATTTTTTTCCTCGCATGTATCATTAGATTCAAACGATAGTTTTATAATAGAGAACATTATATATTTCTCAAAAGGTTTTCAAACTGAGCAGGTTTATTTTGATGTAGACATAATCCCAGATGATAACTTAAAATCAACCCCTGTGGGCATATGAAACTATTAAATCCATCGGAATCTAGGTGACTCGGGTCTTGCATGCGTAATAACCTGAAAAACTTATTGACATCGAGGGATTCGTATCTCGTAGTGTAATAACCTTAAAAACCTAATGGCAACGAGGGATTCGTGTCTCGTAGTGTAATAACCTTAAAAACCTAATGGCAACGAGGGATTCGTGTCTCGTTGTGTAATAACCTTAAAAACCTAATGGCAACGAGGGATTCGTGTCTCGTAGTGTAATAACCTTAAAAACCTAATGGCAACGAGGGATTCGTATCTCGTAGTGTAATAACCTTAAAAACCTAATGGCAACGAGGGATTCGTGTCTCGTAGTGTAATAACCTTAAAAACCTAATGGCAACGAGGGATTCGTGTCTCGTAGTGTAATAACCTTAAAAACCTAATGGCAACGAGGGATTCGTGTCTCGTAGTGTAATAACCTTAAAAACGTAATGGCAACGAGGGATTCGTGTCTCGTAGTGTAATAACCTTAAAAACCTAATGGCAACGAGGGATTCGTGTCTTTTAATCTTATTAACCTAATAAAATTATTGGAAGGGGGTGGGGGAACTCGTGTATTGTTAGTGTGTGAACCTGATAAACCTATTGGCATATCATTGACTCTGTTCTTGCTCAGGGCAGCTTGTTCTATTAAGATATCGAAGGCAAATGCAAGCCTCTCATATTGTTTCATGTGAAACCAAAAGACAGCCTCTCTGTTCTCAATTATTTCCCCATGTTTCGACATTTTGAAGACATAAATGATAATGTTTAAATTACAATGAAGAAACATTCACACTAGTACTCACTTACCATATGCACTAGTGTATACGTAAGGTACACATGCAGATAACGTAGACCCCGTCGTATAATGCTGATTAGGTTAATAAACTATACAAGCACAGACCTGCTGGAGCATTATGGAACGGCTGATCTGGATCTAAGGTGGCTGCGGATTCGGATGTACAGCGTTGATGATTCAAAAAGAGCAAACACATGTTTCAGAACATCAAAGAATCGTTAATTCAAGACACTATGTTCAAATGAATCATTGAAAAATCCATAACTTCTGTTATAAAAGTTGACGACCGACTACGTAAAGAAGCTTACCTGTAAAGACTTGCTACAACCATATTGACTGTTTTCTTGTTCATCTCTGATCGTCTGCATTCAATACACGCGACATATATCATGGCCCCCGAAGCGAATGTCGTCATGACAGTACGGAAAGCTCTTGTCGTGTGAACATTATATATACTTCAAGGACTGTCCCTTAAGACAAAATTCATCCATGTCTTACAAACCTATCCAGGTAAAGGTGACTCCCACAAAAAGTACGAAGATTTAAGACAGACGACGGTAAAATGTTTTGTTTACGTTTATCAGTAGGAAGATCTAACCTTTTACTCCGAGGTGAAAAAAAGACCAAGCCTTGTTTAGTCACTAAAGTACGTTTACGTTCTGACTCCAATCTGTCGCTGCGTTTCATTCGTTTATATCCTATCGTTTATGCGGCTGCATTAGTACTGCGTGTTCTGCGGAAGACATTTTCTCTTCTGTGCATTAGCCCTGGTTTTATAGCTGATGACATTCTCATAACTAAACTAAGCTAAAAAGATAAATAAATAAATAAATAAATAAATAAATAAAAATGACAACAAGATACCATCGTCGTTAATCACTACGCTGACGCTATCTGGTTAAGCATGCGAGATAAAAATCTGGCATAATGGCTTGAAACTATTCATTTTTGAAATTTAGATGTACTTTTGTAGTTTCAGTCGTGTTTATTAATTTCTTTAAATACATACATTTTTGATCTGCTTCTGCTCCGTCGACGACTTCTCGAGCCTATGTGTCTTCTATCCAGGCAAATGCTGTAATATATCTAAGTCACGAGAGAGAGAGAGAGAGAGAGAGAGAGAGAGAGAGAGAGGATAACAACGAAAGAGATTCAGTTCTTGATGCAGCTTCAATGGATTGGTTGAGACGAGGTGTGGAATGGATAAAACATATCAAAAATGAAGCACATAAGTATATTGTCTATTCAACATATAACACATATTTCATCATTTTGTTGAGTTTTTACCTTTCTAGACAAACCAATTTTTAAATTCTTTAAAAAGTTTCGATAAAGGAGTTAAATCTGTCCAAGATAGTACAAGTTTATCACAAACATGTTAAATTCGTGATCTATTCGAAAGCTTGTATCTAATGACGCACATCAGTTTACTTTGCCAGAAACTGACGTATTACGGTTCTCTGTTTTACACTTAACGCGCATGTATCTTAATTTCCTTGTGATTTGATGCTGATTATTTTGTGGTTTTCTATCATTCGTTTGAAAACGTAATTTTCTTTCTTTGATAAGAATTTGGCGCTTGCCATTATTTAGACGTCAAAATCGGTTACAAGAACCCGAAGCCCAACTTCATTTGCCGTAAAAAGGATGAGCTTAAACTGAAGGGTGAACACCTGAAATCGATATCACTAAAGTCCTTACATCAGGAACAATGAATTCCAAATTTTAAAAATCAGTTGTGTAGCTAGAAAAAATGGTATTTTACGTTTTATTTTTGGGTGGCATGAGTGGAGGAGAGTGGGTGTAAACTTGTTAACAAGGGTCTGTGGTATAATATTTAAAATGGGGCCCAGCTCGCCGAACGAAACGCCCAGAAGCTCCAGAATTTTAAGCGTTTCTAGCACATAATTATAATTATGTAACTTTAAACATATACCTTTCTCAGAAAATTTTCATATTGTTTGGCGCTCATTTTTAGAAGGAGGAAGAGTAGAGCAGGTCCAGATCCGCCTCTGAAAATCGTATCAAGAAGCGACATAGACGCCAATGTCGCGTATAAATATCCAATTAACTTGCGAGACAATGGAAAGTCTAAGGACAATGCACATGTCCATTCGTCTTTCTGAGGACATCATCTACTTGAACCGGTCCTTCCACGTACTCCTGTAGAGTTCACTCTTAGATGAAGTTTCTTTGCTGACTGATTCAAAACTAAAATCAAAACTCCATTTCATAATGCAGTCTCGTCTATGAAGATTTGAGGAAACTTTGAGTGGATTGAGCAAATTTGAGGAACGCTGAAAACTATCAAGCCAAAGTTGCTAGAACATTTTGTATATCCCCAGAAAAATACTCTGTTTATTTTGTTATACGCCTTGTCAATATGATATTCTTAATAAACACCAGGATTTGTCTCAATGGTTGCATTTGGGTTATCTCCCTTCAATCGTTTGTGCCGCAAATAGAAGTATAAAGAATCAATATCGTCTGTTCTTTGATTAAAGAGTGCTGATTTCACCCCAATATGGTTAAACACCGCCGGAATTCTTATATATTGCTTTATTTGGAGCGTCATTGATTTGAAATACATAAATAGATAGTCAATAGGTTGCTCCTCATAGAAAGAAGCCAACAGACTAACAAACTTTGGAGGATCCGAATTTCGGAAAACTTATCCGATCGATCCGACAATGGATAGCTCCAGAACAGACCATGAACTTTCACTTTCTTTTAAAAACTCAGATATTTCTCGAAATACCTTGGTCTTGTTATTACATCATCTTCAATATGAACATAATATTCCGCCATGTCTTGACAGTACTGCATTAAGAAAGCCGTACCTAGAGTTTGCTTGGCATGCCATTTTACTCTAACTGTTGAATCTCCGAAGTTTTGTTTGAGGTGTTCCAGAGATGGATATTTCTTAGCGCTCACATTGTGTATCAGTATAAATTCATCTGAAGGTTCCTTCGGAAACATTTCTCGGATTTTTCCTTTCACTTTCTCCTGAAATGAAACGTCACGTTTGACACCAAATCTATCTTCAGGAGAGGCAGATGACATCAATGATGATAATGTTGTGAAAAGATAGGACCCGCCTGCACGATATATCATGGGAATGCCTATCACCAGAAAAACTATGGAGATAAGGATAGAACAAAAATAATGCTCCCGTTTAATGCAAATAAAGATGCTGCGTGATCACTGATGAGTAATGAAAAATGAATTCATATCATCCTTCATTCAAGAAGTATAACAAGTGAATGCTTCAATAATTTGAACGTATTCGGCAAGTGAGTTCTTATCGTATTAACATTTCACTATGTGTACAATAACTTGCATGGTTTTGCTTATAATACCCAAGAAAGATAAACTAGAAATCACTAGGTACAACACCTAAAAGTTGTCCTACCCCAACCAAACCATAATGTTAATCTACGTCCTTGATGCACACCAATAACTACTGCGACTCTCCATGTAATCCTTTGTAATGATTCCCCTCAATTTCTGAATGTACGATTATTATGTGTATATAATGGAAGGTATGCAAACGAGCCGATTGGTGAGAAAACATCACGTTGGGTATAAAATGACATTCTGAGATTTTTCTTGAGCATAATGACGATATTTCTTGAAGTATCAAAATAGTGAAAAACTTGACTTGCTTCCTTAATACAATAACCTTATAATATTAGAAGATATTTTAAATTTTACATGATATCAGTTTCCTGCGAAGACGTTGAGAAGTTACTTACGTAGCGGTTCATTTGCATATGGGCTCTTTACTTAATATAATCACTTTGCCTTCTTTAAAACATTGGCGTTCTTTGCCTGAAAGAGATAAAAATCAAAACTGTGATAATATGATTTAACAACTCTCTCTCTCTCTCTCTCTCTCTCTCAGAAGCGTAAGTAGTATGTTTAATGAGTATTCGGCTTATAGTAAAATTTGTAAAATTATTCGATCTTTATTCCTAAATAAATAAATAAATGGTTAATTTTCGAGAAATTATGATTGATGTGTTACCATTATGCCTTCTTCTATAAAATTACTAGACCATTCAGATTAGGTGTTATTGCGTGAAAGAAAATCACTAGACGAGTCGGACAAGAATGTTGGGAATAACATGTCTTCAGGTAAAGGCATGTTGAATAGCGTACATGTATTGAAGCTGAATATTTTCTACTATTGTTCCGTATTATTATCAGTAAATTCACAAGACAACAACTGCTTAAGATACACGATAGCATAAACTTCATAAAGTGGCAGAAAATTGCAACCCCGATCCTAGTACACCTCTTTTTTTGTAAGAACATAATGATTTTGAAATTATTTAGGGAAGACCAGTTCAGTGTTAGTGAACAATTAAACAGGAAGATCGAGGCATGTACGTCGGGCCCACGATCAAAGCATTGTTGTGAAACGTGTCATCTTGACCCTTTGCCCCAAAGCATTAGTTAGACTATCTAAGCTTCATATAGCTACGATGTCGTAGCCTCAACTTGATTTGTTGTGGTTGAGGCTACGAACTGATCCCATATCATGTAATGGAGCAACAAAAATCATCACTAAAGTCAGAAAAACAAACAGTGTAGAAATCAACTACATAAGTATAATCATCTTGTGAAAGAAGTTTGGCTTATTTTGAATTTATTAAGCCCTTACACGATAAAATAAATTGGCATGGTTACTCTAACCGTATCCTGTCCGCCATGACAGATAAAGAGAGACTCTCGCCGTGACCCCTTTTCTACGTAAGGCTTGCCAGACCATATTTTGGATATTCTAGGCTATATTATTATCAATTAAGTGCGAATAATCGCTTCTTGGTGGAATTTCAAAGTTGCCGATAAACGGTATTTACTTTTAATGCGCAGAATTTCTGAACCAAACGACGCCAAATTTTTACTACAATTTGTTTACATTTCCAAATATGGCGTCAATGTCCTTATATGGCACACAAATAAACGAGGCTGAGAACGGAAGTAATCATTATTTGAAATAATATGGCGGACGATCTAAACGAAAATATCGGCTAAGAAAGGTAAACGAGATTTTAAAACTATTTCTACAATGATTTTCGATACTTCCGGTATTAAATAAGAGGGCTACTCAATTTATTGGATTATATGCAAGGACTATGTTTAAAGTGTTATTATTAGGCTAAAAGAGTGCCGGGTGTGAATTACACCCGGCTTGCTCCATTAACATGTATATGATCATGTTAGTACCCTGTCCACGAGGTACGAGTAAGGGTACTAATATTAGTACTAAGCTTCATATTGCTATTCCATCTATGAAGAAAATCCGTCAATGTGTTCAGGATATATAAGCAAAATGGAAAACGTACTTTATCCCAACTTAGCGCACATCATCCATGACCGTGACATTGACATCAAGGTCATAATGGCGAGAAAATTCCTACTGATTCATGCCAAATTTGAGGAGAATCGAAGGGATTTGGAAATATTTGCAAGCAAGAAAGCTTTAACTAAAACCTTAACGCATATTGATGTGACTTTGACGTTGACGTAGGGTATATATAAGTGAACGATGATATCGGAGAACGAATTCTGTAAATTTAGTAATAATGCATGCCAAGTAGGATTCGAATCGATCGATGACGATGTGTAGAATGAATGCAAATAAAGTTAACGTAAACTTCTACAAACTGTTGCCTCTGGCGAAAAGTGACTGCTGTGTCACATTTCTCACTAACATGGTCCCAAATAAAGAATATACTATGGGGTGACTATGTCATTTAGCTAATGTAAGTTTCAACGACAACGCCTAAAAATAACGCCAAAACAACAATACTTTTAAATAACCCAGAATCTTAAAGCAATAATATAGGGGTAGACCCGGACTTTCAGAGTTGAAACATAGATGTTAATAATACACTGAAATGTATTTGAACATACTTAGGTAAAGATTAAGGATTTAGAGTTCAACAAAATGAGTAACCTTGAGATAATTGTAAAAAGGTCGTAATAGAAAGATTTGCTTTTGAGACTAAAACATAACACCAGAATTTGCAGATTGTTAGAAAGTATATGGTGTATAATTAACGAACATCTTATTACATAAATCATGAATTAAAGCATGTTACGGTTATTTAATAGAGATGGACACGTACATATAGAGACTGCTGCAATTTATTTACAAGTGCAGAACATTGGCAATTTACAAAAGAGTTGTCTGTCAATCATCATCTCCACCTTCAGAACATTTTAGATTGCACAGATAAAAGGTTGGCAGATTCGATTTACACGATTTTCGAGGCGACTATAAGCAAGTATTATAATTACACTTCCAGCACCAACAAGGTAATAATGAATTAATTTCATGGAAGGAGCGTTTGTGGAATGGTAATTAGACCAAAAGTTTATATTGTTTATTTCAGTATAGCTTGAACTCGTTGCTAATAAGTTACAGAGAGTGGCCCCGGGTGGCCGAGTGGTCTAAATCGCTCGCCTTTACCAATCACCGCCATTTCAGCTCTGTCTACGTAGGTTCGCGCTGGGCTAATGTGGGTATGTGAAAACGTTTGCGCTTGTTCTGTCTGGTCTTTTCCCGTGTTCATCCTCCACCAGTGATAATGGCTCCTTGTGTAGCGTATCATTGCTGAAAAATGTCGTTAATCCAAGAACAGTATAAACTATACATAGATACCAGAACAAGTGTTCTTCACACATACACGATTCGGTAAGATTGGTAAAACACTTCGAATGCGAAACGGAGATATGTATTCTGTTTGAAAAATAAATCCAGTTAACCCAAACAAACAAGAACTAATAAATGCCCACTTTGTGAAAATAGAATTTATCACTATTTGCCATAATACAGTTTAGAGGAGATAAAACACCACAACATAGCACGTACATATTCTTACACAAGAGACAGACGGATTTAGAAGTTATTCGGTTGCACGACAAAGCATGCATCACAATAGCTGGAATTGTGACTTGTTAAGTAGAAATACGTTCATACAGCGTATTTCCTCTGAATTGTGTTCAGAACTAAATTCATGTTACACTCCTTGTTGAGAAGTACAGCCTGTTGTACAAAGCAAACTTGAACCAAGAAGATCGTTGGAAAGTTTTACATTGGACAGTAAGAGCATTCTACATTGATCTTTTCTATTCATTCATTTGTTTTTTGTTGTTGTTTCGTTTGCATTTGTTTCTTCTTTTTTTCTTTACAATTTGTTGCTTCATTTTACTTTAGCTTCTATATCATTAGAGAATATTCACTTACATTTGTCAGGTTTTTTTTTATCTTAGTTTTTCCCCCTGATACAGTAGATTTATTAGCAAAATATTACCTTTTGCACCATAATATATACATGTCTTAAGGTACTGACCGCCTAATGTACGAGACAAACGACCGAAAAGACTTCTACATTGTATATTGTGGTGTGCGACCAGCCGAGTGAAAATCGCTCATATTATCGGATTATCATGGAAACCGAACCAGAGAACATAGTAAATCAGCCCAAGGTGCAAGACTAAGCACCTATTTCAAGACCCAAGTACATGACGGTCAACTATTTGCACATCATCCCCAGGGATGCCAGATTTTGGACTTTGGGATGGCAACACCAATACCCAGACAGGAAGAAATCCTTGCAGTTCTTAATACTATCATTGATAACGGAAGGAGTGATGGCCTACATAATGCGGGGTATGACAAGTTCTATCTGTACCCACGCCAAGACGACACAAAGCTCTTGGAAGTTGGAAGTATAGAGGTCAAGGGAGTGCAAGCACAAGTGAGAGAGGCACCTCCCTTCATAAGACAACTTGAAAACAGATTGATAGAAGTACACGTAGTAGGATTACCTTTAGAATTTGAGACAACAGAAATAATACGAAAAGTTGAAACCTAGTTCCAGGTCCGGGTTAAAACACACAAAATGGCGACAGTGTGGGGCTTTGGGCCCATCAAATCCAGAGTTCGTATCCTACTTATGCCAACAGAGGAGGAAAACAACTACCTGTCTTTTTCTATGTGATGGGCTTCCGACTTAAGACGTGGTATAAGGGAAGCGAAAGTGACAGAAAATGCCCACTATGCAGTCAGACAGGGCACGCCCAGAAAGACTGTAGAAACACACAGATAGTCAAACAAACAATACCAGAGACTTATGCTAGCAGAGTAGCAGCAAATAACCAGGTGCCCGTAATGATGGATGATATAGAAAATCTGATACGGCAAGTAAGAATGGAAGGGGCAAATGAAGCACAGGAAATAAGGACAGCACATACTACATAAGAGACAGATACAGAAGAGACAAGAAGAGCTTAGTGGGAGAATTATCTCAGCCCAAATAAAACAGGAGGGATAATGAAAACACCAGCAAAGGAGGCAATACGCACGGCAAATAGATTTAGCCCACTACATGAGGAAGGATCGCATACAGAAGACCAGGGGGAGGAGGGAGAAGGGGACGAAGGAGGGAAGACAAACACATCAGGGCTAGCCCCCTTAACGTGCTCTACAACCCTCCCAAACAAGACAATAAAAAAGAGAAAAGCGAAATTCCCATCACCAGCATCGCAGGAAGAAACCTTGGAAGAGACAAATGACGACACACCACAAAGGAAAAGTGCGGCAAACACAATTAAAAAAAGCGGAAAGCAGAGGCGTAGCTGGGGGGGGGGGGGGCAGGGGGGTACATGTGTCCCCGGGCGCCAAGGTACAGGGGCGCCAAAATGAGGCTTACAACGTTACATTATAATAAGTAAACAAGGGTAATATTCAAAAATGTGATTAAACGGGGAGGGGGCTGGGGCGCCAATTTTATAGTTCATAGTTTACAGACATATATAGAAAATTAAATATGCTGAGAAAAGACAACATATATGAATATAAGGTAGAAGGAAGTCGATTAGATAGATTTTTTGGAACCCACTTTGAACAAAAATATATAAAGATGCAGGAGTTACAGATTTTAAAATATCCGACCACAAACTTATTTTTGTAGACTTAGAAATAAAATTTAAAAATAGATGGGGTAAAGGGGTCTGGAAGCTAAATTGTAAAGTCTTAGAGCAACCAGATTTCAATGCAGAAAGTAAAGAGGAAACAAAAATTGTAAACAATGGAAATGTTGACATTCAAGAATGGGATAACTTAAAGAATTTTTTCTTTCAAAAAAAAGCAATGAAGTACTCACAAATGAGATCATATAGAATTAGAATGGAAAAAGAAATAATTCTAGATCTACTTAAAACTAACTTAACCGAGGAAAGAGATGAAATTCTAAAAAAGAAACTAAATAA
Source organism: Sinohyriopsis cumingii (assembly GCA_028554795.2). Lineage (NCBI taxonomy): Eukaryota > Metazoa > Mollusca > Bivalvia > Unionida > Unionidae > Sinohyriopsis > Sinohyriopsis cumingii. Next base: position 26,211,338 of record CM068840.1, on the reverse strand, counting down.
AATACTGAAGAGGAAAAAAGGGAAGGAGATTAAGGCAGCTAAATTCATGCAAGTATATAAGAAAGCAAAAGGTTTGTATAAAAGAGAAGAGCTAAGGAGGGGAGGGGAGAAAACTATGGATACTCCTAGATTAGGGGAAAATGAAAGTAGCTCTGAAAAAAAGGAAATTTTAAACTATATAAAAGATTATTATAGTGATTTGTATAAATCTCAAGTTATAGAGGACAAAGAGATTGATGAATATTTAAAAGGAATAGAATGCGAGATGATGTCATCAGAACATAAAGACTTATGTGATGATTTCATCTCGATAAATGAAATTACAAACGCCATACAAAATCTAGCAAAAGGGAAATCACCAGGTATGGATGGGCTTACTGCAGAATTCTACATGAAGTTCTGTGGTGAGTTGTCGCCTATACTAGAATGGTTGTATAACAACATATTGCTTAAAAACAACAAGATGACCAGCAGTATGAGGAAGGGGGTAATTACTCTAATATACAAAGGGAAAGGGGGATAGAGAGGATATTAAAACTTGGAGGCCCATCTCTCTCCTCAATACAGACTAAAAAAATTTAAGTAAGATTTTAGCAGAACGAGTTAAAAAAGGCATGTCGAAAATAATTAATATAAATCAAACATGTGGAGCTAAAGGGCGAGACATCCAAAACAATATCCTAAGCATTAGAACAATTATTGACTTCATAAACATTTCTGGCCAGAAAGGTGCCATGGTACTTCTGGACCAGGAAAAAGCTTTCGACAGACTAGAGCACAACTATATACAAAAAGTCTTAAAAACGTTTGGATTTGGAGACAACTTCCAAAAATGGACAAAAATCCTGTACAATGGAATAACTTCAAGTGTACAGGTAAATGGCGCCAGTACAGGAAAATTTGAAATCCAAAGATTGGTGAGGCAAGGTTGCCCCCTATCTATGCTATTATACGTAATAGCAATAGAAATGCTAAGTATAAAAATAAGGCTAAATAGACAGATTGAGGGCATCAAAGTTCCGAATATAAGAGAGAAAGTTAAAATGCTGCAACATGCAGATGATTACACAAACTTCATTAGGGATTCTAACTCATTTAACCACCTTATAAATGAAATTGAAAAATTTGGTAAGGCATCAGGATTCTGAATAAACCATTTCAAAACAGAGATTTTAAAAATAGGGAACTGGAGGGGAAATCACTCTGGATTACCCCCAAATCAAATCAAGGAAAAGGTAAAAGCTTTAGGGATATACTTTGGCCAAAATGAAGAAAAGGATAATCATAATCAAATAAAAAGCAAAATAAATGAAAATGTGAACATCTCGGCGCTTACGTCACTATGTCTTATGGAACGGGCCCAGGTGGCCAAGACGTATATGTACGCAAATATAATCTACACTACAAAATCTATAGATTTTAAAAATGATACTCTAAAAAGTTTAGACATTCCAGTTATAAATTACATCCGGGATTTCAAAACTCACTATATGAAAAAGGAAATAATATATAAGGTAAAGGAAGGGGGGGGGGGGGTCTAGCAATTACTAACACGGTACTACTTAAACATACTAACATTATTACTAGATTTAAAATGTTAAAACCAAACCCTGACAAACTATGAGAGGGTTTTTATATATACTGGTTCGGCCTATCTATGAGGCATAGAAAAGACATCTATCCAAATAATAAGTTGACTAGACTTTTGGAAACACCGCGGAAATTTAAAGAAATTAAGGAAATGCTAATCAAATATAGGGACAAAAGAGAATTATGGGAACTAGATAGAAAAAATACGTAAACATGGATGAGGGAAGAACTAGCAAATAAAATAAATAGTCAAGAAGAAATAGAAAACAGAAATGTAAATTGGAAGAGGGCGTGGGGAAACTGGGTCAAATTAGGCTCACTTAAGATACAAAGCCTCTGCTTTAAAATACATGCATAATGCATGGTTGACAGGGGAGGTCTCAGTGAGGCGGCATATGGTCAGAGTACCGCCGAAATGCCCACTGTGTAAGAAATCCACTTTTAGTAACACTCATACCATGATATACTGCGAAAACAGAAAGACCAAACGACATAAATTAATAAACGAAATTAAAAGTAAAGATACCTACAGGACACAAAACAAACTATATTTAGACTGAAACTTTCACCAAAAAAAACAACTTTATATCAGATTACAAATTACATAATTGACTCTATGACAGCATGTGGACAGGTTGGACGAGATTAAACTGAAAGACTCTCTACTAAGAATTTCTCTCACAAGAATAAATTTAAAGAAGATAGGAAGGATAGGGATCTATATGGAGCAAGTACTATAGATGACGCCATTATATATATATATATATATATATATATATATATATATATATATATATATATATATATATATATATATATATATATATATATATATATATATATATATATATATATATATATACACTTTTGAAACATTGGTAACTAAATAAATAAAAGATAACCTGCTCCAGATGGGAGAAATACAATTAATTAAGCAAAGTATGGACCCCACATACTGACTCGCCAAAATTCAAAATGTTCTATAAATATTCTATTGCGAACAAGACTCATAGGAAAAGATAGGACAGCTGGGTACTTGAATTTCATAAACAATCTGCTGTCCCGACATAGAAATATATATATTGCCATCATACCATATAGCACACACATATAACACACATGGGACATAGGTGACCCCTAGCAAAGGTCAACTATAAAGAACTAGGGAAGGAACTCTAAGAAGGTGATATAAACCATTCTCGGATGAACAATCCTATAGATACATTAGGGACTTCTTAGAAATACCCCCCCCCATTTTTTTCGAAGTTAAAAATTGTATTTCAAAATTCTTTTTATTAGAACAACACATACAACACACCTTTGGGGGATACACCAATACATAAACAATTTCCACTTCTTTGGTTAAGTTGGGGGGGGGGGATTTGTCTGGTGCCCCAAAAAAGAAAAGAAAGCAGTACAGATATATGAGCAAGGTTTCTTTAATATAACAGTTTGGAGGATCAAAATATATACACAGTAATCACTTTCCTCGTTGGTAATTTTAATTTTCTCTACCGTTACCAAATTAGCACATTGTAAAAAGGTCCATCCTTAATTATTGTCAAACAAAAATTTCTAGTGCACAATAATAGTTGGCGTCTGTCGATTCCTATCTTGTTACTGTGTAGTCGCTTATAAGAATAATTCAGCTGGAAACAACACAGACCCTAATCTGCCGGAATATAATGGTCTATGCAGTCTATTCTAGTAATTAATCCTAACAAACTGCATAGATCCAGATCGGTTAGCTCATTGTATAACAGCAGATCTGGGTCTGTGCATTTGTAGTTAGACTCGATTAAGAAGCGAGTAAATATGACAATCATTTTTTTTATATACTAGTACTTGCTTACACTCCAGAAAATGTTTGTCTATATGTTTCTCATACACTGATTTTGTTTGGAAAATAATCGCCCTTATTAAATCCACACATGAGAGTCTATGATTTTTGTGTTGTCTTTTAAGCGCTGAAAGCTGTGTTTATGTCTTTACCTCTGTTTTAGTTTTAGCCTTTATGATTCTACCTTATAAAAAATACACACATGACTAAATATATGAAATAATTTAAGAAACCTAGTTTATGTATTATTTCCATTTAGGTTTCTGTTAACAACTTTGTTAGATTTTAGTGAGTGCTTGTTTGATTATGGGGAGTCTGCGTTGGAAAGATATTTTGCAAACCTAGTAATTAGCCAATTTTTGTTGGAGGAAACGTTATGATGTACAGTATTCACGAGACTTTATGATATTACTGATTAGAATCGTAAGCAGGGACCCTCGTTAATATCTTAGAAATTCTCGGGATATTCTAATGTATAAGTATTAGTAATATGACATGGGAAAAATTATTTATTTTACGTATATCTTGTAAATCGTATTTATACTCTTTAAAATGAGTGTGGGTGCAAAAATATATGCCATCGAAACTTAGATTTATTAAAATGAGACCAGCTAAACATGTTGGTCACTCTTTAGTGTTCCCTGTTTTGTTTTTAAATAAATGTTTACGTGTTGTACTAAAATACTGAATTGTTCTTTCTTAACAACTCAAAAAGCCCATCATATTATCAAAGAAAGTCTCTGTAATAGGTTTGGGGTTCTGTATAATTTACATTATGTATGTTTCGTTAAGATGTTGTTGCTACTACATTTAATATTTTCAGACTTAAATGTTGTATTGTTAATTTCGATTATCTTTCGTGCATTTTTTAAATATAATACTTATTTAAATATATTTTATGGTATTCATTGTTGAGTCGGTACTCTCATTTTACTTACTGCTGGTATACTTACATACATGAGAAAATATTCCGACAGGACATATTTAGAAATCCTAAATAAATCCACTAATTCAAGAAAAAGCTGCTTTTACGCATCCTTTAATACTGTTGTCATTGTGGTTATTTAAATTTAGTCGTCGTTGTTATTATTATTTTTGTTATTATTATTATTATTATTATTATTATTATTATTATTATTATTCCCATGCTTAATAACTGAATCTTATGTATGGACTACCATCGTCTTTGAAACGACTTTAATGACTTGTTCTTGTGTAGACGAGTCCTCCTTATGTTTGAACATTCTGATTGGTGAAAAGAAATGTATTTAATTATTTTTGACTTATATAGGGAACATAAGGTGTGAAAATTTTCATCATGTTTGAAAGATCTATAAATGAAAACAACTTGAACAAAACATTTACGAACATTTTTTTTATGACTGTGACCTTGACCTAAGACTAATAGGACAAATATTTGTTTCACATAAAACAACGTTTTTGCTTCATAATGCTTCCTTCCAAGTATGGAGCAAATCTATTTATGGGATAAGGAATATAAATAATTGAAAAGCGTTAACCAAGGTAGTAACGCAAATTTTCTATGGCCGTGACCTTGACTCCATGGTCAGCTGAGGTCATATCGACAAGCAATTTTGTCATTAAAGGAATGTTCTTAGCTTTATAATGATTTGTTGCAAGTATAAAGATAATCTATCTAACGAAATATAAAGAAATTAACACATTTGTTCATGACAATAACCTTTAAACATAGTTTACAGGACTGACCTTTAGCCAACGTTAAAAAGGGATCCAGCATGTTGTAGAATGAATTGTCTTAGCTCTATAATGATTCATGCTAAGTATGGAGAGAATCAATCATTAGGCTTAGAAACATGCGCACATAAAACTTTGACGAAAACCACGAACATGACACTTCGCTGCAGTTGGAGAAATGACATGCGCAGATGTAATTACATCTCACTGAAAATGGCTGTACTTACGAAATTATAGTCGCTTTTATGTTTGGTTTCAGGCAAGATGAGTGCTGAAAATCAAGAATATACTAACACATTTGTTATTCATGTTTCATACATAAGCTGCGATGGCTTGGTGTTTAAAGGCGTTTGACTCGTGAGCAGAAGGGTGCGGGTTAGATTTCCACCAACGAATCAGCCCTAAAATGGAAACGGTGGTATGTCCTTATGCAAGGGGCTTTAAGACCCACGGTACTCATTTCAACTCTTATAGTAAACATATGGAAACACCATTACCGTAAACATTCAACAAGTACAAACGTCTCTCTACTAACGATGGTACCAATATGTCTCGGTATAGTCCCATTTATTAAGACAAGTTTCGGTGTGGAGAAAACCACAGAAACCTGATAACTTTTTAAAAAGATATACACGTGTATGAAACGCATGTTTCCAATTCTGCATCTATATAATCAGGTACTACTTTCGGTAATGAGTGTTCTTAGCTCAGATTGGTACAATGACTGAACTTTTATCAGTAGAATGTTTACCCATCATTCTCAGCATACATATGAATAGTTTTCTAAAGATTCCTTTTACTAAAATTTTACTTTTCAGTATCGAACAAATGCATGTCACTCTAAACTCGTATATACTCCATTTTATGTTCATCCATTTCTAGACGGGTTCTCATTTTTCCATATGAAAAGTGTTTCTCTACTGTAACACACCAAAACCAAACACTCACTCAATAAACTTATGTACAGCTATTTTAACCTTTCGATATATTGCTTACGTTGTGCAAACTATTAAAATCGTGCATATGAAAACGATGTGCATTAACTTAAAGGTCTCGCGTCAGATCTTCGCGTGCCACGTTATTTCTCATAATTTCAGATACTAATAAGTATTTGAATGCAAGAAGTCTAGGAATTCGGAAGTAAAGTACTCTTGGGACCTATGATCATTGAAATAGAAATGAGGACCCTTTGCGAAAGTCTTTCACCAATATGAAATAAAGTTTTTAAACTTAGTTGATCCATATATTTTCATGAATTGTATCTTCGATATCGACCTTTTCAATGTGACCGATATAATCTTGATTTGGCATAGCACCAAGTTTGATTGTAATGACCACTTTATTTATCTGCGATTGAAATGCGATTATTTTAATGATGATTATATACATCTATCTGAAATGCATTTTGTTTCATGATCATTGTATCAATTTGTGAGTGAAATGCTAGCGACATGCATTCATTTTAGATCATCCAGCCACCCGCTTTCCCCTCCCCTCCTCTTCCAGGGGCCCCGAGTGGCCGAGTGGTCTAAAGCGCACTCCGTTACGGATCACTGCCATCTCACCTCTGTCTGTGTGGGTTCGAGTCTAGGATTCGGCTAATGTCGGCATGTGAGAAAGCTTACCAGTAGCTTCTCGTGGGTCGGTGGTTTTTCCCGGGTTCTTCCTCCACCATTAATACCGGCCTCCATGCATAGCCTATCGTGTGCTGAGAAATGGTGTTAAACCCAACAACGACAACAGCAATCCTCCAACAACCCTATAATGTAATTGTCAGTCTATCTAGCTACATGCACATTTATCTAACGGAGCATGACTTTGTACCGAATGTCAAAACCGATTATTCTTGCAATGCTTTTGAAAAATATGAAAATATATATTAACAATTTGCCTTTTAACAATAACTATAATCAAATGATTAATTTCAGCCCATGTAAATTGAAAATCATTACACGTTTTTACTTGTTTGTGTATCCATTTATTTATGTGCCTGTTTATTGATGGATCTATTTGTTTATGAAAGAAGAACAAAGATGGTTGAAATTTCAATGTTTTATTTGAAACAAATGGAGAAAAGTCACGCATTTGGTCTCGTGCAGTTGATATGCACAACAAAATGTGATGTTATATTGTATCCTTGCGCACAAAATGAGACATGCCTTCATAATTATGCAGGATGAAAAATGTTGTTAGGTGCCGGTTTGTATGGCTAGATAATCAAATGACGGATATTGAAGTACACACATTTTGTGACGTCATGTGAAAACAACGGATATTTAGTTCCAATTGGAAAACGGAGAACATGGATTACATTAAAACTCTTAATACAATAATATCTCTTTGACTGGTATTAGTTTGGTCCTGGTTATAATTACTGCAACCAGTGTAAGTATCGTGTGATTAAAACTCAAGATGTCTCCTGAACCCATATGACCAATCAATTAATCAGTTTTTTACGGGTGAGGGTCTTGACATTATCACAGAGAACCTGAAAGTTACATGGTCATGCCCATGTAATAAGGCGCATACAGAAATATCGCGTTTGTATGTAAACAAGTAGGCGTGTGGTCTGTCAGATGTCGGGGAAACGAAGATCCAGGAATCTCTTGCATTTTGAGCATTTCAAGGGCATAATTGAAACCATCTAACTGTAAAGAAAACTTATTCCAGGTAACGGTCCTGTTATTTCGCGCGATTTTGTTCTGGGTGGTGGTGGTGGTGTTTGTGCTGGCTTGTTCATATAGGTCTTAAAATATGATACATTACCGAAGAGCAGGGCCCACGCAGGAAGGTGAGAAGGTTGGAGAATGAAGATGAAAAAGAAGAAAACCAGAAAGACACATTTGGCATTGCTGTTCACATTGGTCCAATGTTTAACGTTCCTGACTCACATTAAGTGGGTTGCAAGCTCGATTGTTGCCGATTTGCCATTGTGTGTCTATAGGCAAGTAGCTTTATTCCCATCGCATCGACGTTGAATAAATATTTTATCTACCGACGCTCCCTGAAGAATCGAATCATTTTATCCAACACGCAACGGCAATGTCTAATTCTGGTTTTTGTTCCAATGCCAATGCAAAAATGAAACAAGGACTTATGTGATTATGGTTCTGTGTGCAAGCATGTGCTATTGCAACCATACGTGTGGTACATGGCACAATCACTCTTTCGTCATTTGGGAAGACTTGAAACCTTGTGCTATGAAATAGGGAGTCGCTTGCAAATGTTCACGATGGCTTTGGAGAATGTTTCTGGGGACAGACCGAATCGGAGAGAATGTTTACAAGAAGGAGGGAACTGAATAATTAAACGTATTTGGATCATGTTGTTTGAATTCTACAAGCTTTACGACAAGAATGTTTTGAGTTGAAGTGTTCATGAGTTTCAGTGCCATATCGCTCAGATACCTATATAACGAGGAAAAAATAGACTGCCATACTTTTGGTACGTCATTATAGATGTGCAAGCAGTCCCTATCAGAGTCATTATCAGGACAGTATCCACATGTAACAAGTATTTGAATACGTGCTTACAGTAGCATGTACATTACGGTACCATTTTACCTTTATACGTAAGGGAAAATAAATATAACTTTCACTTCATATTTCTATTTGTTATTTTGTTACGTAAAGTTATAGACAAAACAAATGTTTACTGATTTACTTAACTCTCTCTCTCTCTCTCTCCAGAAGTAATATGGTGAACGATGCCATATTTTGTCTTTCTTAATGAACTGCAGTAATCAGAAAGAAACTCTTATCTTTGTTTTATCTCGCCGTTTTCGCCCTCTCTCTCTCTGTGTCTGTCTCTGTCTCTATTTATCTATCCTGCAACACTTTCTTTTGAGCATTATGCGCAGCTGCTTCATTTCTTTATTAGCTTCAAGCTAAACGTTGTAGAGAAAATATGAAAATTGTACAGTATTGACAGAGCTATCTTGTTAATTTTAACAGTTTGATTTATAGATAAAAAGAGTGTTTCGTGATTTATAGATAAAAAGAGTGTTTCTTGACTTATAGATAAAAGAGTGTTTCGTGATTTATAGATGAAAAGAGTGTTTCGTGATTTATAGTTGAAAAAAGTGTTTCGTGCTTTATATATAAAAAGAGTGCTTCGTGTTTTATAGATGAAAAGAGTGTTTTTGATTTATATATAAAAAGAGCGTTTCTTGATTTATAGATAAAAAGTGCTTCTTGATTTATAGATAAAAAGAGTGTTTCTTGATTTATAGATAAAAAGAGTGTTTTGTGATTTATAGATAAAAAAGAGTGTTTCGTGATCTAAAATTCGTAATTGTTGAATTTATCGGAACAGCGACAAAACAGTACCAGTAGAGTACAATTTCATATAATATGAAAAAAATAACATTTTGGTCAGCGATTTTATCAAACCTCAATTCCCTACTATGTAAAATATATTCTTCTTTGCACATTGATGTTGTTTCTTTTAATAATGGTGAAAATTGAGACTGCTAAGTCAAACGTATACAAGACTATATAGGACTGTCATACTTTGACCAGTTTAGGTAGTCATGGAGGTAGTTCCTTGCAGCCTCTAGCAAATGTAATTATTATCCAATGTATATAAACAATTTTGAGTTGGAATATACCTGTATAAAATTACAAATGACATTTAGAATAGTACTTACCAAATTTTGGACAGTATCGCATAATCTGTTGAATTAAGTCTTTTTATAATGTAATGTCATAATGGCATTTTCGTTATTATTGTATCCAGTCCGTCTTCGGGTAACATGTTTAAGTCGTGCAACTGTGAAATTATGTGTGCACTGGATACTTATTTTTATATTTATGACAGCAATATTGTTAATGCTAGCGCTTGGTGTACATTATATCGGTTTGCACTTATATTTTCGAGTTTTCCGTAGCTGGCAACGTGCACTAATATTCCTTGCCGAGTTACCTCCCGTCATCGCTCAGCTAGTCCATGTTCTTCTTCAACGCAATGTACTTTCTCACTGTACCTTGTACTTTTCTTCAAGTTCAAGTGGAATGCATAAACTGAATTATGGGAGTAACTATTAATAGTTAAAATAAATTCAGAAAACCACTTTAACCTCTTATAATTGCACTCCTGAAATAAGTTACGATAGTCTTTGAATATATACTAATGGAAAGTACTATTTAGTTATATAAAAACAGACCGTAAAAAATAAAGCCGATTTTCACTACCAGTGGCTATTTCTAAATTGTGCATGTGTTAATTCTCATTATGCAAATTCGCAGAGGGATCTAATTCTAGGGAATGGTTAACTTTGGTCAACAGTCAAGGCTCAAATTTCACAAGTATTATTATTAAATAAAGTATATATATATATATATATATATATATATATATATATATATATATATATATATATATATATATATATATATATATATATGCATTCTGATCGGTGTCGGTAAATTGATCTGGGACCGAAAGGATTAATTTTTCTTTGTGTATTTAATGTTTGGTTGAAATAACACCATTGATCATATGAAATATTTGTATACACTTCAATTGAAGTATCGGCCTTACCATCACTTTATCATAATGGACCAGCTGCTGAAACCCAGGGACCTATAGCTGTAAACAAATAATGCATCTCTCGAATAGGGCCTTAGTGTTTAAGAGCATTAGGAAAATTGTTGAGAAAAACGGATATACGGGAATGAAGGTCAGTCTCGTAAAGTTGTTTTGAAATTAATCATGATATACAGTCAGCAAAACAGATTTGTTACCTCGGCAACTTCAACAGCTTCGTCCCTCATCCACTCAAATCTCTCTCTCTCTCTCTCTCTCGCACACATGCACACGCATACACATATACACACAAACATAAACACAGCATACAAACTTTTAGGAAAGTTGTTCAACGCCATTTTTCAGCACACGATACATATCGGCCAGTATTAACGGTGGAGGAAGAACCCGGAAAACACCACCGACCCACGAGAAGCTACTGCTTTCTCACATACCCACATTAGCCGAATCCTTGACTGGAACCCACGCAGACAGAGGTGAGATGGCAGTGATCCGTAACGGAGAGCGCTTTAGACCACTCGGCCACTCGGGGCCCCCTTTTAGGAAAGACCAATCTCATTATAGATGTGGTAATATTGAAAGACTTCCGTGTCTGTACTGAGTACACTTGACTGTGAAAACCTTTTCCAGTTTCCCGGATCTGATTGCAAAAAGCACCATTTGGTTAGTCCATGCCCAAATGCACGTTTTGATATGATTGTCTGACTGGAGGGGACGTGTAGACTTAGAATTGTCATGCAATGCCTCTAAAATATGTAAAACGATTTTACGTGTTTGAATTACACACTATAGTGTACGCCAGTTTCTTTGTGTTAATTTCAGCAAGTAGGTTACAAGACATTTTAAAACAAAGCAGTGGTTTGGGAATGTTGACCTTGATCATAATTTCGCATTTTGACAAATTAAATTACCCGTTAGATTAAGTGCAATTATTTCATGCTAACAGCTGGTATCAAACATGGAACAATTAGCATCGGTCAGTTCGAGTATTTAAGAGGTGATTTTATGGTAGCATTCTCCGCATGCGCATAATTTCACAAACTGTTTTAGGGTCTTAGTTCACAATGAATCATATTACACATAAAAGTTTAAACTCGGCAATAAAAAAGTTTGCAAGAACTCTCAGATTAAGTTTATTAAGTAAAGCATTTGCAGAGTCTAAACAGTTGTGCCAGCAAATATGTTCTACGTCAAATTTTTCGAGGTAGTGACATGAGAGTAATCTATTTTCGAATTCGAGTATCTAGTACCAAAAGACGTAAGCGGCCGATCTTGGTGCAGAAGATAGCAAAACAACAATTCACTATTAATTTTTCAAATTGTTATAATTATCGTTTTGTTGAAGAATATTTTGCACGCTATTTTTCATCCCAACCCGCGTCACGGGGTGATGACAGCAGTGTTGCACCTTGAGAGATCCCATGGGACATTCTCCAGCCCCATAAATTGACAAGAAAATCCCCATATCTCTGTAATTATAGTGAGGCAGCGGTACATACAATGCCCGCTTATTGAGAGTAATTACATTTACGAGAATTAGAGCGTTATTACTTTTGCGAGAGTCGACAGTTATTACTTTTATGAGAGATATTGCACTTTCTAGTTTGACAGAGACTCTTCTTTAGGAAAACGGACCCTAATATCGGACGAAAAATAATAATTTGACAAGGAATCTAGAGCGAGCCTTACTTTCTGATCAGGTTCATAAAATTATTGAATAATTACGTTTTTAGTACATTCTTTATAATAATGAATTAGAATAACTGTTTAGTTTTCTTGAACATCAGATGAGTTGATCTAAAAGATATGATTTTTTGTTTATTATTTTCTACATGACTTTATATCCCATACATTGCTAAAAAGAAGTGACCACTGCTTTGCTTTCAAGTACATCTTGAGACTTTGAACGTTACATTCTTAGCATCATGTAATATTACTCACTTGTATTATTGAAAATAAGAGATTTATTACTAATTCGGCATTTATTCCAAGTTTTGTATAGACCTGCTAATTCCAATTGCTTGTACGCCAATTCCTTCGTTTACGACAACATATTTGCTCTTATTTGTTAAGTTAAGTATATTTTATAATCTTTGTAGTAGAAAGCAAAAGAAAATTATCAGATGGAAGATATGACTCTCTCTCTCTCTCTCTCTCTCTCTCTCTCTCTTCAGAAGTAACATGGTGAACGATGGAATATTTAGTCTTTCTTAATGAAGTGCAGCAATCGGAAAGGAACTCTATCTTTGTTTTATTTCGCCGTTTTCGCTGGTGAACAGATCCACGTTGACATTGATTCGTTCTTGGTCAGATGCCTAAACAAACGTAGAAACAATGCAAGCATTTATTCTTTTTCGATGCTTTTAAACTGTACTACTACTACTAATGCTATTATTATTATTATTATTATTATTATTGTTAGTAATTAGTAATTGTATTAGTAATAGTAGTAGCAGTATTAGTAGTATATTGTTAATTAACCAACAAGTATGACAGCATTAATTCTTGTCTGGACAATTTCTCACCTCAATCAGGAGCGTACGTACGTACGTACATACATACATACATACGTAAGTATATTCTGTACTTTCTTGATCGTGTACGTCAGTGCATATATGTATACATCCATAAGTACAAACTGACATTACCTACTTACTTACATACAAACCTACATATACATAGCTAGAGGCACATTTTAGAAAGAAAAACAACTTTAGGACAGCATTAGAATACTGGAAAGTTCAGAAGGACGAAGCAAAAAACCGCGACGTTTTTAATTTCTACAAGTAATAAAAGTTGAATCGATCAGAGTCTACAAGTAATAAAAAAGTTGAATCAATCCGAGTCTACAAGTAATAAAAAGTTGCATCGATCAGAGTCTACAAGTATTACAAAAGTTGAATCGATCAGAGTCTACAAGTAATAGAAACGTTGCACCGATCAGAGTCTACAAGTAATAAAAACGTTGCATCGATCAGGGTCTACAATTAATAAAAAGTTGAATCCATCAGAGGCTACAAGTAATAAAAACTTTGCATCGATCAGGGTCTTCAAGTAATAAAAAGTTGAATCGATCAGAGTTTGCAAGTAATAAAAAGTTGAATCGATCAGAGTCTACAATTATTACAAAAGTTGAATCGATCAGAGTCTACAAGTCATAAAAAAGTTGAATCGATCAGAGTCTACAAGTCATAAAAAAGTTGAATCGATCTAGGCAGTCCATAACAAAGCTGGCTTCAGTAAATGTAACTGCTGGATGCTGAGTCATGCCAACTAGGTCAAAATACGTTTCAGAGCTGGATCAAAATAGCAAAATTGTTTATGACGAATTCCAGAATAGGGCGGAAATAAAGTTAGGAATTGTTCTCATTTCTCAGGTTTTAACAGAAACGATTTCATTGCACACTGTATCAAAACATGAAATAGAATGAAAGAGTTTGAATGCAATATAACACACTAGAAAAGTACCAGGACCAGACTTACGTAGTAAAACATTACAAAATGACTCGAAGATCGTTTATTTGGTATCTATAACACCTTTCCAGCAAGATAATTCAGCGCACAAACGGATTAGCAAAACTTAAACTGATGCATGCAATTATACCGATATAACGTACACGTTAGTGAAAGGTGAACTGTGTATCTCGTTTCGTATCGAAATGAAGACGTTTGTGGTAGAACAAGAGACTGACGTTAAGCATACCATTTTGAGTAAGAAGAAACCCTTTTCGCGCAACCACGACGATCGGTTCAACTGAGGTGAGATAAATCCGAGCAGAAAATATATGCATACGAAAATACATATACGTCATATTAGATTTTCATTATGAAGATAGCAGTTTCTCGTATTAATATCCAATCTCTTTAAGGCTTTTTGATTTGTATTTTGAAGCAGGTTATAACATCGAAATATTTTTCTCTTTTAGCTATCTTGGAGACCTCATTTCTTGCCTTCATAAGCTTTGCAAGAACTTAACAATTCTTGCAGCTCTTATGTCAACCTTACATCTCTAGTTTCTATGATCTGAATCCCAGAATTCCGGCTTCTATGAAATCTTGAAATTACTTTTGTCCGCTCTGAAATGTGAATCTAACTGGCCCAAATAAGTTTGTGAAATCTTGCGCAGTATTTTTGTTTTTGATTGTTCGTTGTGATGTCTCTTTTTCCGCCCTCTGGAACCTTTTTATTTGTTTTCTTTTACTTTTACTATAAAAAAATTTGTCGGCCATCTTTCTAATTGATTATTCAAGGGAAATTGGGAATAAAAAAAAGGTATCTGAATATGGCCGATCTACTCCAGAAGGGCTAGTTACAAATCAAATCAAAAGTGTCGGTTAATTGATAGAGGGCGAGAGGTCCAAACCTGTTACTTGCACCCAACCCCTTGGCATTTGTGCCCCATAATTGTGTAAAAAATCTTATCTGTCAGTCAAAATCAAACACATTCATACAGTATACGATACATGCATAAGTCCTGTTATAATGCAAACTATAATATGTATCAAAATCAAACTAATTGAAGTTTAACTGCATAATATGTTTACCAAATATTCTATCAAAGGATTTGTCATTTTTACTACGTTGAGACTACATTGATTTTAATAATACCTTTGTATATGCAATATACACGGTTTACGGGAGGATAACCCTGATTGTTTAAGGTCTTTTCCAAGTTTTCTGGAAACCGTTTCCACACAACAAACCATGTTGGATTGTTATTCTTACATGATCGATTACTAAACCCAGAAATAATATCCAAAAAATACTAATGTACCATTTTTGAAAGCCATAAAAGTTGTACAAAAACAGTAAGTGCAATTTCAATGTTTGAGCAAGGCCGACGTAAATTATCGCACTTGTCAAAGCAGATAAAATTGTCCTGATCATATAAGAAAAATGTATAATATTTTTGCCCTGGTATGCTGTTTCCTGTTTCGAAACCGGTGTGTCTGTGTGTATGTGTGTAGGTAGTTCAATTGTAGCAATTTTCCATTAAGAGGTTAGTGTTAGGTCTGGTCGGCCTGGTGTCAGGATAATATGACTGGGTGGGACATCACGCTACATGTCTGCGGCATGATGCCCCAGTGCTAGACATCATTATAAACTGTCACACTGCAGACATCGTAGCGATATGACTGAAAAATTGTTAAAGCTACGTTAAAATCCTAATCACACACACACTCGGATATCTACATGACCTTGATTATTACAAAAATAAATGCACCTGTCAGTAATCGATCTGGAATTTGTAGTTCAGTACACTAATTTCTATTAAATCGCTTGAAAAATGCATAACTTTTGTTATAAAAGATTACCATCGGATACGTAAAGAAACGTACCAGCAAAGACATGCTACAACCATATTGTCTGTTTTCCTGTTCATCTCTCATCATCTGCATTCAATATGGCTGACATATTTCATGGCGCCTGAAGCAAAAGCTGCCATGACAACACTGTAATCTTATGTCGTGTGAAGTCCACCCCATGTACTACAAACATTGTCCGCAAGCTAATTCATCACTTGTTTTAAACGCCCATCCAGGTAAAGGTGACTCCCACAAAAATGTACGAAGATCAAAGATAGCTGACGGTATAATGTTTTTGTTTACTTTTATCTGGAGGAAGATCCAACTTTTTTCCTTCGAGGTGAAAAAAGACTACATTCTGTTTATGTCACACAAGTAGTTTTAAGTTCTGACTGTCCTATCTTTCGCTGCGCATCATTCATTTATTGAGGATAATTGAGGATACCCACTTCAGTGTGTATCAGCTGGCCATAATGTTTGTCCTAAACTGACTGCATCGCACTGCGATTGTGTTAGTAACAAGGGGTCTGCAGACCAAATTTTCTCTAATCTGAACTATGCCGGTTCTGTGATATACATTACACCCATCTCGTTATGGTCGGATATTGTTCTATCGGAATTCAGACAGATACCAAGGCTATCTGGTAAGCTAAACATGGTAGACCATAAACAAACACAGTTTCATAAGATTAACACACTGCCTAATGGCTATTCGATCCTGACTCACATTAACAGCACACGAGACATAACAGTTCCATTATATGGCTTAACTACGCTATTTTCAGCGAATACACAATTAAAGTCTTTATCATACGTGAAATCATCTAAGATCGGTGAATACAAATGGATTCTCGTAACTCATATCAACTAAAGTAATGTATGAAATCTTAGAATACCCGATTCCTATACAAAAAAGACGACAACTTCAACCAATTCGTCAAACTTATATAAATATTATTGTACGAATTCAGATGAATTCAAGCACAGTCATCTCATATCAAGAAAGTTGATCTACGAATTTAAACAAATTAATTCATGCAAATATAAGAAAATAAATTCATGCAAGTCATAATATTGGTATCAACAAATTATATGAAACTGACGCATATACCTCGTGCTTCAAGCTGTGTTCGCTTATACCACCAGAATTGTGTCTGTTTTCCAGACATCCGGACCCTTTGTAAACGTTTTACGAGAGAATTTCTTCCAAATTTATTCTCGGAGTCCCTTATATTTTCACTCTTAAAGGAAAGTTGTAGACTGACCAGATTTTTCGATGTGTGTCTGCGTGTGTGTGTGTGTGTGTGTGAGGGGGGTAGGTGGGGGTATTTACAGCCCAAGGAATTTCGTGTGGGAAAAACGCCTCTTATTTAGCGTAACCAATCAGGGTTAAATACATTTACCGCCTTTTGTAACTATGCGCAAAAATTGCGGTCAACCTGACGTTTACTTTTCCGAATAACTGTTCTGGAGCATTTCAATTTCTGACAGTTCCTATATAAAATCGAAGTTAAACGTCCCATTTCTAGTCGTCTAACGGCTAAGTAAACGAAAGCTTAATTAAGAATCACATCCTCTCCCGACACAGACATTAGAAATCATTGCAGCATAGCAATTTAACAAGCACCTGTCCCCATAAATCTAATTAATTGTTCTCTGGCCCAAAGTAATGTGCTTTTCATAGATCGACATAAATTTGCTTCCTTACAGTCTCTTTTCACATTTCAATATAAACCTACATTTTCAGTCATGTTCATTCCTTTCTTCCTTCCATCTTGAGACTTTTGCTTTACTACTTCTGCTCCATTGTTGACCTCAAGAGTCTGTGTGTAGGCTATTAAATGAAAATGCGGAAATACATCTATCATAGTCACCAGGCAGAGAGAGAGAGAGAGAGAGAGAGAGAGAGATTGTCTAGGTGATGAATAGATAACAACGATGGGATTCCAATTATTCATGCAACCGTAAGTGATTGGGTGACATGGAGTGTAGGATCGCTGAAGGTGGAAATCAAAAATTAACAAAAAAATGAAGCATTTGACATATTTAATAAAGAAAACATATTTATTATCAGTTTCAGGTGGGGTTTTTTAAAACATGATTTATTTTTTTTTAGAGAACTTGGACAAAGGTGTTAAATTGGTCCAATATAATGCAAGTTCATTACAGACATGTTAAGTTCTTGATTTATGCAAAACTTACATCTCTTGACGTGTATCCCTTGAAAATTTGTTTCGCCTGATGTATCCTTTTAACTCTTGTACCTCGTGACGTGTATCACTTTAAAACTTGTATCTCCTCGATTGTATCCCTTTAAAACTTGTATCTCCTGATGTGCATCACTTTAAATCTTGTATCTCCTGACATGTATCACTTTAATATTTGTATCTCCTGACATTTATCGCTTTACAAGTTGTATCTCCTTACGTGTATCCCTTTAAAACTTGTATCTCCTGACGTGTATCCCTTTACAATTTGTACCTCCTGATGTGTATCCCTTTAAAACTTGTATCTCCTGACGTGTATCACTTTAAATCTTGTATCTCCTTACGTGTATCACTTTACAATTTGTATCTCCTGACATGCATCACCATACAATTTGTACCTCCTGATGTGTATCCCGTTACATTTTTATCTCCTGACGCGTATCACTTTAAAACTTTATCTCCTGACGTGTATCCCTTTACAATTTGTATCTGCTGACGTACATCACTATAAAACTTGCACCTCATGACCTGGATGACTTTAAATGTGTTATCTCCTGATCTATATCACTTGAACGCTTGTATCGCCTGACGTGCATCACTTTTCTAGTAAACGTGATTTAGAGATAGATGCAGTGCGAAAAATTGACATAATACTGTTCTTTGGTTCACATGTATTGTGATATGCATATCTCTTCCTTGTATTGTCTTCATTTCCTTGTGGTTTGATGTTGGTTATTGCTCTGGATTTCTACGATTTGCATGCTGAAATATTAATTTTCTTTCTTAAATATGAACATGGAGCTAGCCATTATTTATACATTGAGCTGCATACTGGGAGAAAGGCTTCTAAATAGGTTATGAGAACTCGAAGACCATCTCCATTTTCCGTACAAAGGACGTGTTTGAACCGAATGATGAAACATAATTATGAAATCCATATTACCAAAGTTTATCGGGATGATTTGTGTCATCTTTACATCAAGAACAACGAGTCTCAAATAAAAATCAGTTGCGGATCCAGGAATAATTTTGTTTTTAGTTTTTATTAGGGTGATAGTGTTAGTGGTGGGTGTAAATAAGTAAAACTGGGGTCTTTGGGATGGAACTTTATAAACTGACGGTACCCCTAGAAGCTCCTGCAATTTAATCGTTTCTAATGCATAACTGTATCCATGTAACTGAAAACAAATATTTTTCTTGGAAACGTTCCTATTGTTTGGCGCTCATGTTTTTTTTATTTCGAAAGGAAGAAGGGTGGAGTAGGCCCATATCCCCCTCCCGTGGAAATCATATCAAGAAGTAACGTAGACGCCAATTTCGCGTATAAATATCCAATTAACTTGCGAGACAATGGAAAGCCTAAGACAATTTACATGGCCATTCGTCTTTCTGAGGATATCTTCTACTTGAACCGGTCCTTCCACATACTCCTGTAGAATTCGAAATACATCACACGTAGATGAAGTTTCTTTGTTGACTAATTCATTACTATAATCTAAACTCCATTTCATAATGTAGTCTCGTCTATACAGATTTGAAGAAACATTGAGTGGATTGAACAAATTATTTTCATCTGCAATGAAACCTGATTCGATGACTAATTTAGTCACATTTTGAGGAACGGTGAAAATTATCAAAACAAAGTTCTTTGAACTTTTTGTATATCCCCAGAAAAAGTCACTGTTTAGTTTGTTATACGCCTTGTCAATGTAATACTCTTGATAGACACCGAGATTTGTCTCAATGGTCGCATTTGGATTATCTCCCTTTAATCGCTTCTGCTGAAGAAAGAAGTATAAAGAATCGATCCCATCTGATCTTGTTTGATTAGCGAGTGTGGACTTCGCTCCAATATGTTTAAATACCGTCGGAATTCTTACATATTGCTTTGTTTGGACCGTTATTGATTTGAAATACATAAATAGATAGTCAATAGGTTGCTCCTCATAGAAAGAAGTCAACAGACTAACTAACTTTGGAAGATCTGAATTTCGGAAAACTTTTCCGATCGCTCCGACAAAGGAGAGTTCCAGAACAGACCATGAACTTCCACTTTCTTTTATAAACTCTGATATTTCTCGAACATATCCCGGTCTTGTTATCACATCATCTTCAATATGAACATAATATTCCGCCAAATCTTGACAGTATTGCATTAAGAAAGCCGCATCTAGAGTTTGCTTGGCACGCCATTTTACTCTAACTGTTGAATCTCCGAAGTTTTGTTTGAGGTGTTCCAGAGATGGATATTTCTCAGCGCTCACATTGTGTATCAGTATGAATTCGTCTGAAAGTTCCTTCGGAAACATTTCTCGGATTTTTCCTTTCACTTTCTCCTGATACGAAATGTTGAAGTCGCTCAGCTGAACAACAATTTTGACACGAGATCTATCTTCAGGCGAAGTACATGACACCAATGAAGATAATGTAGCAAAAAGATAGGAACCACCTGCACGGTAGATCGTTGGAATGCCGATCACCAGGAAAACTGCGGTGATAAAGAAAGGAAGATAAAATGCTCTTGTTGAACGTTAAACGAGATACGGCGTGATGACTCATGAATAACGAAAAATCGGTTCATTTTATCCTCCATTAAAAGGTATAAACAATTGAATGGTTAAGATTGCGATAAAATATTACTAGTATTCGTCAAGTCAGTTCTTCTCGTTTTAAAATATAACTATATATACAACAACTTGCATGACTTTGTTCATGTTGCACAAGAAAGATTGACTAAAAATCATTAGGCACAAAAAATGAAAGTGGTCCTAGGCCAACCAAACCAGAATGTTAATGTGCATCTTTGATGCACACCAATAACCTATGTGACTCTCCATGTGAGTCCTTTGTAACCAATCGACCTCAGTTTCTGAATATATGATTATGAAGTGTACATTATACAACGTATGCATACGAGCCGCTAAGCGAGAAAACGTTACTTTGGGTATAAAAATGACATTGTGAAATTTTGCGAATGGCGAAAGAACAATTTTTCCCGAGTATAATAAAGTTTATTTCACGCAAATATCAAGAATATTAAGAGAAACACATGGTTTGCTTCCATAAAGCAACAACGTTATTGTGTTAGAATTTAGTTTACATGATATCAGTTTCATGCTAAGACATCGTTTGTTTGATTGGACGTTACTCGCATTGCGGTTCGTATGCATGAGGACTCTTAATATAATTACCGTACCTTTTGTATTCTTTAAAACAAGTCCTGAAATATTGGCATTCCTTGCCTGAAATAGATAAAAATCGAAACTGTGATAATATGCATTAACGCGTCTGTGTCTCTCTTTGTCTCTGACACCGTCTCTCTCTCTCTCACTCTCTCTCTCTCTCTCTCTCTCGTTATCTGTCTCAAAGTCAAATTTTAAAGTATTACTAACTTTATTCTTAAATAAATAAAACAATAAATGCATAAATAAACAAATAGGTAACCTTCTAGAAATTCTGATTCATGTATTCTCATTTAGCCTACTTCTATAAAATTACTGGACCATTCAAATTAGGTATTATTTTATGAAAGGAAATAACTAGATAAAGACATGTTGGATAACGAACATGTCTTGAAGAGGAACATTTTCTATTATTGATATTGGTTACTGTTAGAAACTGCCCGATAAAACGCCTGCTTAACAGACATAAATAGCATAAACTTCAAAAAGTGGCAGCAAATTGCAACCCCGTTCCTAGCACACCTCCTTTTTGTTAAAACATAATGATTTTTTAAAATTAATTTGGAAAGACCAGTTCAGTGTTAGAGGACAGCAGGTGACAATTAAACAAGGGGATCAGGAATGCAGGTGCTAGCCACGATCAAAGCATTGCCGTGAAACGTGTGACCTTGATCCTTTGCCCAAAAACTTGAGCGAGGACTTTTGAAATTCATAATTGCCAATCCATGGATGAAGACAATCCGTCAATTTGTTCGGGATATATAAGCCAATCAACAACAAAAACATTTTAACGGAAAACTTACCGCAAATTGTCTATGATTGTGACATTGACTCCAATATAAAAGATGTTATAGGTTCTAGAATACATGTCGTAGAATAACTTGTCCTAGCTTTATATTGATTCATGCCAGGTTTGAAGAGAATCCATCAAGGGTTTAGGAAATGTTTGCAAGCTCTAACAAAAACATTAACGCAAATTTTCTGAGGCATTGACTTTCATCCCATATACAAATGGCAAACGATCATGTCGGAGAACGAATTGTATAATTTTTCTAATAATTCATGCCAAGTAGGATTGGAACTAAGAGGTGTAGAATGTATGCAAATAAATTTAACGTAAACTTTAACAAACCGTGTTGCTGCCGATGGAAAAGTGACTGTTATGTCGAATTTCTCGCTAACACGGGTTCAAACAAAAGAACTGCTGTACGACTAACTTTGCTCTATATGTTTGTTAGCTGATACAAATATAGTTAAAACGACATGGTGGGAAGATTAAAAAGAAACACCAACATTTGTCAATAGTCCAAGTTCTTAAAATATAATTTTGTGACCAGGGTTGTAAATGGGCTAGGGGTAAACCCAGTCTTTAGTAATACTCCGTATCAGGTCTAACTTTCAAGTTTAAAAATAGATGTTGCTGGGGATACACCGATGTATTTGAACAGACTTAGTCATTTATACATTCTCATTTTAGAGTTCGACAAAAGGAATGATGTTAAAGGTATTTGTATCAAGGTGGCAATATAACGATTTCCTTCCTAGACTTACAGGCTACGCTAGACGTTGCAAGTAGGTAGAAATGATATGATATATAATTCATGAAGAGGGCATTACATAATAAAACGAACAAACACGCCTAAAGGATCATTAGTAGAAAACGACACACATATAGGTATAGACTACGGCAATTTATTTATAAGGACAGAAATATGATAATTTACAAAGAGTTTCCTGTCGGTCATCATCCAAGGATGAAAAGAAGCGTATAGGTACACACCTTCTAAACATTTTAGATTGCACAGACATCAGATTTGGAGATTAGGAAGATCGATTTGCAAGATTTTTGAGGCGACTATAAGCAAGTATTCTAACGAAACTGTAAGCAATAGTATGGTAATAATGAAGGATGGACATCTTCTTCAAGGAAGCATTTGTATAACATTTATAAGACCTAAATTGAACTAATGCTTTTTAACAACAAAAATGCAAAATAGACTGAAATCAGTTTTTGAAAAGAAAGTTGTTGAAGAAGATATAGTTGTTAACTTCTGTTTATCTCATTTTAGCCGTAACTCGGTGCCAATAAATTACACAGAGTAGACCCGGGTGATTGAGTGGTCTAAATCACTCGCCTTTACCGATCACTGCCATCGTAACCCTGTCTGTGTGAGTTCGAGTCTCGGGCTTGGCTAATGTAGGTATATGAGAAAGCAAGGTTCTTTCCGAGGTTTTCCCGGGTTCTTCCTCTACCAGTTATACTGGTCGCCATGTATCATGTGCGGAGAAATGGCGTTAATCCCATAACAACATAAATTTCACAGAGATACCAGAGCAGGAAGAAAAACTAACTTCACCGATAACAACTTCGGTAAGATTGGCAAAACAAACACGAAACAGAAATATATGTTCCTTCTGAATAAAGGTTAATCCAAACAAACAGAACAAAATACTGTAATATCACAAAAGCCATGTCACCTAGATTGTGTGTCATATGCATGTGTATATGCGTGTGTGTGTGTGTGTTTTTCTTTTTTACTTTCTCTGTAGATTATATTTATTATCCCTAGATTATCTGATAACCAGAAATGTTTGATTGTAAGGTGACTCTGGGATGGTTTCCCGACCCATTGGTCAACCTATTACGGGGTTAATAAAAAAAAAAAAAAATAATCCAAACAAACAAGAGGAACTAATATATTTCCACTTTCTAAAAATGGAGACATGTATCACTCTTAGCCATAATACAGTTATGAAGGAGATAAAACATAGCATGTACATCATCCACCAAAAGACGGATTTACAAGCTATTCCATCATACGCCAAAACAGCATGTTGATGAACAAAAGACAAATAAAAAACATGGAAATGGCTCTATAAAACAATTGGTCGGTCATTAGTACAGACATACGAGCAAGTTTTCTAAGCATACAGAAGTTTGTTGGATCACAAGGAAGGAATACACAGTAAACGCATTCCTCGTTTGTTACTTTTAATTTTCTTCTACATTTTCACAAATGGTCCTTTGCAAAATGGTCCATTTTTAATTATTGTCATGCTAAAAGTTTTAGTACACCATACTAGTTGTCGTATATTCCTTCCAATCTTGTTACTCAGTGCATTAGCTTTTAATACGGATTCAAATGTAAACAACATAAACCCTGAACGTGTAACGCTGCAACAGGCCAGGGTCTATGTAATGTATTTGACTAATTGAACCCAATAATCTGCATTGACCTAGATCTGCCAGCCAATCATATCTGGGTCTGTTCAGCTTGCTGGTGGCCCGACCTATAAGCGAATACACAAGTCAAATGTTATTTTTTATTTTCGAGTTGGTTTTTAATAGTACTTGCTTACATTGCAGCTGGGCACTTTTAAAGCTTTTAACTTATTCTACCTCGCAAAAATAGCTGCAAAATCTAGCACTAGTATTATATATATATATATATATATATATAGTCTCTCTAATATGACGTGGGTCCTATTTTTGCTGTTCTTTCTGTGTAATTTACGTTACCTATGTTTGCTAAGACTCTATTGTCACTGATATTTTATAATATTAAGTTATGCATATCTAATTGTTGTTGTAATTGTCGTCCTAGTAATTGTGTTCGTCGTTATTATTATTATTATTATTATTATTATTATTATTAACTAAATTTTATGTATGAAATACCAGCGTCTTTGAAACGTCTTTTTCGACTTGTTCTTGTGTAGATGAGACCTCCTTATGCCGTATGTTGAAAGTACCGCTTGCTGAAAAGACATATATATCTGATTATTATTCAGTCATATAAGGGATATGAAACACCTGTAAGACACGTACATTAAGGTCTTAAGAAACACATGTAAGACACGTACATTAAGGTCTTAAGAAACACCTGTAAGATACGTACATTAAGGTCTTAAGAAACACCTGTAAGACACGTACATTAAGGTCTTAAGAAACACCTGTAAGACACGTACATTAAGGTCTTAAGAAACACATGCAAGACACGTACATTAAGGTCTTAAGAAACACCTATAAGACACGTACATTAAGGTCTTAAGAAACACCTGTAAGACACGTACATTAAGGTCTTAAGAAACACCTGTAAGACACGTACATTAAGGTCTTAAGAAACACCTGTAAGACACGTACATTAAGGTCTTAAGAAACACCTGTAAGACACGTACATTAAGGTCTTAAGAAACACATGCAAGACACGTACATTAAGGTCTTAAGAAACACCTATAAGACACGTACATTAAGGTCTTAAGAAACACCTGTAAGACACGTACATTAAGGTCTTAAGAAACACCTGTAAGACACGTACGTTAAGGTCTTAAGAAACACCTGTAAGACACGTACATTAAGGTCTTAAGAAACACGCACGCACCTTGATCCCAAGGTTTAAAGGTTGTTAGGTCTTTAGAACATATAAGCAATTGAAAGGAACTAGAAGAAAAAGCTTAACGCACATTTTCTATGACTGTGACCTTGTGTGTGTGTGTGTGTGTGTGTGTTATTTTGATTTTTAACGTAGCTTTAACGACTTTTCAGTTATATCGCTACGATGTCTGCAGTGTGACAGTTTATTATGATATCTAGCACTGGGGCATCATGCCGCAGACATGTGGCATGATGTCCCACCCAGTCACATTATCCTGACACCAGGCCGACCAGTCCTAACAATAACCTCTTGATGCTGAGTGCCAAGCGAGGCAGCTGTTAGTACCATTTTTGTAAGTCTTTGGTATGACCCGGCCGGGGATCGAACCTACGACCTCCCACATCCGAGACGGACACTCTAACCACTAGGCCACCGAAGCGGTGACTGTGTCACAGAACAAAATTTTTTTTGCATCATAATGCTTCCTCCTAAGTATGAAGTTGAGGTCACATGGACAAGTAATTGTGTAATAGAACGAAATTTCTTAGCTTCATAATGACTCTTAGAAAGAGGGGCCCCGAGTGCCTGAAAGGTGTAAAGCGCTCTCCGTTAAGGATCACTGCCATCTCACCTCTGTCGGCGTGGGTTCGAGTCTAGGATTCGGCCAATGCGGGTATGTGAGAAAGCATGCCAGTAGTTTCTCCTGGGTCGGTGGTTCTTCCCGGGGTTTTCTCGGGTTCCTCCTACACCATTAATACTGGCCGCCATGCATAGCCTATCGTGAAAAATGGCGTTAAACCCCACAACAACAACAACAACTCTAAGAAAGTGTTATTAGAATCTATCGAGAGTTCAACGAAATACAAGCAAATTAACACATTTGTTTTGGACCAAAACCTTGAAGCAAATTTTCTATGATTGACCCTTACCCATGGTAAAAGCACACATTTGTCATTCATTTTGCATACGTGAGCTGCGATGGCTTGGTGGTTAATGCGTTTGACTCATGATCAGGAGGGTGTGGGGTTGAGTTCCAACCAACGAATCATACCCACCATGGCTAATGTGATGTGTCCTTAGGCATGGCGCTTTAGGACTCACCATAACGGTTGAACTCATTTAGTGAACCTATGGAAAACACCTTAACGTCAAACATTCAATAGGTATCGATTTCTATATACTAATGATGAAACATACATCTCTTAGCAAAATTGTTGTTGATGCATATATTTTTAATAAATTTCTCTCGATTTCGACCTTTTCATTATTATCGATTACATCTTTATTTGACATATCCTCAAGATTTATTTGAATGATCATTTGATCAATCTATTTGCGATTGAAATGCGATTTATTTAACGAGAATTTTATGTGCCTACCTGCCAGTGAAATGCGATTTATTTAATTACCATTTGATGTATCTATCTGCGACTCTAATGCGATTTACTTAATGAGCATTTTATCTATCTGCGACTGTATGGCGACTTTTTAAATAACCATTTGATTTAAATATCTGCGATTGAAATGCGATTTATTTAATGACCATGTTATCTATCTGCGACAATAATGAGATTTATTAATAACCACTCGATCAAATGTCTGCGATTGAAATCCTAGCCACACCTCCACCCTTTAGAAGTCTAATTATCCGCTGCCTCCCCGCCTCGGATGTATTTGTTAGTCTGTTTAGTTATATGTAATTTGCTTTGAACTTTTTTATTTCACTTTCCTAAGGCTTCAAAATATTAAGACCTTTCTTCCATGCTTTCAAAAATTATGTGGCACGAACTACTGTTCTGTAAAGATTCACATCCTGATGACTGCTGGTCGATTTAAATGTGCATATAGTCTTTCGCAGATGAACATATTTTGTTGCCAAGTACTTCGGTTCGGAGAGAATAGCATGGTGATTACATGCTGGCCCGATTTACAAGTCCACTTAGTCTTTAGTAGATGATAATATTTTTTTACCATTGACTTCAGTTTCAGAGAGAGAGAGAGAGAGAGAGAGAGAGTATACCGATCGATGAACATGTATACAGCAGAACAATATTCAGCACAGCCAAACAGATGACCGCCAGCCAGGCCAACGGCAATGATGTTATTCTCCTCATAACTGATGATTAAACCAGATGTTTACCGTTCAGAAGTCTGGAAATATAGACATAGCACAATAACGTCAGACAAACGAATCTACTTAACCGTACTTAACAATATTTCATTTTCAGAGCTCTTTGTCAATCTGTCTATCTATCTATCTATCTATCTATCTATCATTAAATGTTTAGAGCATCCGCCTCGTATGCGGGAGGTCGTAGGTTCGAACCTTGTCTAAGTCATAGCAAATATTTATAAAACTATGCAGTATTTATAGAACGGTGTTGGTAATGATAACAATTGGACTTAAAGGCAAGAAGTGTATGTGTGTGTATGTGTGTGTGTGTGTGTCATTGAAGATATTTTCCCTCTTCACTCAGATGTTAAAAAAGTGTGTATACATAGCACAACATGTTAGTTCGCATATTCCTGATAATATGTTTACCAGTTAGCATCAAAATCTGATAAATTTCTGCAATGTGCTGCACATTGAGAATAATACAGTATGCTGACTAACTAGTTAAATATAAAACAGTTCGAAGGTAGATCTTAAACTGCCCAAACACCCATACTGACCCTAACATAGGGAGTGTCCCTCGTAATTCGTTCGTATGACACCCACCTACATATATTCTCCCATTCGTGATTAGCAAAGGATATTGGCCATACCTGTATATACTATGTCAATGCGAACTAAAAATATCACATACGCATCAATGTATTATTTTCGAAGTTGTTGTTTTCATACGAAGTTGAAATATAACTTACCTGGTAGGTATTTCTTTAGATACACTCAACCGTATCAAAATACCGAGCAACCCCACACTTAACCCAACACACGCAAATATACAACGCAGTGTCGTTATTTGTGTTGGTGATCTTTGCTTTGTAGACGACAGGTTGGCTGGTAGAAAAAAAAAGGTGTGATACATTTTGATACCATCTTGGTCAGAGACTTTATCAAACTTTAATTCTTTGCTCTATGAAATATATTTTATATTGCACAATAACGTTGATTCTGGTATAATTTTAAATGGTGAATATTGGGCTTACTAATTCAAACGTATATCAGAGGAATTAAAGCTAATTGCTGAATAGGTACAATCTCGTGACACCACATAGCCTAAGTAAACAGAGTTTTGATCAGTTTATATAACCGTGGAGGACGTCCCTAGCAATCAATCAAGGCTTTTCTACGTCACAGCGAACAAACGTATTTTTTTAGCTCTGATATTATTGCAAATTTTATTGAAGTTTACACAATGTTGCCGAGAGAGAATTGTGTAAGGTTTTTGTGATTAACGCAAGTGACGTCATTCCCATAACGTCAAGTTTGAAAACTGTCTCTCAATTTGCTTGATTTGTTTACTGTGTAAATCCGGCTTGGTGTATAATTTTAAAAGTTCTACTGAGTGTGGCCACCACCATCACCAATTAAAATAGAATAAAGGAACAGGAAAACAAGAGCAAAGAAATAATACCAAGAAGAGGAAACGATTAGCAAACCGCCAAGCGGTGAACAAAGAAATTGCACAGAACAAAGGAACTCTCAAACAAAGGAACGATAGGAACACGAGAGACTTCTAGCGGAAGAGCAGACTGGGTTAGGACAAAAACAAAAGATAAGTCATCATTCAATGCTATACGCAATTTAAGTAGAAGAATGCAAACTAGGTCCAAACAAATGTCTCTATTCAATCCAAACACGCAAACACACAAACCACCAAACAACCCTATCAATAAATCAGTAAAAATATTGCATATATCACAACTCCAAACAGCACCAATAAAGCATGTAAAACAAGCAAGATTAACGCAAGTCGTACCAACCACAGCAAACTCGAATACAACCAACATCACACTGGGACCCCAAATTCTGGTCACAGACACAGACCAAACAAACCACAAACCAGCAGACATAACTAACACCCCCCCACCCCACCAAGAGAAACTACTAGAAATACAAAACTACACTCCAGGGAACAATATAAATACAATGCCAATACTATCGCCAATCCTCTTCAAGGAAGCGGAAAAACCAAACACAAATGAAGATATAGACACCACTATTCCAAACCTAACAAATGAATTTGACAGTAACCTACATATCTTAAACTCCCCACAGTTAGACCACATAACCATAACCAGCACCCCAAAATTCACCAAAAATGAAATAACCAGTTCTAGAAACATGCAAACAAACCAACAACAGGAAATCAAGCAAACAACAATAAATCAAAACATTAGGAAAGAAACTATACACACAAGCCAAACTCCTGGACCATCTGGGATAATAACAGTAAGGGAACCGCCAACCTATGGGAACAAATCCAATGAATTAGACACTACAAAACTACCCAGCAGCATCACTAATATGGCAACCCAAAGACCCCAAACAACCCAAAACACATACCTAGGTAATGGCAAGGGCTCGCTAAAACCCCAAAACAACCACAAAAAAAACACAAGTAAGGTTAACTCAAAACAGGAAATAAAACAACAACATAACCCCCAAAACAAAATTTACAATTATCATTACATCGAACACACCATATACATAAGCAGCAGGTGCAACAGAATTACTAGTCTAAGTACCAATAGTATTATGACAGCACTGGCCAAAATTCACACTGGACAATTCAAACTGATAAGACCAAGGCGAAACTACCTGATTGTCCAATGCAGCACAATTCAACAGGTGGAAAAATTCATCCAAATTGAAACTAAAGGCCCAATAAAGATCAAAGTAGAGAGACACCATAGCACTCAGAGGAAAACACGAGTCACTTCGAAATCCAAACACAGTGAAACCACAACTAATCTGGCTGAGCCCACTAAAACCACTATCTTTAAAAAAGTAATAGCACTAAACGGATACAACAAGGACATAAGCAATGAACTCCTACTTCATATACAGCAAATGGAACACAGACCACCAAAGTATATCGTCTTAAAAATCACAAGGGACAAGGAACAAACAAAGCAGTTATTGAGGCTACCGAGCCAATACCCTCAATAATAAAACTAGGACAGTCAGGAGTGTGCCATAAGCTGGAAAACTACATAAATAGGCCAAGATTTTGCACCAAATGCCTGCACTGGGGACACTATGTCCTCAGATGTAGATTCAAACCAAGATGTAAGTACTGCGGAGGTCAACACAAAGGAGAATGCCACACAACTAAACAAAAATGTGCTAACTGTAAAGAAAACCATTATCCTAGATCGGCAGAATGCAGATTTGCAATAAAAGAGAAACAAATAGTGGATTTAATGAACGAAAAACACCTCACCTACCAATTCTGCCAAAAACATTATTTGTAAAAACAACCCCAACACACCAAAATCTACCTCTGAAACAATCAATGAGCACCAAAACTCTCCACGCAGAATCAGAAGGGAAAACATTGCACCACAAAACATACCCTCGAATCAGGAAAGAAAAGAACCAAAAACTACAACCCACATTGTAACAAACCATGACCACCCTGATAACACTCCAGATACAAACAAAACTTTCACCCCAAACATCCCCAAACCTAACCCACACCCCAACACAGAATTAATACAGGAAGTAATGAACCTAACAACAGGAACCCTAATGCAAGATCTCAGTAGCATAATGAGAACCCTCAAAACCATTTTCACCATACCAGCTGATTGGACCACAAGACTAACAGATAAGGACAACGTCAAAAATGAATAGTACAAAAAATAATAAAATCACCATCTGGCAATGGAACTGCAGAGGAATCTTTAAAAACCTATCAGAACTGCAGAACAAACTGAATAATACGGCCGTAAAACCAGACGCAATCTGCCTTCAGGAAACCCTCATAACACAAGAACACAAACGCCTGCCCAAACTACAAGGCTATACCCAGGGAATCTTTAAAAACAGACCCATGGGGCAGAAAGGGGGTGGACTAGCAATTATTTTAATAGATACACTAATCTACTATGAAGTAATAGAAGTACCCCCTAACCTAAACATCAATAATAGCATCGAAATAATGTCAGTAATGATAAATATAGGAACCACAAACATTCAAATAATAAATGCATACGACCCAGGGGGTACCTTCTGCCCTAACAACCTAATCTCACTAAAGGCAATCACTAATAACAACAACAACAATCTAATGATCTGTGGCGACTTCAACGCACACAGTGAATTATGGGGAGGTAAAAAGAAAGATCAAAGAGGGAAAATGGTTGAAAAATGGATAACTGAGAACAATCTGGTCATCTTAAATGACGGGTCGAACACTAGATTAAACCCTGAGGATGGCGCTCTCTCAGCAATAGACCTAACCATCACTACCCCAAAATTGGCTCAAATCACAAATTGGTGGGTGGATCAGGAAGATACGTTAGGAAGTGACCATTTTCCCATCACAATCAATATTCAAACAAAAACTCAACACATTCCAAACGAAACCCCACCTAAATGGAGGTACCAACAGGCAGACTGGGACCAATTCCAATTATTACTAGCTAGAGTAAATCCAGATAACTTAGAAAGCCCAACTATTGACATGTATTATGATAACATTACAGACACAATTATAGAAGCAGCTAACCGATGCATACCAAAGACAACTAATATCCAAAATAAAAACCCTGTACCATGGTGGACTAAACAGTGCACTATAGCACATAAAGACAAAAAAAGGGCCTTAATTAAATATAAACGCACCAAAAATTCTATCTACTTCCAACAATAAAGAGATAAAGAAAAAGCACTAAAACAAACTATAAAAACTGCTAAAATTAATCTATGGCAAACCTTTTGGTTTAAACTGAGTCTAAAATCAAACTCAAAACAAGTATGGGACAAGATAAAAGCCATAAAAGGGAAAGCAACTACCTCAGCCCCAAAAATTAAAAATGCCATAACAAATAAAGATAAGGCAGACCTCCTAGCGAATCATTTTTCGAACATGAGTAGCAACAATAATCACACCAGAAACTTTCAAGAACACAAAAAACTAATGGAGGGAACCCAGTCTCAAATGTTTCAAGACCAAGGAACAAAAGAATCTCACCTAAATAGCGACATCACAGTACATGAATGGAAGATAGCCCTACGATCCAAAAACGAAACATCCCCTGGTAAGGATCAGTTAGGTTACATTATCTACAAAAAACTACCTATCAATATAACAATAGCCATAATCAAACTCTTTAATAGGATATGGGATAAAGGCCAACTACCCACCAAATGGAAACAGGCCATAGTAATACCAATCCCCAAGCTAGGTAAAGATCGCATCAACATAAATTCGTACCGACCCATTTCCCTTACAAACAATATTTGCAAAATAATGGAGACAATAATCGCAAATAAGTTAAAACACCACCTAGAAACCAATAACCTACTCTCCATAAATCAATGTGGCTTTCGGAACAAACGGTCCACCACTGACCAACTTCTCAGATTGGAAACAGACATCAAACTCGCTTTTAACGCACATAGGAAAACCGATCGCAACCTCATAGCGGTTTTTTTAGACCTATAAAAAGCGTTCGACCTAGTATGGACCAATGGACTAATGGCCAAATTAAACCAAATTGGAATAACTGGACGCTTGTTCAACTGGATTGGCGAGTTTCTCACAGGCCGGAAAATTACCACAAGAATAGGCAACACCCATTCGGAAGAATTTTCACTTGAAAATGGAACACTGCAAGGTAGTGTAATAAGTCCCTTACTATTTAACCTAATAGTAAACGACCTTGACCTCAATGCAGCCTCCGCAAAAATAAACTTGTCACAATTTGCAGATGATAGTGGCATATGGAGGAATGGAAATCCTGCCAATAACACAGTAGTTACAGAAATCCAGCAGAGCCTAGACAACATAGGGAGATGGGCGGACAAATGGGGTTTCAAAATATCTCATGAAAAAACTGTGGCAATCATATTCACCCCCCAAACGAAATAACAACCTAGTCTATCCAAACTTCTATATACAAAATCAATTAATCAAATACGTGACAGTAGTAAAATTCCTAGGAATGTTCTTTGACAAACACCTCACATGGAAACAGCACATTGAACAACTCACCCAGAATTGTAACAAAGATCTCAATTTACTCAGGAACATCACAGGGACTGACTGGGGATCCAACCAGGAAACCCTCCTTACGATATATAAAAGCCTAATTAGATCAAAACTGGATTACGGCTGCCAAGCATATAACTCGGCTAAGCAACCTGTACTACAAAAACTTGACACTATCCAGAGAAAAGCCTTACTATTATGCACAGGAACACTCCCCTCAACATCATTAGAAGAATTACAAACACTAACTGGAGAACTACCCTTAAAATTACGTAGGCAAGAACTGCTCCTCCGATACTCCATTCGATTAGATACCCACCCAGACAACCATCCCACCAAAATAGCTATAGATAAGTGTAAAGTGGTCTTCAAACCCAAAATCATACCCATCACACCAAGTGGCAAAGTAATCCTTGAACTAAGAGAAAAGATACCTCTACTAAAAAAAACAGGTAACAAACAATAGAGACCAGAACAAATCACCGTGGTTACAAAAACCACCAAGGATTAACACTGAAGCTACCAAATTAGGCAATAAAGAAGGACAAGAAAACTTACTAAAACCTGTACTGGTAAACGAAATCAACCAAAAATACCCGGACTATGTTAAAATATATACCGATGGATCAAAAACAAACAACCCACCAAGAACAGCAGCAGCAATAGTCATCCCTGAATTCAATATACAAACGGGATCCAGATTACCTGACTATTGCTCCATTTACACCACTGAATTCTGGGCTATACTTGAATCACTACAATGGATCAAAGACAACCAAATACCTAAAGCAGTCATTATAAGCGATTCCCTAAGCGTTATCAAATCGATCCAAAATCGCAATACAGACTCTAGGGAACAATTCCTCGACAGAGCATGCCAATTAATCGACGATATCACCACAGCACATCAATTAGTCGAGCTCATGTGGATACCGTCGCACATTGGAATCTCTGGCAACGAAACAGCAGACAAAGTTGCAAACACCAAACTAGGGGATCAAAACTCTATCAAGCTTAACTATATAGCTCTACAGAAGTAATAAGCTTCGCACAAACATATATAGACCAAACATGGCAAGATTTTTAGAACTCCTCCACAAAAGGTAAAAAGCACCATGAAACCCCCAAAAAACGTACATAGGAACATACAGCTACCTAAGGGTACCTATTTAGAACAGAAAACCATAAACAGGATAATAACTGGAAAAACTAAACTAGCAAGCAGTTTTGGAAGGTTTATAGGACCCAAACCAGCAACCATTAACTGCTTTAACTGCCACACCACCGAAGATCTACACCACGTATTCAATATATGCCCAAAATATCAACCCGCTCGGAAAATATTTATCAAAAACCAAAAAGAGATTGGATCACCACACACATACCCAGAGTTACTTATGGACTCTAATAAAAATAAACAATCAGCATATAAAGATATAAATCAATTCATAGACTCAGCAGGAATTAGGAACAAAATATAATTACTATCCTCACAAAACCAAAAGACCCAGTAACTAGCTAAATAAATTTAGAAGCCACCACATAAAAACCCATAACATATCATTCAATTTTATAAAAGTATTAATAAATAATTCACTTACGAAGCACCTATAAAAAACTAAGGAAACCGCAAAATCGGATGTCCTAGATGTCCTTAACGAACCGAGTAATCAGCTAGGATTCCGGTCCTAGATGTCCTTAACGAACCGTGTAATCGGCTAGGACTCCGGTATCTTGCTAAATAAAGTATAAATAACATTCAATCTCTAAAAACATTAATTAATAAATAACTTAAAGAGGTAATATCTAAAAACTTATAAATAACATAACGTAGGAAACACACCCTAAACACCTCGACTAGTAATACCATAATAACCTTGAAAATCTCTCTTCATACATGATTTCTACTAAGAACCTCTATAAACAGCATAGAACATCCCCCCTCCTTTTAGAACATTTTGAAGAAGAAAAAAAAATCGAAAAAAAAAATAAATAAAAAATTGCAAGAAACACCAGGCAAATGCAACAAGAAACCAGCGATGTAAAGCAAGCAGGACCGTTTCCGAGCTCTCCTTCCCACTAATGACATCCAACCATTCAACTATAGGGACCTATATGGACCCACAGATTGAGGCCAAACTATCAGGGTTCCTTGAATCCATAAAAGCCTGGGGGAGGTGGCACCATCCCCTTCCCAAGGAACAACTAGCAGGCTGAAGTGCAGGCAGAAAAAAGTGGCACATGCACAATTGTGCGCACCCCACTATAATTAAACTCAACAACAACAACCTAGCAACCTATAACAAATCGACATATGATGCTAAGTGAATAAACAATTTCGATTTGTAAATGTACCTGTATATAATTACAAAGGATACATTTAGAATAGCACTCACCCAGTTTAGGACGGTATCGCATAATCTTGCTGTTGAATTAAGTTTGTATCTACAAATATCCTGAGAAAGAAACTCCTGTGTAATACGTAATGCAAATATGATTGAAACCGAATATCACTTCCTTCATGTGTGTCCTTTGAAACGAATATTTACCTTCGGACATTTATTTTGTCCCGTTACACTAATTTGAATTTCCCATGTCTTCTCAGTCAAATAGTAAAATGTCTTGAACAGCTGAATACATTTGTGTTCAAAGAATAACCAAATTTAGAGATATCATACCATTTTGATCATTTCTGTCTGAGCCTGCTACCTGATTATTCTTATTGTTTTAAGCATGTCAGTACTGGCAAATGCATTGATTATAGAAGTGCACCATTCACGCCAAGGCTGTGTTGAATACCGAATAAAATACTGGTCATAAATGATTCATCATTTCTGAGATACACTGAGCTTTGAATTACCTGTCTATTGTCGGCCTACATTAAAGTGCAAGTAGACCGTAATGTTCATAAAATATCAGAGCTTTTTCATTGAAATGCCCGTATCTGTGACCTGTATTAAACATGTATTCTTTAATATCTGTAATATAGTCCCTATATAATACATTTGCCCTACTCGGGTTCGTGCATGGATAATTTGGAATGTTACAATCTATTAGTTTTATTTTATTGAAAACTCTTGCTTCCTGTTTACATATCTCAATGACGTGCTGATGAATGTAGATAACAGTGTAGATAAAATGCACCATTTCAATGAGAAACGTTGTTGAGTATTTGATCAATACAATACAATACAATACAATATAATACAATACAATACAATATAATACAATACAATACAATACAATACAATATAATACAATACAATATAATACAATACAATACAATATAATACAATACAATACAATACAATATAATACAATACAATACAATATAATACAATACAATACAATACAATACAATATAATACAATACAATATAATACAATACAATACAATACAATACAATATAATACAATACAATATAATACAATACAATACAATACAATACAATATAATACAATACAATACAATACAATATAATACAATACAATACAATACAATACAATACAATACAATACAATACAATACAATACAATACAATACAATACAATATAATACAATACAATACAATACAATACAATACAATACAATACAATATAATACAATACAATACAATACAATACAATACAATACAATATAATGCAATACAATACAATACAATACAATACAATATAATACAATACAATACAATATAATACAATACAATACAATACAATATAATACAATACAATATAATACAATACAATACAATACAATGCAATATAATACAATACAATACAATACAATACAATATAATACAATACAATATAATACAATACAATACAATACAATACAATATAATACAATACAATGCAATATAATACAATACAATACAATACAATACAATACAGTTTATTGCTTCAAGTACTTGAAAGTAGATATATAGATTGATAGATCGTCTGAAGGATCGATCGATCGATCGATCGAGAGAGAGAGAGAGAGTTAAAATAGTGACCTTTGAGCAGTTTTGGATTCCTTTTCCTGTAAAACTGGATCTGGTTTTTGTAATTATTTGAAACATTTTAGTTAAAAATCGATGATATGTTGGATTGGCGCCGTACCTTGCCTAATAAAATTTAATGATGGCATTTTCGTTATTAATGTATCCAACCCTTCCACGAGAAACACGTTTAAGTGAAGCAAGTGTGTAGTTCTATGTGCACTGGAGTTTTATGTTTGTTTGTATCAAAGCACTATTGTTAATGATAGCGTTTGGTTTACATTATTATATCTTACTAACTATTCGAATTTCCATATATGCTAACATATACTAATATTCCATAAAGAGTTACCTCAAGTCACCACTCAGCTCGTTCGTGTTTCTTCTTCAGCGCAATATGTGCGTCAGTTCTCGTTAGGCACCTTCTCATAGGGATCTGATTCAACTTCAGTCAACATACATTTCTCATCAATATATATTTAGGGATTTTCGTTGCTGCAAATGTAAACACAAATCTAAAGAAAATTGTAAAAGTAACAATTCCGACTCTATGTATATGAGAGAGAAGTAGTGAATAGGGACGATCTGGCGACAGTGGGAATTAGCATTACAGACCCCCCTGGGACTGTCTAGCGACAATGGAAATTTAACATTAACCACCCTGGGACTGTCTAGCGACAATGGAAATTTAACATGGACGAAAAATCGTGGGACTGTCTAGCGACAAGGGAAAATAACATGGGAATAGAGTTTGGGACTGTTGAGCGACAAGGGGAAATGAACATAGGATTTTTAAAAAAAAAAAAATAAAAAAAAAGAAGGGTAGGCAATGGAAAGTCAATCTCTTTTCGAGACCTATGAGTGGCCCTGAAAAGGGCCTTTGGGTTTCGTCTTCTTCTTTTAATTTCTTCTATTTCTCCACCAGCTTCTTATTTTCTGTCCTACACTCTTTCTCTTCTTTTCTTTCTTTTCTTCCTTCTTTTTCTCTTCTTTCTGCTTCTCCTCCTCTTCTTTCTTCCTCTTCTCATTTTCTTCTTCCTTTTCAATTTTCTCGTTCCATACTCTCATCCTTATCCTTTCCTCTTCATCCTCCTTCTCCTCCTTTATTTCTTTCATCAGAGCACTGATCATTTCTTTTACTTTTCTTAAATTGTTTATCTCCATCTTCACACGATGGGGACTATAAGAATAGTGATCCTCGTTTATGTCAACCATCATTTGCTCCATCATACCCAAATTGTCCAGGACGTCTTGCAATGTTTTCATTTTATCAAGTTGGTTTGAAGCCATCTTCCTATTTATTCTTTGAAGAATGGTTTGAACGACGAATACTGTGGGTTCTTATAGTGAAAGCGCGGACGTGATGGAAAACATCCCCCTAAAACAAAATTGATCTTACCTAGATCATAACCAAACAACGCGCGGACGTGAAGGAAAACATCCCTACTTTTTTCTCATTTCATATGATCTACTATCCACATACGTGAGCCAACAATAAACAAACCCCAAATCTACTATTTACACACGCAAATCATTAAAACTAAATCCATAATCTACTATTCACACAAACGTACGTGAGCGCTTGCAAAACCCCATAATCTACCATTTACACAAACCTACTTGATCACTTACAAACACTAATACATACACTCGCAATTAGAAAAAAGAGTCAGTGTTTATATTCACACTACTCTGCATACACACATTGGCAAATAAATAACTATATCTTTTCTAGAGATTGGGGTAGCCCTGAAAAGGGCTTTTTTTTTTTTGAACTCCATGACACCTGGTTAATGATGGCACCTTCCAGGCCTGGCACCACACACATCTTCTTCCCCAGTCTCTTTTCACTCTTTTTGGGGGAAGAGCAGAGGCGGGATAAGTGGCTTCAGAATCCCAATTTTCTGTCTCTGGGATTCTGAAATTTCCTCTCTCCTCTTCTTTGTTTCTTCTCTCCTCCTCTTCTTTGTTTCTTCTCTCCTCCTCTTCTTTGTTTCTTCTCTCCTCCTCTTTCATCCTTCCCTCTTCTACTAGGGCCTCTGCAGCCAGCTCATTCACTATACACCTGGCATATTCCAGGTGTACATGAAGTTCAAGCAGTTTAGCTAGTCTGGTGTTCATTCTGGTGGTGTTGATCAATCAAGAAGGGTAGCTAGACTGCCGAACGATTTTTAATTTATACTGAAAGCGCGGACGTGAAGGAAAACATCCCCTAAAACAAAATTGATCTTACCTAGATCATAGCCAAACAAACGCGCGGACCTAAAAGAAACACTCACTCACTTTTTTATACTGCCTATCACTATTCTAAAAAATCTTATTAAACAAATAATATACTATTCACATACGCAAAGCAATCCAATCAAACCCCAAATCTACTCTCCCCACACCTCAAACAGCAAAAAACATGATCTTAATCTACTATCCACACAAACGTACGTGAGCACTTACAAACACACAATCCTATACACAAACACATACACTCACACTATAAAAAAGAGTCAGTGTTTATATTCACACTACTCTACCTACACACATTGGCAAATCGATTGTTATTTCTTTTCTAGAGTATTGGTTAGCCCTGAAAAGGGCTGTTTTTTTGTTTGCTATGGCAATCTTTTAGTTTCTAAGAATGCGACGTCCTCTGAGGATAGACTTTCTGACGATAGGTCTGCTTCTTCGGAAAGAGAAGAAGAACTCTTTGGTGTCGATACGACAATCTACAAAGCCTCTGTCAGGTTCAGGTTGCTGCTGCTGCTGCTGCTGCTGTTGTTGTTGTTGTTGTTGTTGCTGTTGCTGCTGTCTCTGAAGTCTGTACTTCTCTGTCCATTCTTCTTTCTCCCTGTTCACTTCTTCTCTGAAGAGCTCTTCTATCAGGTCTTCAGTGACTTTTAACATTCACACATTCTCTATCTCTTCTGGCTTCGGTATCAGACTGTGTCTGACCATGTGCAAATTCACGTAGGCTTCGTTTAGCTTAGCTAGTTTGGAGCACATCTTCGTAGGAGGATGAGTCGATAATGGATGGGTAGATTGGAAACTACCCCGGTTCTCAAAGTCAAAGCGCGGACGTGAAGGAAAACATCCCTCTACGGTTTTCGAGCCGCAACGTTCAATGAGTGTCATGAGAGGGATAGAGAGAAGTCAGAGAGCATGAATCAAAATTCTTATAGCCAAACAAAAGACAAAGGCATTTTTTCTCAAAACACAACATTTTTTATTCAAAATCACTTAACACTAACCAACAACTCTAACATTTTTAACAATAATCCAACAATATAACATCAAACATTTTTTTTTCAAATGACAAACATTTTTTTTTTCAATTCACACTCTACTTTAAACAGGGCTGACAATGTTGTGAATGAAATTGTGATTTCCACTGTTGGAAGTCATTAGGCCATTGATGGACACTACGTTTCCTAGCTTGAGACAAAAGATAAGCATAATGGTCACAAAACCATCGATCTACTTTCACATCGTTTCTAGAAGAAGAACGAGGATCAAAATGAGTCACTAAATGTTCTAAGGAATAGCCCAAGCTGCGATGATGCAGAAAATACACACATTATTGTCCACACACCAAGGAATCTGTACCTTGTAATTTCACATTATTGAATCGGGTGGTCTGAGCATTTCTTCTCATAAAGTCGATGATATCGTCTTCCAAAGGGGGCAATCCGTACGAATCAAAATATTCCACACATCCTTCTTGAGGAAAGAAAACTGCTACCCAGTGGGTTCCTGGGAGATGACAGTCGTCGTGTTGATCACATAAGCTAGATGGTCTTGAGGTTTGCGATGAGGGAGTTCATCTTTAGCACAAACGACAAGATTCCAAGAAGCCGTATACGAACTGTGGTTCAAAAGGTAATAAAGTTCCCAGGTATTCATTTTTTGTGTTTTTTTTTTCTTCTTCACAGGTAATAATAAGTTATCAATTCGATCCTGACTTTTTGCTTGAAAATGCCTGACAAATAATCGTTTCTTCGTTTCGTCTCCTCACTCTGATTCAGGAGAGCTTCGATACGATGGATCTCTTGAGTGGTTAATGGTGGACAAGAATGTTCACGCAAGTCGTTATACCACTGATGCAACACGACTTCGTCCGAGATGAGACTCCAAGCTTCGTCCAGATACTCGTTCAATTTTTCTTCTTGACTCAACATCAGGCATTTATCGTGTTGAATTTGACTGGGATAATCGTTTTGACATCCATAGCACTCTTTTTTGATCAATTCCGTCATTTTTTCCACCAAGTGTTTGGCAAAACAGGAGACTAAATGTGATTCTTGTTCTGGCCATCTAGACTTCATCATGATGACTTCTTCGTCTTTGTCTTGAGATTCTTTTTCCACGGTCTCCTCACATTCCATCTCCAAAGTTTCTCCACTAGGTAAAGAGGGATAACAGTCTTCCATAGCTTCTAATAGTCTAGAATGACTTCTCTCAAACTGTTGATTTCTATGGTATTATCGAATTCTGCATACAGGATGACGTTCACTGCCTCGTTCAGTGGCTTTGCAAACTGAAGTTCCACACGAATCTGGCCGGATTTTATAGGGTGGAAATGTCCCTCGTCGCTGCCTTGGTCTGGAGTGAAATCAAAAGCCCACAAAGCATAGCCTCCTGCGTAATCCTCGTACGTAATGCCGTGACTGGTGTTGGTCCCTAATTGTCCGGTGGCTTCGTACAGGGACAAGTACGATCTCAGATAATTCATCTTTGTGTCACCAAAGTCAGGTTCGAAAGGACGGGTACACAAGATCTTGCCATCGCGACTGACTTCGATTTTCTTCACGTCGAAGTGTTGAAAGTAGAAAGGATTTTCAGCGAAGGCTCCGTTGAAGGCTGAATTCAAGACCATACCAA
This sequence comes from Sinohyriopsis cumingii, assembly GCA_028554795.2. Taxonomy (NCBI): domain Eukaryota; kingdom Metazoa; phylum Mollusca; class Bivalvia; order Unionida; family Unionidae; genus Sinohyriopsis; species Sinohyriopsis cumingii. The sequence goes on along the minus strand of CM068840.1, from coordinate 26,168,557 downwards.
GGATTAAACGCTTGGGTAACTGTCCTTGAAACAGATGATCTTCGATCATGGAATGATGGTTACGGGGAATGGTGAACGTTTTTACTTCCACGCGTCGGATGGGATACTTGGCGGTCGTTCTGCTCAACGTTTGACTGATGTCGTTTCCCACTTTAGGTAACACTTCCACGCGTCGTACGTAGAGTTTGGCCTCCTCGATTTTGCTTTTGGCAGAACTATCAGCCAACAAATGGAAAGCGGTACTGCTACGATTCAGTCTCAAGCGAACATTTACCCCGTTCAGCAAATATTTCTCTTGCAACCACATGTCCAAATGCAAACGATCCATCAGTTCTAAACTCTTCTTATTTAAGATTTTGCTTCGTCTTTCCACAAAACCGTCATTGCTTTTATTTAATGTGTTAAACTCCTTCGCTTCGTCAGGTCCCCATAGCACACCGGCATTGAGATGAGTATTCATGGCATCTATTCCGTACGTCAAGAGATTTTCCAAGTAGGCACGGTAAGGGTAAGTATCCATGCTGCTGCCGACCAGATTGTTATTCAAGTACAAGTCCAATGAGCTGAACAAGGAATGCATGAAATTGTTGACGGGAGCTATACTCTCAGTGTCTTCTACTCCACCGTCATCCTTATCTAGAACTTTGACTTTCAAGTACAAGTAACTGCTATTCAGATCGATGTAATCTTCGGGCTGTCCCTTGATTTCAAACTCGATGGGAGCGGAATCTGTCAGTGAGGAGACGGGATGAAATACCACCCATTGGGATTCTTGCATCGTCATCATGGTAGGTGGCATGGCAAACAGATCCAGTTCCGACTTGGAACAAGCGCATGACTCTTGGTGCATCATTTTTTTCTGTGTCTCAATAATCGAAAACGTCTAAGTCTCGAACGGTTCTTCTTTTCTTTGTCTTTCTAGCCTTAGACGTGTGAAGTCTGGTGAAAGGGTGTTTTCTTCGTCGTCTCTTTCTGCCTTGTCCTTGCTGATTGCCTGACTCGGTAGCGTGCAGGGCATTTATAGGTGTGTCTCGTCGGCCCAAAAGGTCTTTGCCCGTTTGCAGCAAGACATTTTTGCCTGCCCTCATAAAGGCTTCTTTAGGGTTTTGTTTGTCGATGATGACATTTTGGAGAAATTCTTTGCCTTGTGTCAGTGCCGCATCTTTCAAGGCGTGCAATCCGCGTGTCACCATCGGTTTCAACACCGGAGCCACCGAACGAAAGGCCGATTTTAGCATATCTCCTAAACCGTGTCCTCGCTGTCGAGCAACCCTTCGGTACACTGGATACATGACTTAAGAGTCGCTAGAGAACCGTTTTCGAAAATGAAGTTTCACCGTGACTTTTCCTTTGGTGAATGGAATATTTTGTCCCAGATCTCCTTTTATAGCAATGTTGACCGTGTCCAAATACGACTTGCTGACAGGCAAATAATGAGGATGTACAAATTCGCGGTGGACGTGATAAGTGTTTCCACCTTCCTCGTCAGTGTTCGTGACAGAATTTACTTTGAAAGGAATGACACGCAGTAACGGCACGGAGGTGTGTCCCACCACGTTGTACTCCACCACATCGGAGTACACAAAGATCAAATTCAGTCCCTGGTTCAGTTCTACCGGGAAACGAAAATACCTCGCAAAATGCCCGTTGTTGTCAATGTCTGCTATGTGAATCTTTTTGGTCCGCTTATCCGTGACCATATTGAGGTCTCCACCCAAAATGTCATACAATTCTGGGCAAAATTTAATACGTATACTTCTATCCTCACTTTCAAATTTGATGAGTAGACGGTGAGACAGTTTGTGGTACTCAATGGTGACACGTTTTTTTAGTCCGGTCAGAACTTTGTCAAATGCTGCATAGAATTTGTCAGCGATGGCCTCCACCAGATGTTGACCACTAAAATAATGGCCTGAGTTAATTTTAAAGTGATAAACGTAAAAAGGAGGAGAAGTGTCACTGCTGCTGCGGGGTATTTGGGTCTTCGCAAGTGATTTATGTTGAGAAGTGGTCATCATGGTTTGCTGCACTGTTGGGTCCAGAATTTCGACGTCAAAAGTGTTTTGAGTTTCAGTGATGTTTTTGATTTGTGTTGGGTAAATCATTTCTACCAAAGCCACTTCCCAATGGGCTTCGTGATCTAATGGGATGGCCTGAGGTAATTTGGCCGTGTAACAGCACAACGTCTTGTGGGGAAACACCTCCATGGAACTGTCACTGGGTAAGGTTAAGTAAAATTGGTTTTGGTGACTCATAATTCCAGAGTTCTGTGGCTGTCCGAGGGGTTACTGGACGTGAGAGGCGTGTCTTCGCTCAAAATGGGGTTGTTGTTGTTGTTATTGGAGTGGTGACTGGCACTGGCACTGGACACAAGGTTTCCGCGGTTCCCGTTCGAGGAGAATTTCAGGGAGGGATTGGGAAGCAGGTAACCGATGCAACTGCTCAATAAAATGGTCCACAATTGTTTGTCTCCTTGTTGCAAACTCAAATTGACGATGGCTGCCCCGGTGACACAATACACCACGAAGATTTGGCAGAAAAAGACGATTTGCGTTTTAGGCACACGTTCTCCGCACCACACCCACAAGGGTTGTTTTTTGCAAATCTTGCACAGAAGAACTGGGTGAAGGAGTGGTCAACGTAGCTGCGTCTGTGTGAAAGGGCATGATGGTCACTTCTTTTTATAGTCGATGACTTGCGAAGCGTCGATCCAAGAATAAAAACTGGGTGGATATCCTTTCCAACGTACTTTCACTTCTTTGACACGTCGTTTGCCCACTTTACGGGTTCTGCGTTCGAGAATGCTTTCGATGTCGTACACGTCGTCTTCTTTTTTGGTCACACGTTGTAACTCGGGCAAATAAAACGTTCCTTTGAGTACTTCTCCGTTCATGTCTTCCAATTTATAGACGGCAGGATGATGACCATGCACTCGTCCAGTGACACGAAACAATTCGGTCGTCCAGTTAGGTAAGTAACCTTTGTCGAAAGTGCGTTTGGTTTTGCCAATGCGCACCCAATCTCCTACGGCCAACACTTCACTTTTCTTGGGGACAGCCCTCGTCGTGGACGTACCAAACAGGCGCTCAAACACCAGCACTTCGTTGTCGGGAGTCACTTCTTGCGGGGCACGTCCGATGCTTCGATGGTAAGATTGGTTGTACGCTTGCACCAGGTGCGGTAAGATGTCGATGTACTTCAGAGTGTGGTGATGCGTAAAATATTTCCACATGCGTTCTTTCAAAGTGCGTTGAAAACGTTCCACAATGCTGGCTTTGGTCTCGGGATTCTCGGTGGTAAAAAAATGAATGTCACGTTTCTTTAATTCTTTTTGGAAAGCTTGGTTCAGAAATTCGGTGCCTTTGTCCGTTTGCCATCGAAGAGGGTGACGACCGCTTTGTTTCAACACTCGTTGCAGGGCTCGCACTAACTCGCTGCTCGACTTAGAAGTCAAGGGCACGACCCAGGCAAATTTGGAAAAGACGTCGATGACACAAAACAAATATTTGTAGCCACGATTGTAGCTGGCCAAATGAGAGACATCGGCTAAATCGGCTTGCCATTGATGATCGATGCCTTCCACTCGGGTGCGACTTCTGGCAAACTTGCGTCGAATGGGTTTGTGTAAAGTGTAGGTAGCTTGTTCTTGTAACCATCGTTGCACTTGAGGTAAACGGAGACTTTTCAGTCGCATTTTGGCAGCACGATACAATTTTTGAACTCCTGTGTAACCTGCAGGATGCGAGGGATCGTAGTAAATGCTGGCTAACACTTTTTCCATTTTTTTTTGTGTTTGTGTGTTAATAAGACACCCACTCTTGGAGGATGCTACTCTTTTTCTCTTGGGTTATTTTCTTGGATTGCAATGCTTTGCGTGTGCGACCGGCAATAGGTGTCGAGGAGGAGGATGTGTGAACAGGGGATATCGGTTCTTGTTTCACTTCTGTCTTCACTTTTGTTTTCTCTTGTGATGAAGAAGGGGTGGCCATCATCTTTTTAATCCATCCAATTCTGGAGGTAGGTGGTGTTATTAACTTGCGTACTTTTTCTGGTGGAGTTTGAAACCCTTCTTCTTCTTCTCCTTTTTCTGTCTTGGTCACTGGTAGTGGTGGTACTGGTACTGGTGATGGTGCTGGACTTTTCATCAAGGTCTTAAAATCTTTCAGAGTGGGTAGAGCTGTTTCGTCTAAAGCTTTCTGGTGAAAGAGTTGCAGTCGTTGCAAGAGTTGGCCGTACTTTTGCGATTTTTCTGTTTCGGACAAATCTTGGCGATCCATCAAGGACTGCAATTCGTGTTGTAACTGGGACATCTCGCTCAAATGGGGATTGGGAGGTAAATGCCCGGTGCGTTGTTCTTGCCAACGATGGTATTCCATCCATCGTTTGTAAGGCACTAAAGCTAGTTTTCGTCCTTCCATGGGGTTGTCAGGGGCCGATTCTGAGATCTTGGGACTTCCGAGGGCCTTTTTATCTTGCTCCCACCAGTCCTCCCAACATGGATCCCAAGATTCCTTTCAGCAAGGGACCTAACAAGAGGGGTAAAATGCCTCCACGTTGGACCAACATCTTCTTCTTTTGACGAATGGGAATTTTCTTTTGAACCATTTGGCGAAGAACGTGACGATGTTTGCCTAAGCATTGTTTCTGGTGTTTGGACAAAGGGATCGTGCCTTTCAAGACGTTCAAACAACGTTCGCACACGGTATCGATGACCTCTTTGGAGGCTGATTGAATGAGTTTTTTTTCGTAGAGGTGGAGAAGCTTTGGACAGGACAGATAACATGTCCCCATGTTTGACTAAACGAGGAGGCAGTCCTTTTCTTTTCTTTCCTTGGGGTTGTTTAGAAGAGGGATGTTTTCTGCTGGGTGACATCTTTGAGTCTTCAGGAGCACCAAAAACACTGATACCCCGACTTGGTCACAGGCCTTTTTTATACTGGAACGCGTCGCCACTGATTGTCTTTACGTCGTATCAATTTGAGGACAGGCATGACACGTCGTGTAGGGGTACGCAACGGACTAAATCGAGCCAGTTCTTGCTTGGACAAATCCAGTAAACTTTGTAACATGCCCGATCTTTCTTGGACTTTGATTTTGGGAGAAGGTACTTTGTGAGCAGCAGCCACTGCCACTAAATTGGAGGGTCCTGCCACTGGGGAAGTTCTTTTTGGGGTCATCAACGGAGAAGTTCTTGGTGTGATCAACGTCTCCAGGTACTCTTCAGTTCTTGGTGTCATCAACGGAGAAGTGGATGAACGTGAGGCTGCCGGAGACGCAGTCACCGTCGTGGCAGGTCGTGGTTTGCGAGTGTAAGGTTGCGTCCTGGCCGAAGAAGTGCCTCTCTTGCGACTAGTTTTCTTCTGTGGACTTTTCTTTTTCTGGGAACTTTTTCACTGTTTCTTTTTCTGGGGGCTTCTTTTCTTTTTCCGGGGATTATGTCTGGTAAGAGGAGGGTCACGCCACTGGAGAAGTTCTCCTTGGGTGCCTGGTCTTTTTCTTCTTCTTGGAGCTTCGTTTGACTTTTTTCTTGGGGAGAAGTTTGGGGGCATTAGGATCCCATCTTAAGAGAGAGCGAATGATGACCCCTCCTAGAGTACCGCTCCCTCCAGGTTTCAAAATGATTTGTTTTTTGGTTTGAGTGTCGATGCGGGGATCGGCCAGTTGGGTCAAAGCGACTTTGTTTCGATCAAAAAAGCGTTTGGTTTGATGAGGAATCTGAATGATCCCTTGGAGTAATTGACGTGCTGTCACCGTGAACCATCGTAAGACTTCATTGAGACTAGCTTCTAAGACACGAGCTCGTATTTGTGGATTTTTTTCTCGACTGATGCCATACAAGGCACGAATCAATTTGACGGGAAGATGCGACTGAAGGGACGTCATGTTCAAAATGTGTGTGAGACAGACGAAAAGGGTCTGAGGTTTTTATAGATTTTTTGTGGAATGAAGTTAAGTTGAGGACGGAGACGTGTACAGGACAGGCCCTCCGTCTTGGCACCAGTGGTGAAACAAGTGGGTACGAAATCGCAAATCATCGGGGGTCGTAGGTTTCAAATCGACGAGTAAATAGGCGTGTGGCGTTTGAGTGGCATCGTCGTACGCCTGAGTCAGCCAAGGCGTTCCGAACTGTTTGTCTAAGACTTGCACTTGCGGTTTATCTCGAAGGCTTTTAAACAAGACCACGTAATGCGCATTGAGACTGATGGTGCGATGGGCTTTACTTTGTTGAAACAAATTTTGGGTGATGTAAACGACACTGGCATTACGGTGATGCCCTTTGCGCGTGAACCACAGTTTAATTTCTTCTTCGTCTTCTCCTAACATGTCGAAAATGACCAAATGGGTTTGACGGGAGTCAGAGACGATGCCGTCGTCTTCTTTAGGAATGCCTTCCACAAACACGATGGAATCGCCTTGACTTTCTAGCAAGAGGCTGTACGCCGATTGCCACTCTTTGTAACACCACACGATCCGTTGAGGTGGTCGATCGATCAAATGATGTTTATGTTCGATCAAACGTTTGACGAATTCGGTTTTGCCTGAACCGCTAGGTCCAGCAATGAGCATGTTAAAGGGATGGCGAAGATACAAAGCCTCCCAACTGGCACGATCTAAGTGTTCGTCGATGACTTTGACAGTGGAGGAAGAGGGAGCAGAGACAGGAATGTCACTTGTGACACGAAAACAAACAAGACGAGAGTTTATATACTTTTTTTCAGAACACGTTTATTGAATGTTTTAAACATGAATACGAAAGAAAAATATACATAAAAGCCAAAGTCTTAAGTACAAGGATAAAAGGCACATGAAAATCATTAACGTGGAATAAAAACAAATGACTGTACAACATGTTTTGGGTAAAGTTCCGACCAGTTCTATAGTAGGGGGTAAGGTCACAGAAGTGTCCTCCCGAAAGGGTCTTTCAGGCCTGTCCACGACAGTCGTGTCCTGGGTGACGGGTTCTTCTGGTACCGTCACTAACACAGGTTGAAAAGTGACTTTTTTCCTTGAACAACTCTCGTGCATACTGGGCCACTTCTTGGTTCCAAGCCTCAAAATCCCATTTTTTCCAGGCACGGACATCTGTCCAATGGGGGTGTAAGTCACAAGCTACACACACATCGTCATACACGTCTTGGGTAGCTAAAGGTTGACGAATCTTTTTTTCCCGTAGAGGTCGAGAAGTATCCAGATGAAAACGTAAGGCTTTGAGCAAAAGGAGTCTCTCGTGAACATTTAAAGGCACCACTTTCATGTTGTATGGGTGGTAAATACTGTTCGTAAAGAGTCCACAAGGAATCGGCTGGTAAACGAAATCCCAGAAAACAAGTCACTAAGACACACACCACTTGTCGACCCAAATTGAATGGATACAGTTCTTGTAATAATCGATGGTAATGATCCACGGTTTGAATATGGTCATTGAGTTCCTTCCACGGAATCTGTTGGATTACATGCGATAAAAGTCGTGGCATGGCAGCCTGTTTTTATAGTCTCTTTGTTTCGGAAACAATACACGTACTTTCTAGCTAGAGATCTTCGTTCTCCAGTGGGGAATTTAAATGTTGCATACTGTAACCGAAACGTCAGACTTCGTTTAGAAGTTTCCTCTTCCGCTAAGTAGATTCCACGTAAAATATGTCGGTAATATTTTACCTTGTCTTCCTCAATGTGTTGTACTAGGTGAATCTCGAAGTAACCAAAATGATCAACACGTGGATCATCGGGGGCCTGGAAGTATTGAACAAGGTCTGACCACTGAAACAATTTCTGACGAATCAGTTCTCTTATACCATTCAGGTACCAGTGGTTAAAGATCTGGTGACGTAACGGATGCAATTGTTCTTTACGTTTGACTTGTATTTTGACCAGCTCTCGGTAAATGCGTTCTCTCAACTCCACAGGCAAAGCACGAATGTTCTCGTGTAAAGTATCCATGAACAGATTATGGTAAGTTACTTCAATGTCTCGGTCCCACTAAGAGTAAGTAATGACAATTCGGTGACCATCTAGCATGTTCTACGTAGGCCGAATCTTGCGGTTCCCAGTGGTGAAGTGACACACCGCAACTGAAGCACTTGACTTTATCTCCTTCTCCCAAGTAGAAAAATCCGGCTCTGGCTAATTCTTCGGGGGTCGAGCCTCCCAGATACTTAGGCCATTTTCCTTTGAACGATTGAAGACGATTTTCAAAGTCGCAGTATTCCGACAAACGCACAGGAAACGAATATTCGTCTTTCACAGGTTCGTTTCGATGAGGGTTGGGTGACATGGACAGGAGTTTGCTCAGGGCTGGATGACATCCGTAGGGGGGTAGACGTGAAGGTGAACATCCACCTTTAAAACGAAACCCAGTAAAATGTCCACTAGGACGAGCGGCATCGCTTTCGCATCCCTCAGGTTTGACACGTACAGCATCACTTTCCATGATAGGGGTAGTGAGAACAAAGTCCCCATGATGCTTTACGGCATCGCTAAGGTCACAACGTACAGCATCGTACCCATCGCAAGGCTCACAATCGCATTCCACTTCCGAAGCCCCACACTTGAATTGTGCCTGTCTAAACTTGTTTTGTGTTTCTCTGAAAGCATTCATCTTGTTCGCTCGGTCTTGGTAGTCCCAATGAACTATCGATCTTGACCATAGCCCCTTTTTATACTAGTCGCAATGCAGTCTCAAGCTTGTACATCGTTCCTTTTTTATGTTTTTTATGTCTTGTTTTGGAAGGTACCGTCTCTAAGGTACCGTCATCATTGTACCGTAATGTCATGGGTGGAAAGGCCATAGAAAGGTAAGGGCAGTGCGGAAACCATCGAGTATGTTCCAGAATAGCTGAATCTTTATAGATACATAGATCCATTCGTAACTTCAGGCCACAAGCGAAACACTGTACTTCATATCCCAATCCTGACTCAGGTCCCAAGTAGACAAATCCTGTTCTAGCTAAAATATGCGAAGAAGGTAATCCTTTCCTATCCGTAGGCCATGCTTGAAACTTGTCCAATCGACGGGCACAATCACAATAGTCAGGCAAGAAAACCGGAAAATGGTAGGGTTTGAACTTGGAGTTCTCATCGGGTTTCTCACTCGATTCTTGCTGTGGCGAAGTCATCCTTCTGGTGGGTGGCTATCCGCTTACAACCAAAGTTTTATACCAACATGTCCATACGGCAAAGTAAAGTGGTTGGGAAGTCGCACTCGCTTCTGGTACACGATTTGATAGACTTTTTCCAAGGGTCGACTGACGATGTGGTGAGTGGATAAACGTACAATCTTGTTCGGTTGATAGGTGGTCGCTTTAAAATGTTCATCCTCTCCGGATTGCAAGGCTTCTTTCAATACCCCAAAGTTGACCACACGACTGGTACTATAATTCAGAGTCAATCCTTTCACTTTGCACGTCGTGTGTACTTCTCCTTGTGGGTCCCGGTATTCGTAGCCGTAATTTTTGGGACCGCCACTGACGAAACTTAGAATCTTGTCGTCGAGATGCTCGTCTGTCCAGGCTCCTAAACGGTCTCCTTCGATGTCAGGGTGCAGTTGACTCGGGTGATGGATGTAAATGCAACTGTCCGTGTCAAAGTACAGGACGCGTTCCCCTAACAGTTCTAAAGCTTCGTACAATTTTAAGCGAGCATGAGCTGTCACGTAAGCCGCAATGATGACATTTCCAAAAGGGTCGTCTTGTACAAAGTCCAGATCTTCTTCGGAATTGACCAAGATCAAATCCTCGCGAACGACGTCCACGTGTTTCATGAATTTGGTTTTGTCGTGAATCATCTGGAAGTAGCGGGAAGGTTCTGTCAAATACTCCGTCTTGGGTAAACACGGTCGTTGTACCATTTTACCCCACAAGCAATTTAACATCACTTTGGCAAACGATCGCCTGCCTTCGTTTTTCTCGATGTGGTCTAAAGTGATGCCTTCTTGTTCATAGTATTTCTCTTTGAATGTCTTTTGGTCTTCGGGAGTGTGACACCAGGAAGGATAGCCGCTTGCTTCTTGCTTCAGTTTCAAAAAGGCATCCACGTAGTCGGCGAAAATGCCTTTCTGACTGGGGTCACCCTTGTGGTATTGTTCTGTCTTGGGAAAGTGACAAATTTCGTACACTTCTAACAGTTGGTATCCCATGTCCAGAGCTTTGAACAATTCTATGCTGTCCCAGGTTCCCGTCAAAGCCCGTTCTTCCTGGGTGTGCTGACAAGGCTGGTATTGGTTGCACGTTTCGGCACAAGTACGACACAAGGGAAACATCAGTTTGCCTTGACAATGGTGAGGTAAGACGGGATGGTACAAGTCTGTGGGAGGCAAAACTTTACACTTGATTAAGCCTTCGTATTGTCGAATGTTTTTCAGGTCGATGTGTTCCGTGAACAATTGTGGGTGCCCTGTAGGAAAGCGACAATATTTGCACACGTAGGGATACAGCGAACACACGTCCAAGTATTTGATTTCTTCTCCTTTCTCTTCGTCAGCTTGGTACAGCAAACAGGTGGCATTGGTCCTTCCTCCGTACAAACTATCCCTTGGGTTCAGGGGTTCCATGAACTGGTAACTTTCCACGAGGCGTTTAAATTCGGGATCGGTTTTCAAACGGTGATCGTATTCGTGTTCCCACATTTCCGCCACTTGGTATCCTTCCTGTTCTAACTTTAGGCGTCGCTGACAAGTGTCCTGGTACAAGTCTTCCATGGTTCGTTGTAAAAACTGATTTTTAGTGCCATGGTCAGGGTAACAGACGGGACATCCGTGAAATAAGCAACCGTTAAACTCGTACACGATCTTGGGGTTTTCTAAGTCCCAGCCATCGACCGAACGCGTTCCGATGGTCTTTTCGCCCCCTCCGTTGCGAGCATGCTGAATCCATTTGTCTTCCTTGTCGCACAAGTAATGTAACCAACGTAGGGCTTTGACCGAGTATTGACGTTTGACATAGTTGGTCGTTTGAGGACTGATGACAGCTACGGTGTTTTCAGGCATGAATCGTTGTCGATACACTAAGGAACACGCTTTGGCAATGGTGCAAGCTTCTTTCAAATGATCGACCCCTCCGTGTTCCATGAACAGTTCTCAAAATTTTCCACAGCAACATCGTAAAATGTCCACGTCGGAACGACAATACTTTAACATTTCTTCCTGAAAGTCGAAAGGGTCCGAGGCGTGAGCCTGGTACCAAGCGTAGAAAGCTTCTCGTTGTTCGGTACGCATGTTGTCGGGGTCGTAATAGTGAGCCTCAGGTAAATGGGGTAGAACGGCGTGTTGATTGGCCTCCGTATTGAAAAATTGTGGAAAGTACCCTTTAGCCATTTCTGTCATTCCAAACGTTTTAGGCATTCGGCTCAAAGGCATGGCCAAGTAACTCATCGAATCTTTAAACTGTACTTGTCCCACTTGCATGAAAATGATTTTGGCTCCGTTCAAAGTCACTTTAGGACGCTCGGTGCCTTGTTCCGTATAGTATCTCAAAAGAAACTGTCCATCGTATCCGGAGAAATTGTGAGCCATCACCGTGGCATGACGATGACAATCTCCGTAACGTTCGATGTCCTCTTGGCTCCACGTCTTGTCGATGGGGTCTAAGACCCATTGTGCAAAATCGGCTAACGTGTTCGGTCCTCGGAAGATTTTTTCACGCCCTCCGGGAATCTTGCTGCAGTGAGGGCAATGACTGAAGATAGGTTCCTGAATGCACTTCTCGCACGCTCGATGAGCCACGCAGAAATTAGGAATGTGAATGCCGGTCTCTTGCATGCATTCGAAATCAAAAAAGATGAAAATGCCTTTCTTCTTGTGACCGTCCTCTTTCTCTGGTTGGGGTTGGTATTTTTGCACGTAGCACTGGTGTTCCAAGTCCACGATGTGATGACATATGTGACATTTTTTCTTTCCTGAACATACATGTGCCTTGGCACTATTGGCACGTAGGCCTTGTCCACACGCGGGGCACAATCTCAGCAGTTGACAAGCACATTTCTGCTGTGAACCTTGCGTCTTCAGATGTTGTTGGTAACAGGCAGGGCTGACAAACGTGTGCAGAGAAGCAGGACAATGTACTCTTTCTTGTCCTTCGCTCAGACTGGGTGGAGAGGCCAAACATCCTGAGCATTTCAATCCGCAATGCTTGTGTTGCTCTCGATTATTATAACCATGGTCACATTTCTCACAGTAATAACCGTATCCCAGGAATGCAGTGATACTGGTAATGGTATCGAAATGTTCATCGTGATAATAGACATGAATGTATTTTCCGTCCTTAAAGTCTTGGCCTCGAAACAACAGAGGCCCACGCACTTCTTGAGGGTGTACTTTCAAGGTGTAGCGTGGAGCTAGTTCATCTTGCAATTTTTGCATTTCAGGAATGCCGCAGGGTGTGTCTTTGGACAGTCCGGCTTGTTGCAACAGGAGTTCTGCTTCATTTCGTTGTTTGGCTCGATCGGATCGTTGAATAGTTTTCCAGGCTCTTTTCCATTCTACCGTGTCGTTCTTGTTGGCATAGGTTCGTCCCACCACAATGGCTCGGGCTAAACACATCTGGTCTTGAGGGTTGTTAATTCGGACGAGACTTGTTTTGGTGCTGCGACGGTCGTTCACCAGTAACAATTTATTGCGTTGTCCGGTCCCTTGAGGAGGAGAGACGTAGGTCATGTCCAGTGTGGCTTTTCCATCGGTGATGTCAAACTGGTCATTAGATTGTTGCACGTGTTGAATCTTGTCCATGACTTTGGAAGCAGTTAGTTCTGCGGGTCTGCTAAACTCGATCCAAACAGGGGATTTCAAACCGTCGTGTTGTATGGAAAGTCTCAAGCGATCATCTTCTTTGGGTTGACATTGTCGCTTGAGTGCGGTGAGCAAAGAATCCCACACCCCAGTGATGAACCCTTCTGCTTTCTCTAATGGTACTTCAGCCTTGAAATCTTTAAACTTCACCGTGGATTTGTAAGCCGTGGTTCTAAATTTTCTAGAGGAGCGCTTTTCCGTCTCTCGAATGGAATAGTACTTTTCAGGGTTGACTAAGGGTGGTGAACTTTGTTTAGAGGGTTCGGATTCTGGTTCACTCATGTCCTCTTCAAAATCACTGGCATGAATTTGTGCCAAGACTTCAGCCCTGGTACGAGGCGATAGATCACGTTTCTGCCTCTTACTTTCTTCTTCTTTCTTCTCGAATGAATAGGATCGTTTCATCTTGAGTGAAAAACGTCAAATGACTCAAGTTTAAACACCATGGGCTAATTTATAGTCATAGCAAACCAGCGTATATAAAAGGGTGTGTGTTTTGTCCTTTCACTATTCATTTCACTCTCTAACCGAGCACAACGATGGAAGAGACTACCCAGATGGAACGTTTCATCAGAGCTTTGCGAGGGGTCATTAGAAAATTCTCTTCAGACCAGCCGACGGACTACTCTCCTTCCTTTCGAGATAAAAGTCAAGATACTTGCTATATCTGTCAGAAGAAAGGGCATTGGTCTTCAGAGTGTCCAGACCGTCAAAAAAGAAAAAAAGGGGTAGAAAAGACAAAAGTCAAGATACCTGTTATTATTGTCAAGAAAAAGGACATTGGTCTCCAGATTGCCCAAAAAAGAAACAAGAGGAGTCAGAAGAAAAGAGGGATTCTTCTTCAGAAGAGATGGATTCTTCTTCAGAAGAGAGGGATTCTTCAGAGGAAGAAAGCAGCCAGGTAAAGAAAAAGAAACAGGAGAAGAAAAGAAGAAGGAAAGAAAGTGAAGAGGAGGAGGAAAAGAATGTGACGGTGAAGAAATTTAAAAAACAGAGAGACTAAACAATGAGACAGAAGGAGTGTAAGAACTTTTTAAAGTGCTCTGTTAGGAATTGTGAATTGGATTGTAACTATTGATAAAAGAATAAATTAGCTATAAAAAGGTAAGTGTCTTTGAATTTTGATTTTAAATAAGAAGCCACACTCACGCACTCATATACACTTACTATAGGGGTAAAATGTTTTTTTTTTTTGTTGATTTTTGAGTTATTGGCATTTGAAAGTCTATATCTTTTCGAGAGACGTGGGTGGCCCTGAAAAAAGCCTTTGGTTTTTGGTGTAGGGGTGAGTTTAAGCAATCAGCTTTAACTGCCTTAAGCCTTTGCCACGGCCAAGGCCTACTTCTGGACTGCGTACTGTTGATGATGATGATTGGGTTGAAATCACTAAGGGTGGTACGGTAGGCTTAGTCACAGGGTTGACGTGTTTAGCTCGGGAAGGTCGTATTCTCTTCGGTCGTAATAAAGAAGTCTGATACATTTGTTTCAGACTTCTTAACTCCGCTAAAATGTCCAACAGTACCGTGACCGTTTGATTTTCACCCTCTTGTTTCTTTGCTGCTACTTCTTCTTGTTGTTGTTTTTTTTCTTACCTCTTCTTCTTGCTGTTGTTGCTGTAGGAGAAAAGCTTGTTCCGCTTCCTTTTGTCGTTGTATAAATTTCTCCAATTCTTCTTTCTGTCTCTGTCTAAAATTCTCCAATTGCGGTAATGAAGGTGACGAAGGTTCCGGAACAAATTCTTGCGAGGTAAGAAAATCCACAAAATCCCAATTTACCTCTTCTGAAAGTAAGTCCGGGTTCCCTTGGGCGGTCTCCACTGCTGGTGCACCCCAATGGATCGTTTTCTGAATTTCCGTCATGTTGAATCACTGTCGCATAGATTGACTGCACACAGGCGCTAGCGAATCTATATAGACCACGTGACGTCACAGACTGCTCTCTTCGGATTGGATACGGGCTGACTGAATTTTGTAACACGTGTTTGGATTGGTCAACAAACTCAATCCGTTTCAATCCTACCTCTACCTATAAATAAGTGCAGTTCACTGCATTGATTCACCTGTTCTCGGTGCCTCAAGATGTGGACCGATGTGCAATCTTCTACGCTTGTGTCTTCAATGATGTTCCGGACGGACATAACCCATGTATGTCTGATCCAAGTGGACAGTTGTCCACAGGACAGACACCAGTCTGTGGATACGTAGGATCTACGTAGAAAGACAAGGATGCCTCAAAAGAGTCCTGATTTACGGTCCTACAGTGAGACGCAGCCTGAGGACAAGAAGAAGACCAATGCGGTGCCCTTTATGTTAATGGATACATTAACATAAACCCAAAGGCCCTTTTCAGGGCCACTCATAGGTCTCGAAAAAGAGATTGACTTTCCATTGCCTACCCTTTTTTTTTTTTCTTTTAAAAAAAAATCCCATGTTCATTTCCCATTGTCGCTCAACAGTCCCACGATTTATTCCCATGTTCATTTCCCCTTGTCGCTCAACAGTCCCAAACTCTATTCCCATGTTAATTTCCCTTGTCGCTAGACAGTCCCACGATTTTTCGTCCATGTTAAATTTCCATTGTCACTAGACAGTCCCAGGGTGGTTAATGTTAAATTTCCATTGTCGCTAGACAGTCCCAGGGGGGTCTGTAATGCTAATTCCCATTGTCGCCAGATCGTCCCCATTCACTACTGAGAGAGAGAGAGAGAGAGAGAGAGAGAGAGAGAGAGAGAGAGAGAGAGAGAGAGAGAGAATTTCCTTGACATTCCGATAGGTGGTGCCAAACTGATCCAGGTCCGAAAGCGTAATTTCCAAGATGATTAAGGGCCTTCTGGGTGTTATATTTCTGAATATCTGCTTCGAGTAGGGTGAACATTATATTTTATATTTAATGATTGGTTATTCCAGCTACCTGCATTGATCATATGAGATCTTATTTTACAATGCAAGTTAGATATAAAAATTACCATCTCTCTCTCCCTCTGTCTGTCTCTCTCTCTCGCTCTCTTCACACACACACACACACACACACACACACACACACACACACACACACACACATAAAGACATCATACAAACGTTCAGATAAGAACAAGGATAGAGCTGGTAATACTGGAAGGCTTCACAGGATGCGCTTAGTACACATGACTTTGCAATCCTTTTCTTGTATCTCGGTTCTGATTGTACGAAGTACACATTTCATGCCCCTGATGCACTTTTTCAAATAATTTCTAACAGACGAAGAACTTGCAGACTGAGAATGTTCATGCTATGCGTCTAAAATACGTAGAAAAGAACGTACAAAAATACGTACAAAAAGACGATTTTGTGCGTTCGAATCAACTCTGTGCTGGACGCGAGTTTCTTGGTGCTAACTTCAGATTAGTCGTAAGACTGTTTTTAGCACAAAAGCTTGTCGAAGTTTATCGATTAAAGCTCGGGAATATTGACCATAAATCATATTTTTAATTGGATCAATAATTGAGATCAAGTGCAGTTATTTCATTTAACAGCGATTTTGGTATAAGATATTGAAGAATTTTCATATAATTGTTTGAGTATATTCGCAATGGTTAAGAAGCGATGTTATGGAAGCGTACACCGCATGCACAGGAATTTAACAGCTGTTTCCGGGTCACAGAAGAAAATGACCAAGTAAATTCAATAAATAATTTGCTGTTGAATAGTGTTTTATTTGAGACAAGCATACACTTATGTCAGTATATAGGTTCTACTTCAATAGTTTAGAGGTAATGACAACAGAGTTATTATTTGAGAGTCACGACGACTTAGGCATCCAATCTGGGCGCTGAAGATGGCAAAATATCATTCATTGTTCATTTTTATAGTTACCAAAATTGTTTTTATTTTAAAAGAAAATATTGATGCACAAGTTTGTATGTTAACCGGCATCAAGGGGTGATGATAGCACTGTTACACCTTGAGATAACCGAGGGGACATTCAGCAGCCCCAAACTATCCTCATAAATTGAACAAATCCCCATATGTTGATCATTATAGGGAGGCAAAGGTATACAGTATAAAAATGTCCCTTTGGTAACTCAGCTAAGGTACAACACTGCAGTGCATTACAGATAATTCGCCAATTGAAGCTTCTCCTTCCTTATTTCACTTTATTTTCATATTACTTATATCATGTGCAGGAATTATATTTTTGTTTCTAAAATAAAGAAAACTAGAAAGTGAAACAGTGTGTTTTTCCTTATTTTTACTTTTGTTGTATTGTTTGTAAGAGATATAACTCTAAGTTTTTTTTTATGCTATCGGCAAATATTCATGTTTTACTGTTATTTACAGGAAGCAATATGCCAAGCAGTAAACAAAATGGGACGGCTCCGGTGGCCTAGTGGTTAGAGCGTCGGCCTCGGATACGTAGGGTCGCGAGTTTGAACCCCGGGCGAGTTATACCAAAGACTTATAAAAATGGTACTAACCACTGCCTCGCTAGGCGCTCAGCATTAAGAGGTTATTGTTAGGACTAGTCGGCTTCGTGTCATGATAATATGAATGGGTTTGACATGATGCTACATGTCTACGGCACGATGTCCCAGTGTTAAGCATCACTATAAAGTGCCACACTGCATGCATCACCATTTTAAGCACAGCCACAGTACTCCAGATACCCCAGGTCCAGACTTAATTATGGGCATGACAAAACAAAATCAAAGTACACACGGAGACTGTTGTTTAGAATTGATGCAGACCTGAAGCAGCAGTCGGCGAGAAACATAGAGAGAAAATAGACATCCTATGAAGAATCTGGGTATATCGACATATATAAATTTATAGATCGCAGATTGCAGCAGTACTTGCTATAATCAGGTGAGTTCATCATACATTTTTCAAATATGGAGAAGTACAGTCGGAAACAAAAGCAATCGCAAATTTGGTTCTCAGAGTAAAAATCGTGAAACATATAAGATTTTGACCACATTCATGCTGCACAGAACAAATGTCATCGTTGAACAAAAAATATAAAATAATCATGTCTGTGACACAACGCTACGAAACAATATCAAGAAATTGCGTGGCTCAATGGAATACAGATACTTATACAATTATTACAAAATATCCTGGACTTCCTGGGGGAAAAGAGTGCTTTTGATTCTGCATGTAGCATTGTTACCTCTGATTCTGAACCATTTTGTTACTGGAACGGAAAGAAGGCTTGATTGTTTATAACACCAGTAGAACATTCATTCGTAAAATGACGAGAGATAAGAAACAAATAATATCGGCAAAGGCTGAAATTTCCTTTAGGATTCAGATGGGAAGCTTTAGGAGAAAGATTCAGCATATCAGAGGGATTCTTCTCTCAGTCAGTCAAATTTCCTGTCAGCTGAGTTTCCTCGAAACGATGTGGTTATGCGTAATTTTCCCAAGGCATTCGAACATGAATATGCCAGCACAAGGGTTATTATACATTGTACGGAGATATTTATTTTGCGTCCAAGCGATATGTATGTATGTATGTATGTGTTTATATATATATATATATATATATATATATATATATATATATATATATATATATATTTATTCTTCTAGGACATTGTCTGACTACCAACAGATTAAAATTTATTGGTGGAATTACTCCATCAGCATTATGTATGGTAAGTTACAATATGAGTCATTGGACGGGAAGGTATTAGATAAGCACGTGTTTTTTATTCGAATTTCCTAAAGTTTCTAGATCCACATGACCTAGTTATGGCAGATTGAGGAGTCCCTATTAAAGAAGACCTCGCCATTCCTCCTGGTGCATGCGGTAAGGAGCAAATGTCCTCACGTGATGTGAAAATAACAAAACGTTGCAAATCTTTAGATTTATATGGAACAAGAAACTTACAGTCTTTAGAGGCATATGATTTTATAGGATCAGTAGTAACTCTTGTGTAATCGTTTTTGTTTTCTGAACGCACTGACATAATTAAACCGCATTCATGAGGAATCCCATGGAGGAAAAAAAATGGATCTCAAGCATAAATGAGACATCTTCAAGAAGTAGAAAGACATGAAATTCAAAACCCAATGGTATGTAACAATTATTTTAAGCAAGGAAGTCGCACTTGATATAATAAAGACCCAGAGTTACTTATGGACATGACTAAATAAAATCAATATATGAACGGAGATTGTTGTTTAGAATTGATCCAAATCTGAAGCAGCATTATTATATACATACAGCCAGAAAGGTCACTTTTACAATTTTATTTAGATTTGTGTTTTCATTTTCCACAACTAAAATCCATTATCTAACCATGTAGTCAAGACACCTTTTAATTCAGTGCTGACTGAAGCAGACCTTTCACAAGACTCGGATCCCCATGATAAGTCGCAGAACGAGAATTGTCAAACAGAATTTAAAAATAAACGCTGGCAGTGAAAATCGGCTTTATTTTTACATTTTTAAAATATTTTTGTCTTAATTAAATCGTTCTTGCCTTTAGTAAATTTTCAAATATAAAGCAGATTATTGGTTGATTGCAACTATAAGAGTTTAAAGTTAATTTCTGTGATTTCTGTAACTATCATTAGTTACAACTTTATTTAAGTAAATGAATTCATCATGAACTTTAAGAAAAAACAAGATGCAGCATGTAAGGATACTGCACTAAAGACCAGCTGAGTGAAAACGGAGAAGTTACTCTTCACAGAATAGTAGTGCTTGTTGCCATATATGGAGATTCGAATAACTAAGTGCGACACAAACAATAATATAAACCAAATGCTATCATTAACAATAGTGTTTTAAAAAAAATGCACGTAAAAGTCCAGTGCACATAGAATGTTTCACTTAAACATTTTTCTCATGGAAGGGTTGGATACAATAAAAACAAAACTGCCACTTCGAACTTGCATTAGGTAGAGTACAGCGCCATTCCAACATTTAATCGATTTTTCAAATGAAATTCGATTAATTACAATAATGAGATCCATTTTTACAGGAAAAATAATCCAATGCTGCTGGAAAAAATTACTATTTCAGCTAACTCTCTCGATTCATCTATCGAGAAATCAATTGGTCCATCAACCTATTTATTTTTAAGAAAGTTTACACAATATATCGTATTGTATTGTATTGTATTGTATTGTATTCTATTATATCAATCAACTGAACATAACCTTCGCCATACTCTCGGTGGACCGTTGCTCTAAGCGTTTCGCATTGAAATGGCGCATTTTAGCTACACTGCAATCGGCATTCATCAGTACGTCATTGAGAGGTGTAAATAGTAAGCAAGGGTTTCCAATAAAATAAAATTAATAGCTTGTAACATACACTGTTCATTAAAATGCATGAACGCGAGTAGGGCAACTATTGTGTGTCGGGATTACCTTGCAGACAATAAAGAAGACTTCTTTCATACATGCAACAGATACGTGAATTGCAATGGAGAACCTTTGATACTTTATCAACATTACGGTTAAACTTGAGCTTTCATGAAGGTCGACGATAGACGGGAATGCAAAACTCAGTGTATCTCAGATACGATGAATCATTTATGACAAGTAGTTTATCCGGCTTTCATCACAACCTTGACGCTTACGGAGCATATCTACCATCAATGAATTTGCCAGTATTGATATGTCTAATAACAAGAGTAATTATCAGGTAGCAAGCAAAGACAGAAATGATCAAAACAGTATGATATCTCTAAATATCTTTTCTCCTTGGAAATAATTTGTTTAGGTACAAAAATCATTTTACTTTTTAACTGAGAAGACATGCAAAGTCCAAATTAGCGTAATGTAGGACAAAAAAAAAAACGTGTTAAGGAAAATATTCGTTTCAGAGGACACACAGGAAGTGATATTAGGTTTCATTCATATTTTGATTACGTTTTACACACGACCTCTTTTCTCTGGATATGTTTATATACAAACTTAATTCAACAGCAAGATTATGTGATACTGTCATATACTGGGTGAGTGCTATTCTAAATGTATCCTTTGTTATTGTGTATAGGTATATTTACAAATCGAAATTGTTTATATAAATAACATCATAAATCAACGTGCTTGACGCTGTTAAGGACTACCTGCATGACTGTATAAACTGCTCATAAAATCTTTATTTCGGTTATGCGGTATAACAAGATTATATCTTTTCAGCAATATATCTTCATTCTACTTGTATACGTTTGAATTAGGAGCCCAGTTTCCATCATTATACATTATACCAGAATCAATATCATTGTGCAACTTAAAATATATTTCACTCAGTAAGGAAGTAAAGGTTTTATAAAATCCCTGACCAAAATGTTGTCGAATGCTATCACACGTATATTCCATATTATATGAAGTGGTACTGATTATCACTGGTCTCCAAGGGAAACATCACCAGCGCCAATATCACTACTGCATTGTGGATAAGCGTGTGTTGGATTAATTGAGGGGTTGATCAATATTTTCATACGGTCCAATATAACTGAAAAGCCGATTTGTTGATACCTGCCAGGTAAGTTATATCTCAGCCTCTGTATGAAAGGAACATCTTAGAAAAAATACCTTGACGAACATGTAATACTTCTAGCTCGATTTGAAAACATAGATACATGTATTTTCAATATGCTCTGCTAATCACGAATAGGGAAATATATGTGGGTGGGTGGCATACGGACGGATACCGGGGGACACTGCATATGTTAGGGTCAGTACGGATGTTTCCGGCAGTTTAAGATCTACCTTCTATTTTTCACTACTTATTCAGCATTCGGGTTTCTTTCTCTGTATTTGGCATAGAGTAAAAATGATCCCTTTGCCGCATAGATGTAGTTCTTTCTCTGTTTTTGGCATAGAGTAAAAATGATCCCTTTGCCGCATAGATGTAGTTCTTTCTCTGTTTTTGGCATAGAGTAAAAATGATCCCTTTGCCGCATAGATGTAGTGCTAGCTGATCAATGACAGTTATTATAAATAAACAAACCAATGCACAAATATATCGCATTGCCGCCATCATTTGCAATTCAAAGTATTATCATTATCTTGTATTGTTTTCGTGTAAATATGTATGCAATAATCTGGCGACACCTGTCAAATCATTTATTTAACTACAGGGAAGGGGATATTGTTCTTGTGTATTGTTATACTGCGTTATTATAAATATGCAGTAAATTGGAAAAAAAATATTATAAATTTCAGACATAAAGAAAATTAAGTACTGATATTGATGTAAACTATTACACGTATCATCAGAAATATGCGTACAGATCTTTGTGACATGCTTTTTAACATCACAATGAAGAGGGAAAATATTTTTATTATTAATTACTAACGTGAAGAATACTCATGTTTAAATCAAACCTTGTGTCATTCCCTTCACAGACAACCAAGGTTTATTGGCTGAGACAAGCCTCAGTTATATGTATTTATTGTCTCTCAACCGCTGAAAATTCGTGAATTGAAATAAAAACATTGCTGGGGATACATTACTGAAATTATTGGATAAATATATCAAATAATGTTTCTAAAAAGAGGTATGACTGACAGAGGAATTTAAAGGGTATTTCCACCAAATATAAAAACAACTAGAGATGAGCAATAAATAAATAAATAAATAAGTCGGTATGAGTGATAGAGGAGATAACTCAGAAAATATAAGTTATTTAAGAAAACATTTTGAAACAGATATTTCATACAAAATAACGACTTTCGTTGATTTCACAGCGCAGCTTTTGTTCCGGATTTCGACGTGTGCCTCGCTGAGAATTGAGACTTTTTAAGTGTCTAGGTCATATGGTGTGCTCTTTTTGTAACACTGAATTGAGGACAAATATAATGCATGATTTATTTGTCCCCTCTATCTGTCTTTTGAAGAATTATTCTCAGTAGCATCAAAAACTTGTTGCACAGTTTGGGAACTGTCGCAAAAACACCAGATTATATTTCTTCTACCACACACACACACACACACACACACACACACACACTATTGTAAATAATGATCAAGCCTTAGGTTGCAAAGAACAGATTGTATGTACAAATCAAACATGCCCCCATCCACTTGCCTGATATAACAACCATGAAAATGAAAGGTCAAAAAGAGGCGCATTTCCCACAGTAGGAAACTATTATTATTATTACACATTTTTCCTAAGATTATTGTGCAATGGTTTCTATAGGTACATTACTAAACTTAATTAAAATTGAAAATTTGAAAAATTTAGATCACACAATACTTTTTTGTACACAAACCAAATAACAATATCGTTCTGTCAACACTGTATAGTAGTCATCTTTTCTCTCAAATTTGTATCTTCGTACTAAGAAAGCACTGACGCACTGCACATTACTCGAAAGAAGGTGTTGCAGGCTACATAGATAGATAGATAGATAGATAGGGACAGAATTAAATCATCTATTAATATTCCTAAGTGTTCATAGCGGATACGTTCACGTCCGGCTAAGATGGTCTGTGCTAAATAAAAGCGTCTGTCTGCAATGGGTTGTGAAAAACAACCGAAAAGGAAACGGAGTGGAGGTCCAAGACCGCAATTGCCACATAACTACTTATCCTTTACAAACATAAAAGACGCACATACCAAGTTTGAACATGGGACCCTCACCATCAATTGATACTATAAAGTTTAGGCACGTATTCAACAATCATTGTTGGTGAAGTTCAATTATTCTGAGAAAGAGTCTGAAACACGTTTTGCTGAAAGGGGGTTTTGGTCGTATACTTCGGATGTAAGAATTTGGATGTGACAAAGGTATAATAATAATGATAATAATAATAATAATAATAATAATAATAATAATGAGGACTTTGTATAGCGCCTAATCTTTAGAAGCTCTAAGCGCTTTACAACATTAGACAACACCTATAAGATAAAAAACATACATAATGATATGATTACAAACACAAACACCATGAAATTAGAAAACATAAAAAACATGCTGAGAATAGTTAAGATAGGAAACATTATTAGGTCTTTAAGTTTGTTCTTGCAGTCGAAATAAGTGAGTTTTGAGAGCACTCTTGAATGGGATCACTGTGTCTTTGAGTCTAAGTTCAGTGGACAATTCATTCCACGTTGCTGGGCCCTTGTATGCAAAAGAACGCTGTCCATATGACTGTTTTTATAGTGGGAATAATGAGTATACGATTGTCAGAAGAGGAGCGTAAATATCTTGCTGGTGTGTACACATGGGTGATGTCGGATAGGTATGTAGGACTAGAGTCCGTCAGTGAAACGTAGCACAGAGAACAAATTTTGTGTTTGATTCTGGATCGAATGGATAGCCAGTGTAGGGTACAGAACAGCGGGGAGGTGTGCTCTGATCGTGGTACTTTAAGTATCATCCAAGCAGCTGTGTTTTGAACGTTTTGAAGTTTTTGGAGTAGATATTGAGACGAACCAGACAGAACTGAGTTACAATAGTCCAGTCTTGAAAGTACTAAAGAACACAAGTGTTTTAGTGGCATCAACAGAAAGATATTTGAGAATGGAGCTGATGCGTCTCAGCTCGAGATATGCAGCCTTGCATATGTTCATGACATGTTGGTGCAATGTGAGAGTAATGTCCAGAGTAATACCTAGGTTTCGTACTGATTGTATGAATTTAATGTTGGTGTTACTGATATTTATTGTTTGAAGTAAAGGATGTGAATTAGAAAGTCTTTGTGTTGTAATCAGAATGGCCTCAGTTTTATAATCATTCATCTGCAGCTTGTTACATGTCACCCATGATTTCACATCTGAAATGCACCTCTCTAAACCTTGGATGGTAGCATCAACTTCAGTTGGGTGGCTAGATTTGTATATTTGGGTGTCATCAGCGTACAATTGGTGAGACACTGGATGATGATATATGACACTTGAGAGCGGCTGAGTGTATATAATGAACAGAACAGGTCCAAGAACAGACCCATGTGGAACACCACAACATAGATCAACTGGTCTGGAGTGTATTCCATTTGCAGGCACAGTTTGTGTCCTGTTGACCAAGTAGGACGTGAACCATAGTAAGTCTGTATCATGAATGCCAAATACATGCTGGAGACGGTGAAGTACTATATCATAGTCTATTGTGTCAAATGCTGCAGACAAATCAAGGAGGGTGAGGACAGTAATCTTTCCGCTATCCAAAGCAGAGAGAATGTCATTAACTACTTTTAGAGGAGTAGTTTCAGTACTGTGGCAAGGGCGATATGCAGATTGTACATTGCTAAAATGACTGTTTGAATTCAGATAAGATACAAGCTGGGATAGAACAACCTTTTCTAAGATTTTTGATATGAATGGGAGATTATAAACTGGGCGGTAGTTCTTTAAATCCGTATGGTCTAGCGTTGGTTTCTTCAGCAGAGGCTTTACAATGGCAGTTTTGAAAAATGATGGGAATTCCCCTGATGAGAGAGAGGTATTAATAACATCAGTTAGTGAAGGCAATACTGGATCTAAGCACTCAAGCAGCAGTGATGTTGGAATTGGATCAAATTCACAGGACTTTGGTGCACTCTTCATCAGGATTGTACGTACAAAATCCATAGAGACAGGTTCAAATGCTGCTAATGGTTGCCGCTCAAATTCTGTATCCCAACTGTATGGTGACGTCGAGTCAATTGAAATTGTGTTGTCAAGCTTGTCTTTAATGGTTTGTACTTTGTCACGGAAGAAATTTGCAAATATGTCCGGAAGGTCGACTGGAGAGAAGGTAGTTGGATGTGGTGTAGATTTGTTCCTTGACATTAACTTGTTAGTAATCTCGAAGAGCTCTTTGCAGCTGGAACTTTCCATGATCTTAGTAGTGTAGTGGGCTGATTTCGCCGCATGTACTATATTTGTGACATTCTTCTTAGCGGCTTCATAGATTTGCTTATGAGTAGTGAGTCTGGTGGAAAGCCAAAACCTTTCAGCTTTACGGCGGTCTCTTTTAGCAGTGCGAAGCCGGTCCCTAATACTGCTATAACACGGAGAACACTTTTGAATTGATACTCTGCACTTGGTAGCTGGGGCATGTTTGTCGAGCAATGAACGCAGTTATCAAGTTGTTCTGCTGTTGGAGGTAAGCAAGTTGTTAGGTTTGCTTGGATGTCATGCAATAGTTTGGTTCTATTTATCATACAGAGGTTTTTCTTAGTGGCAGATAAAGGTGGAGGGTTAGGGACTGATACGTCAAGATGGCATATAATGCAGAGGTGATCTGATGCATGGTCATGGGATACCAGGGAGGACCGTAGAATGTTATCATCAGGTCTATGAAGAATCCAGTCTAAAATATGACCATGTTTATGGGTGGGTTGGTTAACTGACTGAGGTTGAAAACATTAATGGAATCTATGAGTTTTTATGTGTTTGTGTTTCCGGGACAGTCAAAGTGAAAGTTGAAATCTCCAAGAATAATCAGGTTGCCACCTATCGAATCTCCATACTCCAGGAGATTCGGAAACTGCTCCAAAAAGAGAGATTCAGTCAGCTTGTTGTTTCTACTAGGGGGAGGGCGGTATGGGCAGAAAAAATGGAGTGACCTTTGCTCCAGTGTGAGTGTGGTTTGGACTAGTTCAAACAATGTGTGGTCGAAATTGAATGTATGCCTATATGATATACAGACTACTAATCAAAAGAGAGAGAGAGAGAGAGAGAGAGAGAGAGAGAGAATCACAAGATATTGTGAGCGGTGTAAGGGGCAAAAAGAAGCTCGAAACTGCATTAAGTAAATCCTTAACCATTTGTTGTCCGATAGCCTTACATAACAAAACAAAATATTGAAATAAGATGGGAAACTTACGTTTCTATTTTTCCCTTATGAAGGTAAAATCGTACCGAAATGCCTGTTTCTTTCCATATAACGGTAAAATCGTATTGTAATTTACATGTTACTTCCATATAACAGTAAAATCGTACTGTAATGTACATGTTACTTCCATATAACAGTAAAATCGTACTGTAATGTACATGTTACTTCCATATAACAGTAAAATCGTACTGTAATGCACATGTTACTTCCAGTACATATTCAGATAATAAATAAATGTATGTACGTTCCTAATGGTGAAACGGGCAAAGTGAGCTAGTACATATATAATGACGTACCAACATTATTGCAGTATACGTTTTCATCGTAATTAATGGATTTCACCGAAATAACATGGTCTGAAACACAGGAACACTTAAACGGACAGAATAAAATAATCAGCACTTTCTTATCGAAACGCTTGAAGACATTAAGTTTCAGAATTGAAACAATATGATCCAGATACATTTCGCAGTTATCCAGTACCCTAATCCTCGCCAAATACTCTATCGGATCAAGTCCGACTTCGGAAAGTCAATTGTTAAAGGACAATGGATAAGATATGCAAGCCAATCCTTATTTCATAGCCCAAGGTTTCAAGTCTTCTCGAATGATGTAGGAGTGGTTATGATTCGTACAGTACGTACGGATGCAATAATACATGCGCGTGCACTGTCAGAATCACAGTTTCCTTATTTCGTTCCTTCAATGAGGCTGGAAGGATCAAAATCAAACATTATCTTTCAGGGATTGATCAACCGATTGATGTTTTTCAGGGCGCGTCACTAGATGAAAGATTTATCTAGTGCTGATGCGATGGGAATAAAGTAAATTGCCAACATATACACTATGGCTACCGACGCGTGCTGGTCTGGGCAACGATCGAACTCGCAACCCACTGGATGTGAGTCTGGGACCTTAAACACTGAACCACTGTGACTTGCTGAAAACTAGCTGCGAAGCTGAATGTATCTATGTGTTTTTCTCCTTGTTCAACTTCATTCTCCAACCCTACTCCCCTTCCTGCTAGGACCAAGCTCCAAGAGAATCGATCATATTCTAAGTCCCTTTGCGCACAAGCCGTTACAATGACCCTTACAAAATTAGCGTGAACCAACAATAACGTTTCTTAGAGTAAATTTTCTTAACAGATAGTTTAAAACATGCCCCGGAGACTCACACAATTCAGGAGCTTCCTGGCCCTAAGGGTTCATCCGACAGACCCCACGCCCACGTGTTTACACACACACACACACACACACACACACACACACACAGACACACACACACGATATTTCTAGATTAATTGATTGATCTTATGAATTCAAGAGATATAAATATTGAATTTTTAATTGATTTTCATATGGATGCAAGAGAGATAAATATGGAATTTTATTCACAGTATTACTTACATTGCATGCAGGAACTAGAACAAGGACCAAACTAATATCAAATGAAAGAGATATTATTAACAGTTTTAATGCAATCCCTATCATCCATCTTCCAGTGAGATCTATATACTGACTCCGAGATAACACGTGTATTAGGACTTACCATTTCAATTTCGGGCGGGGGGTTCCTGCCCGATATTTATTTCCTTTGGCGCAAGAGAATAAGGTTTTCATATAATATGATTTTTTGACCGCTCCGGGGCACTATAGCGTTCGCCTCGAGTGCGGGAGGTCGCTGATTTGAACCCCGTCCAAGTCATACCAAAGACTTATAAAAATGGTACTAACAACTGCCTCGCTAGGCGCCCAGCATTAAGAGGTCAGTGTTAGGACTGGTCGGCCTGGTGTCAGTATAATGCTACATGTCTGAGGCATGATGCCCCAGTGCTAGACATGACTATAAACTGTCACAATGCATACATCGTAACGATATGACTGAAAGAGTGTTAAAGTTTCCTTAGAAATCTAAATCACACACACACACACACACACACACACACACACACACACACACACACACACACACACACACTTCTTTTCCCCCACAAGGCATAGCAAGAATGTTTTTCTTCCGCTATGTGAGGGCAGAAATTGTTTTTCTCAAAATATTCCAATCATCTTCTCTGAAAAGCAAATAAATGGTCGGTCCCAAAGATATAGAAGAAGAAAAATAATGGAACTATTTCATTACTTGGTTTTTCTAAGGTAAATAACAATAAACATATAAAATTGTTAAGTACGATTTAATTACCGGTATGTTCATTTGTCTGACATTATTGTGTTTTATCAAAATTTCCAGACGTCTGAATGGTGAACATCTGGTTTAAGTACCAACGAATCGGTTATGAGAAGGATTACGTCGTTGTCATTGGCCTGGACGGCGGTCATCTGCTTGGCCGTGCTGAATATTGGTCTGCTGTATACATGTTCATTGATGGGTATGCTCTCTCTCTCTCTCTCTCTCTCTCTCTCTTTCTCTGAAACTGAAGTCCTTGTTAAACGTATGTTCCTCCGCGAAAGACAATATGTAAATTTAGGCTACGGGGCCTTACGGAATAGAAGTTAATACCACATAATTTTTGAAGTTTATGAGACTCAAAGAAAGGTCATAATTTTCCCGAAGCCTTCAGAAAGAAAAACAAAATGTCTAAATAAATTATATGTAACGTGACAGACTGACATTTTAAGGAGGGGGGCATCAGACGACTGGATGTCCTAAATCGTATGCATGTCGTTAGGATTCCAATCCCATATATTTAAATAAAATGTTAATTAATTAAATTTCATTTCAATCGGAGATACTTAAAATGGTCAATAAACAAATCGCATTTCACTCAACAGATATTAAGATAAAATTGTCATTCGATTAATCTCATTTAAATCGCAGATAATTAAAATGATCATTATATAAATTGCATTTCAGTGGCTGATAGAACAAACGGTTATTAAATAAGTCACAATTCAATCGCAGATAGACAAAATGGTCATACAAATAAATCGCATTTCAATCCCAGATACATAAAAATGTTCATGTGAAAAATAACTTTTCAATCACAGATAGATGGAGACAATGTTTTTAAAAATAAATCTTGATGCTATGCCAAATCAAAATTCAATCAATCATAGCGAAATGGTTGAAATCGAAGATAAACTGCTTAAAAATGTGTGGATCAACATAGTTTATACCAAGAGATATAGGTTTCACCATTATTGCATGGAGATTTATACTTAGTGGATTTTTAATGTTAATATGTTTCTTTAGATTCACTTTTAGAGTTGATCTAGTACATCAGTCCTAAAGGGACTTGCATTACGACACATCAAGGTTTACCTTTTCGGGCTGATTCATTGGCGGAAATTAAACCTGCCTTCCTCTAGTCCACGAGTCCATTGTATTAACCACCAAGCCATCACCATCGCAGTCGAAACATGTAAACTGAATGACA
The DNA here is from genome assembly GCA_028554795.2 of Sinohyriopsis cumingii. NCBI lineage: Eukaryota > Metazoa > Mollusca > Bivalvia > Unionida > Unionidae > Sinohyriopsis > Sinohyriopsis cumingii. Next base: position 26,138,619 of record CM068840.1, on the reverse strand, counting down.
AATGTATCAGTGTAGCCTTGACTTTTAGCATACATCAGTCATCATAACTAAAACCAAAACAAAACAATGCGACCATAATTACGCAGTTACGACCATTTTCAGAGCGATGTAAGTTCAAATGCGTAATTGTTATCATTGAGAAGCGAGACATAGTACTCATTTCTTCAGCCGCGGTGTCGGCTTTTCAAGGCTTTCGTTCAAGTTTGTTGTGTGCATATGTTGCTAAGTCCAGTGATCGATTCTCAGCCTACATAACATGATTCGTTATATTCACTGAGTTAGTTCAGTCAAATATATTATGCTTTAAACCCCCAATGCCGCCTTTTTCTATAACAAAAATATATCGCCATTTTTCCTTTCTAACTAACGTTTAGAAGGAAGGAAAATATTTGCTAAGAAACTATATGACATAAACCGTTCTGTGAAAGAATCCATTGATAGGTTTAAACGACGTTCACATATTCAGTGTAGACAAAGGAGGTGCCACCTCTTAATTCACTCGCCGAAGTCGCACGTAACTCCGTTCTTTCTCGGGAGCTCTTAGAAGGTAGTGACGTCGTGCATTCCACAAATTCTGATACTGAATAATGATATAATCAAAACAACATTCGCATGTGGAAAACAAATTCGAGAGAAAAGAAAGGTAGGCCTGACTTTGTAATCCGGTCTGAGAAGATTGAAATTAAATAAGTTTGTACACATATTATGAACAATAAGCTTGACCTTTGTCCTCCATTTCTTATATAATTTATTTATAGTTGAGACAAATTATTCTTTAATAGTATCACACAAGGATCACTACCGTATCCTACATAGCATGGTGTTTTGCTTACTCTGTTTATAACGGTGACATTATCAAATCTTGTGTTGCAACGTTCGATTGAAATCGGTTACCCACGTAATTCGCTGATCAACATCGCATTCATTCGTACACACGTGAAAAATGGGCTCTTTTCTCAGTTCAAGGGAGGAATTACAAGGTTTGTAATTTAATGAATTAAATAGTTTGTAATGTAATGGATCGTCCGTATTATCAAGTTTTAATGGCAACCGATATATTTCAAGATCAATCATTTATTCAGGAGATTTGAGATATATGATGTTTTGCACGTCACGACTGAAATGGGGCTTTGGGGTTTTGGTTCAAAACAAATTGTTGATTTCTTTATATTTCATTAAACATTCGATAGATTCTCGTTATACTTACAATTAATCATTATGAAACTAATAAAAAAATTGCTTGCCTATGTGACGTCAGCTGACCTTGGAGTCAATGTCAGATTCATAGATAATTTGCGTTAAAGCCTATGTTAACGTTTTTGATTTATTTATATTACTTAATCCCAATGAAGAATTCTCTTGATACTTGGTAGAAAATATTATGAAGCAAACATTGTTTATTCAGTGACACATGGATTTGCCCTTTTAACCTTAGGGTTAAGGTCACAGTCATGGAAAACGTGCGTTAAAGTTTTTGTACAAGTTGTCTTCATTTCGTTATATCTCTTAAACTTGTTCATAAAAATTGTCACACCTATCAACCTTTTGACCTTGGGATCATAGTTCGTACGCGTTTAAGGTCACTGAGAATATCATGCATGTCTTAAAAGTGTTTCATGTTCCTTATAGGAGTCAATAATAATCAGATATTTCTTTTCAGCAAGCAAGACTTTCAAGTTACGGCATACGGAGGTCTCATCTACACAAGAACAAGCCATTAAGGACGTCTCAAAGACGATGGTATTCCATACATAAAATTTAGTTATTAAGCACGGGAATAATAATAATAGTAATAATAATAATAACAATAGCAACGACAATTATAAGGACAACATTGGCAACAACATTAAAAGATGCATAAAAATCTCTTTCTCAACAACTTGTAGATCTATTTATAATTTCGAAAATGTTTACTTGGAATATTTACTTGTACATGTAAGTATACATGTAATAAGTAAAATGATAGTACCGGCACAACAATGAATAACAAAATTTATTTTAACAAATACAACATTAAGGTCGAAAATGTAGGACATCGTACATTGCTTTCATGTTATTATTTTCAAATGTTAGAGAGGCAACAACGTCTTATCAAACATAAGCAACGTAAATTACACAGAAGGGGCGTCAAGAATTGAACCCCAATCCTATTACGGAGACTCTCTGTGACAACATGATAGATTTACAATTATCAGATCAGGGTCAAAATATCAGGGTCTATGTCGCAAACGGTTGGATTTGTCTTATAAGCGAGTACACACATTAACAAGATAGGAATGGACAGACGCCAACTATTACTGTGCACATGACTTTTTACTTGACAATAATTAAGGATGGACCTTTCTACAAAATAGTAATTTTGTAACGGTAAAGAAAATTAAAAGTACCAACGAGGAAAGTGATTACTGTGTATATATTCTGATCCTACAAACTATTTTATTCCGCCTTAAATAGTTATAGCAACACTGTTGTTATGTCTGTACTGCTGTCCATGCTGTCCAACTCATTGTGTTACATGCTGTATAGAGCCATGTCCATGTTTTGATGCATTTTTCCATATTTTTGTTCAGCATATATTGCTTTGTAGTGCAACTGAATAGCTACTAAATCCGTCTGTTGCTTTTGTAAGATGATGAACATTCTGTGTTAGGATGTTTTATCTCCTCTAAATTGTATTTTCGCAAAGAAAGGGAACTGTTTCTATTTTTACAATGTTGGCATCCATTAGTTCTTATTGATTGGTTTAATTAAACCGTATTACAAAAAGCAGAACATGATAATTCCGTTTCGCATTCTAAGTGTTTCGCCAATCTTATCGAATGGGGTATGCATGAAGCATACATTTTCTTCGTCCTGTGATATCTCTGTGTAGTTTAAGTTATTGTGGATTTAATGTCATTTATATGCACATGATAAGATATACATGCTGACCAGTGTAACTGGTGGAGGAAGAACCCGGGAAAACTCCGGGAAGAACCACCGACCCATGGCAAACGTTCTCGCACAACCACATTAGCCCAGCCCGAGACTCGAACCCACGCAGACAGAAGTGAGATAGCAGTGATAGGTGTGAGCGATCTAGACCATTCGACCTCCCGGGTCCACTCTGAGTAGTTTATTGGCATCGAGTGCATGCTAAAATGAGATCAACATCAGTTAAAATTTTTATCTTCTTCAACAAGTTTCTGCTCAGCAACCGATTTGTATCATTGTTCTTTTGTTAAGAAAGCATTAGTTAAATTTAGGTCTACTCACCATGCCACAAATGCTCTTTTGATGTCTACCCTAAATATTAACCCTATTAGTTCTTAAAGTTTCATTAGAATACTTGCTTTAAGTCGCCTCAAAAAATATTGTAAATCGATTCGCCTAATCTAGTGTCTGGTCAGCTCTATGTAAATTTTTAAATTTCTGCCCTTGTAAACAAATTACAGTAGTCTGTTTGTTTCTCTATTATGTAACCTTAAGATGTGTTTAATCGTTTTTATTTAATTCTCTGTTCGTTAATTATTCATATCTTTCCTAACTACCTGCAAAATCTGGCGTTATGTCTAAGAAGTATAAGAAGCAAATCGTTTCTATGCGACCATGTTACAAATATCTCAAAATTATTCGTTTTGTCGAACTTTAAAACGGGAATCTTTACCTGACAGGTACGTTCTAATGTATCACCAATAACATCAAGTTTTAAACCTGAATGTTTGACCTGATAAGAACATCAATAAAATCTGGGTTTACACCTAATCTTTTTACAACCCTTGCTGCAATTTTATTGCTCTGAGATCCTAGACTATTGTCATGTATTTGTTTTTTTTTTGTTGTTGTTTTTTTTCGCCAGGTTATCGAAATTTGTATTAGCTAAAATATGCCTATATAACGGAATTAGTAACTCCACATACATTTTCGAGCCCACGTTCGCGAGAAACGAGACACTTTTCCGTGGCCACAACAGATTGTTAATAATTACGTTACATTTATTTGCATACAATCTACTCCTCCTAATCTATAAAAATCCTACTTGGCATAATTATTACAAAATGTACACCATTCGCTCTACGACATGATCGTGCGCAATTTTAATATGGGGTCAATGTCACAGCCTTATAAAGTTTGCGTTACGGATTTAGTTAAACCTTTTTCTCTTGCCAACATTTCCTAAACCGGTCGATGGATTCTCCTCAGACTTTGCGTCAGTCAGTATGAAGCTACGACAAGTCATTCTAAGACGTGTTTTCTCGCCACAACGGCATGTTTTTGCCCTATCACGACATGTGTTTTCGCGATTACGACGTAATGTCTCCCCACTTGCCCTTGGGGTCAATGTCACAGTCATGGGCAATGTGTCGTAAGGTTTTGGTTAAAGTATTGTTTTCATTAGCTTATATGTTATGAACCAACTGACGAATTTTCTTCATATATGGAACGGCAATTATGAAGTTCAGACATCCTTGCTTACGCTTTTGGACAACGGGCTCAAGATCGCGCGTTTCACAGCAATGCTTTGATCGTGGCCCCGACGTGTATGCCCATGATATTCTTGTTGAATTGGTGCCTGCAGTCCTGTAACACTGAACTGGATTTTCCTAAATAATTTAAAAATCAATAAGTCGTTGAGCTAGGATCGTGGTTGCAATTTGCTTCCAATTATTGAAGTTCATGTTATGTAGGTATGTTAAGCAATTGTTGTTTCGCTCATTTTCTAATAGTAACCAGGCACAGTAATAGAAATATTCAGCTGCTACACATGTACGCTATCCATCATGTCTTTACCTTAATACATGGTATGCCCGTATTCTTGTCAGACTCGTCTGGTGATTTTCTTTCATTAAATGAAACCTAGTCTGACTGGTCTAGCAATTTTATAGAAGTAGCCATTAGTGAGAATACAGGAATAAAATTTTCTAGAAAGTTACGGATTTATTTATTTATTTATTTATTTATTTACTTATTAAAGATCACAATATTTAAAATTTCACAATGAGCCTAACACTCATTAGACATATTGCTTATGTTTCTGAGAGAGAGAAACTTGTCAATTTATATTATCACAGTTTTGATTTTGCATCTCTTTCAGGCAAACAACGCAAATATTTCTCGGGTTGTCATAAGGAAGGCAAAAGGTACGTTAATTATATTAGGTAAAGAGTGCATAAGCATATGAACCACCACGCCGGTAACGTCATATGGAACGTCACGAAGTTTTAGTAGGAAACATATATCATGTGAAATAAATTCGAAGGCAATTAAGTTGATGCATTATGGAAGCAAACGATGTGGTTCTCTTTATATTCCTGATATTTGTGTGAAATAAACATCATTATGTTTAGAAAAGTTTGTTCTCTTTTAAATAGTTTTCAATTTGGTCATTTTAATACCGAAAGTGAAATTTTCTCAGCTAGCAACTCATTGCATACGTTGTATAATGTGCACTTAATAATCATATATTCAGAAATTGAGGGCAATTGATTACAAAGGACTCGCACGGAGTCACAAAAGTTATTAGTATGCATTAATGACGTACATCAACAGTATGGTTTGGTTGGGCTAAGACCACTTTCAGGTGTTGGACCTTGCGATTTGTGGCTAATCGTTCTTGGGCAGTCTGAATAACGTTATTGTACACAGAGCGAAAATTTAAAACGAGAAGAGCTGAATACATGTAATATTTTATCACAAACCGTAAGAAACGTTATTTAAGCATTCATTTGTTTATACTTCTTGAATTTATTTTTCACTATTCATGAGTGATCACACCGCATTTCAGTTTTGGCAATAAGCAGGAGCATTGTTTTCTTTCTTTATCTTCAGTTTTTCTGGTGATCGGAATTCCAACGATCTACCGTGCAGGTGGTTCCTATCTTTTCACAACATTATCATCATTGGTGTCATCTGCTTCACCTGAAGATAGAGCTCTTGTCAAACTTGTCGTCCAGCTTAGTGACTTAAACATTTCGTATCAGGAGAAAGTGAAAGGAAAAATCCAAGAAATGTTTCCGAAGGAACTTTCAGACGGATTCATACTGATACACAATGTGAGCACTGAGAAATATCCATCTCTGGAACACCTCAAACAAAACTTCGGAGATTCAACAGTTAGAGTAAAATGGCGTGCCAAGCAAACTCTAGATGCGGCTTTCTTAATGCAATACTGTCAAGACTTGGCGGAATATTATGTTCATATTGAAGATGATGTGATAACAAGACCGGGGTATGTTCGAGAAATATCAGAGTTTATAAAAGGAAGTGGAAGTTCATGGTCTGTTCTGGAACTCTCCTTTGTCGGAGCGATCGGAAAAGTTTTCCGAAATTCGGATCTTCCAAAGATAGTTAGTCTGTTGACTTCTTTCTATGAGGAGCAACCTATTGACTATCTATTTATGTATTTCAAATCAATAACGGTCCAAACAAAGCAATATGTAAGAATTCCGACGGTATTTAAACATATTGGAGCGAAATCTACACTCGTTAATCAAACAAGATCAGACAGGATCGATTCTTTATACTTCTATCTCCAGCAGAAGCAATTAAACGGAGATAATCCAAATGCGACCATTGAGACAAATCTCGGTGTTTATCAAGAGTATTACATTGACAAGGCGTATAACAAACTAAACAGTGACTTTTTCTGGGGATATACAAAAAGTTCAAAGAACTTTGTTTTGATAATTTTCACCGTTCCTCAAAATGTGACTAAATTAGTCATCCAATCAGGTTTCATTGCAGATGAAAATAATTTGTTCAATCCACTCAAAGTTTCCTCAAATCTGTATAGACGTGACTACATTAAGAAATGGAGATTTGATTATAGTAATGAATTAGCCAACAAAGAAACTCCATCTAAGTGTGAAGTATTTCGAACTCTACAGGAGTATGTGGCAGGACCGGTTCAAGTAGATGATGTCCTCAGAAAGACGAATGGCCATGTAAATTGTCTTAGGCTTTCCATTGTCTCGCAAGTTAATTGGATATTTATACGCGAAATTGGCGTCTATGTTGCTTCTTGATACGATTTTCAGGGGCGGATATGGGCCTGCTCCATCCTTTTTCCTTTCAAAATATGAGCACCCCCAAAATATGAACGTTGCCTGTAAGTTTTTTTTAGTTACATGGATAAAATTTATGCATTGAAACGGTTAAATTGCAGGATATTTCGGGGCTATCGTACTCTGGGCCTAAACTTGGAATTCCATCCCGCAGACTCCTTGTTTACTTGCTTACACCCACCCACCACCAACACCACCCCAACATAAAAACTAAAAGCAAAATGTTTTCTGGATCCGCAGCGGATGTTTATGTGAGATTCATCCCCTTAAATGTTGGTAATATCGATTTCATAATTATGTTTCATTCTTTGGTTCAAAAGCGTCCTATTACGGAAAATAGAGTTGGTCTTCGGGTTGTCATAATCTATTTTGAAGTCCTTCTCACAGATTGCAACTCAGTGTATAAATCAAGGCAAGCGCTTTATTCATATTAAGGTAGGAGGATTAAGATTCCCAAAGGAACTTTATAGAAATCACAAAAACTACCAAGATTAAACCAAGAGGAAATGAAGACAATAAAAGGAAGACATAGATATTACCTGCGAACCAAAAAACCGCATTTAGGCAATTTTTCTCAATGCATCTTCTGTAAATCGCGTTTTAAAGTGATACACATCAGGAGATACAAGATTTGAAGTGATACAGGTCTGGAGTTACAAGTTTTAAAGTGATACGCTTCAGGAGTTATAAGTTTTGAATAGATCAAGAACTTAAAGTTGCTGTGTGAATTTGTTTCTACATTGGTCTGATTTATCTCCCTTGTTATTGTATGTTTTAGATGTTAAAATTTTTTGTCTAGTTAGAGAATGGAGAAAATATGTGTTATTTTTAAATATAATTATATGGATAATTTTTGTTCATTTTTAATTTCGATATTCATTCATTCCACACCCCGTCTTCCCAATCCCGAGAAGCTGCATCCAGAACTGGAATCCATTCATTGTTATCTATTCATCACAATAGCACACACCATTATCACCATAACACACGTTTTTTCTCTCTCTCTCTCTCACGTGACTATGACAGATGCATTCTATCATATTTACTAGCGGACACAGACTTCTTAAGTTGACATTAATGCAGGAGTATAACGAAAACCTCTAGAGAGAAGGAAGAAAATAATGAGAAAAGAATTAATATGACTGAAAAGTCAGGTTTATATTTCAATTTCAAACAAGACTATTTAATTTTCAGCTATCAGCCACGCCAGTTTTACCAGATATGTACAGTGTCGTCTTATCAACGTTGACATCGTGTTGTTCGTTTGTTTTATTTATTTATTTTAATTATTTGAATGTCATGTACCAGAGGGCCGGCGTAGTTCAGAAAAGATAATTTTTTCCGCAGGACCTTTGTTACTAATGCAATCGCAGTGCAATAGGACAAATATAATGACCAGATGACACACCCTGGAGAGAGAACCGTCAATTATGTACAATAATTGAGTGATACGTAGCGAAAGATGGGACAGTCAGAAATTAAAACTACATATGTGACATAAATAAGATCTATAGTCTAACTCTACATCCCCGTTTGTTTGTACCCCCCTAAAGAGAACGTTTAATGTGACAAAAAGTGCACAGAATTAAGTCTATTGAATCATTGATTTATAATTTCTAACCTGACTGTGATCAGAATGGCACTAATGCTGGCATCCCCTGCACCATTTCATGCTTAACGGACTTTCCATATTAACACGGCGCCATATTGCATACACTATAGGCTAGTTGATTTCCATCAGACAACATAATGACGTGGTTCATCCTGTTCGGCAAATGCTGAATAATTGTGTAAATTACATAACCTTGAGAGTTTGGAATTATATCCCTCTGTATATATGAACATAGAAATTAAACCGCTTGTTTAATCCACATGAAAAGCAAATTTGTAGTTGTCATTATTTTCCTTTGTTTGATTCGACATTGTAAATATCGGAAGCAGACGACTTATGTATGTACATATGTAGTCGTGATACACCCCTTGGCTGAAAATGGACTTGTCCAGAAACTGGAAATGGATCCGAGCATGTCCGTCTATTACACTGAAAACTTCCGTTAAGCATGAAACGCACAGAAGATGACGGTGTTAGGGACACTCTACTCAAAGTCAGATTATAAACTATAAATCAATGAATGAATTGACTAAGTTCCTTGCACTTTTTATCACATTAAGGGTTTTCATTATTAAATCGGTAGAGGGGTCCAAACAAACGGGTTTGTATTACCAGACTTTTATAGTCTTTATTCACCTCAGAGTATAAAGTTAGATCTTCCTACAGATCATGGGCGCCCGCACATAGGGGCAAGTAGGGGGAGGGGATAACTGCCAACCACCCCACCCTCCGGATTTTACCCCTAAAATGCTTACCCTTTATCTGTATAGTTTAATAGCTGACCACGATATGTTTGCCACCCCCACCCCCACCCCGAAAATAATCCTTCGACTGCCCTTGCTACAGACAAAAGCAAACAAGGCATTATATCGTCGTATATCTTTGATTTTCATACTATTTTGTGAGAGTCACCTTTGCCTAGATGGGCTTTTAAAACAAGTGATGCATTAGCTTACGGGACAGTCTCTGTAGCACATTCGGTGGACTTCACATGACAAAAAATTACGGTGTTGTTACGACAGCTCTTGCTTCGAGGACAATGATATATGTCAGGCATATTGAATGAAGACGATGAGAGATGAACAGGAAGACAGACAATATTGTTGTAACAAATCGTTGTAGGTGCGCTTCTTCATGTACCCAACCGTAATATTTCATAACAAGTCATGAATGTTTCAACGAATTTTTAGAAAATAGTATACTGATATAAAGATTCTTAGGTCAGTTTCTGAAAAGTTTATTTAGTGCTTTAATAATCAAGGTATTATGAATATCCGAATATCTGACAGACGGTTGCTTAGTTTTTCCCATGCTCTTTATTTCTCCATGCGTTTTCTTTTAGTGGTTGAGGAAATACAGATTTAGACTCATATGCAATATCTTGCATACTTGTTCCGTATATGTCGTAACGCACTGTATGAGGACCTATGACCAAGAATGGTTGGCATGCACTGTGGTTAACTGTAGACCTATGCCCAAGTCTGTTTTTTGCCTTACAATCCAATGGCACAGTTAATTTGTTCGAATCAAACTAAAATGCCGCTTTAGGCTCCGTCATCATCATATCGTCATCTTGGCAAAAACATTTCACGACTGCTAATCTAAATATTTTTCTTTACCAGCTCTGTAGCAAGATACCTCCGCATATGAGAAAAGAAAGAGCAGGACTTCAAGTACATGAGATAGTGAGAGACTGAGGGAAAGTTCACGAGAGAGAGAGAGAGAGAGAGAGAGAGAGAGAGAGTAATGATAAAGATATTGTGGTCCTACTGATAACTGTTTCAAAATATCAGTGATTGATCGATTTAATCGCATAATAATCCTAGATCAATAGACAATATTACTAATATGTCTTGGTTCATATAGTCAGAGTCCGTATATGGAGAAGCTAATTGAGACCAGAAACAAGAGTTCCATTTTAGCATGGCGATGTTTTCTATTAGTCTGCTGTTTTAAATAGGTTTTATGGAAATGCCTTGTTGTTGATTTCAACAGTTGAATCCTTCTCTGTCTTTTCTGAAATGTGTTAGCAACGTTTCACTTCTTTTTGGAGACGACTTTTTGCATTTTTCAATTTTTCAGTCAGACTATCCAAGAGGATCTGAAGCATTGCTTGCACATCGGAAAGAGTGGGACAAGATCACATCCGGTCTTTCGTGCGGTACTCTTTACAAGACGTCTTCATCCATAAAGTCTAGCAACAAAATATGATGGCGGAGCTGCAATTTATTGATATTTTATTTTGTAGTTCATAAGACAACATAACTTGGATATGGCGATTTTTGGTGGCATCCAACTTTGAGGGCGTCTTAATTTTTTATTTGTCTCTCCTGTATTGGATTGAATTGTCAGCTGCCGTACCTACTGAAAAATCGGATTTGTTGGATCATAAACCTTTGGACAGTACATTGTGTTCACAAAATTCAGGTAAATATTCTTGTCCATCTCCACTTTTCCTAATTAATTCTGAAAAGTCTATCTCGAAGCTTCAGAAATAATATAAACATCTTCCAGTATGAAGAGCAATGGAATCTGGAGTCATCACCCCATAACAAGGACCTAAACCTATATTGATACAAATGCTCTTGTCGCACGTATTATGTTCCAACAATGTCGAAATCTTTGTGAAGTTAAAACAATTTGAAAGCTTCCCTATTATATGTAGCATCAATAACACATGATATTGAAATCCTTTATCAGAATCTCTTGGTCAACTCTGTGAAAGAATTCGTCTTCTGTGTTGACGATACTTATAACATCATCGTTATGGAGCTCAGAGACACTATACCAAATCGAATCAATTTGTGCTACGTCAGAGATCCCTTTGGTGGACAGAACACTGCTCATATCCAGTCGACGGCAAAACAGTTACTGTGTATATTTTGCAGAGACAACCATGTTTCTTCAGCTAAACAAGAACATCCCTGTATACATATTTAGCTTTCAATGTCCAAGACAGGCTTTGTTTGCTATTAAGACTTTCATCCTTTGCCGCCATGTAGGTGCTTATGAGGCACGTGCAGTCCTTTGTTTCAGTCACATGTTGAGGGCATAATCATTCATCTGTCAATATCGCCAATAAACTTGAGATGACTAACAAATGTTCCTTGTGGCAGTTTTAAAGTCGTCAGGGATGAATCGGTACGTTTTTTCATATACATATTAGTGTCATTGCAGTAATTTGTCCCAGTGGATCTTTCAAAATACTGTTCTGAATAAAGTTCAACTACAGTTTGCGACTCAGTAATTCAATTTTGATTTTGACCACAGCAAACTCCAAAGTTTCAGCCTCAACATCCCTTGCCTGTAAAAAGGTCCATATTTATGTTACAACACTTTTGATGCTTTTAGCTCATTGACCAGCATGAATGTACTAGCTTTCTGTATTCAAGTTACTTTTGAAAAGACTTACCGTTTTGCCTCGATCAAAAGCTCGTCTTCGCTCATACTTTATTTTAAAAGCATTCTTCTGTGAGTTAGAAATGTGATGAAGTAATGTCACTTGTGTCGTTCAATTATATCATTCCACACATCCCATGCTGCCTTTTATTTTGGAGGCTTCATTGATGATTAAATATCTTAAAGTTATTTTGGGAAGAATTTTCGCAACGACTGTTATTACTTTCGCATTATTCTTCTTGAAATTCCAACTCTGTTACTGTGAAGTTACAGTTTGATTCATCTTCAGACTCCGATGCAGTTGAAATGTCAAATGTTTCATCGAATGACATTGTCAGGAAAGATTCTACAGTTCAATACGTGACATGCTATCGTCACTCTGATCTACTAATCTGTTTTTGACGTACAAGCAAGTAGCATTTCATATGTTATGCCACTCTCCTCGTTGTGATCCTTTGCAGGAGATTGAGTTGATTGACACAGTCCACAAACTTCCGGAAACGTTAAGCAAATAATGCATATTTATATGCATTGTACAATTGATTCCTAAGGCAATGATACATAAATCAACTGTTATGCTCTTTTCCAATATCCAAAAACTTGCCTAAATCAAATTAGAGGGTTAACTAGGTTTGTTAGAGCACATATCAACCCTTCTAAATTTCAAGTAAAAGCTTGTGCAGTAAAAATAATGCAATTTTAGTGTTAATTTGCATGTTCAAAATTATTGACTAATCATTTTGTATAAATTGGACATAACGCGGTTAATACAATAACAACAATATTACAACTTAATCTACTAACCAGTATTACCTTCTGAAACCTTTAACCATCAATATATAAATGACCATCTTCTAAACCTTTCATGCCTCTGTTTCACACCTGACTCTTCTGGGAAATCTTTTAGAATGCATGTCCATTCGTCATCTTTTGTCAGCCTAATTTCTTTCATGCAATTGAAAGCTAATATTGTTGTCTGTGTATTCTGCGGCATTCGTTGTACTTACAATGGCAACATCCAGTGTTGTTTGCTGTCAGGTGAGTGACAATGCGTACACCTGAAGCAATCTGTCTCAACAAAGGCTGAAAGTTTTAACACTTTGAATCTCTGTAAAGATTTTACTGTATTAAAGTATCAGCTTCAAATATCACATGTCTTTGTTGTGGCTTTAACGCCATTTGTCAGCACACGATAGTCTATACTTGGCGGCCGATATAACTGTTAGACAAAGAACTTGGAAAAATCCCGGTAAGAACCAGCTACCGACCGGAAGCTACATGCAAACGTTCTCAGATACCCACATTGGCCAAGCCCGAGACTCGAAACGACTCGAACAGATGTGAAATGGCAGTGACCCGTAAAGGAGAGCGTTATAGGCCATTCGGCCAGCCTTTGCCCCCAATATCATATGTAAGATAGTCTTGTACGAAGGCACTATACTGAGTTACCTCTCACACTCCATAAAATTCCTTTTATTCTTTTCCTCTTGCTATGATGTTTCTAGAAATTTTATTTTTGTGTTTCAGCATGATTCATTATGCATTTAATTCGGCCTGTTCTCGTATTTTATATTAGCAGCTTTACTTTAATAAGAACCTAAATAGTTATTTGATTTTGTGAAGGTTGTTTTTCTCTGAATAAGAACTTATAAACATCGACATAAGTATTGAGTAATATATAAACTAAATATGTCTTCCTTGGTAATATCAATTGAGCAGGAACAGATAACTCCTAAAAAGTATATCGTTCATTATAACAAACTTGTTTATGCTTGTGTGGCATGCATGGATTCTACGTAGGTATATTTGACATGCAAGGATTCTACGTAGGTATATTTGGCATGCAAGGATTCTACGTAGGTATATTTGGCATGCAAGGATTCTACGTAGGTATATTTGGCATGCAAGGATTCTACGTAGGTACATTTGGCATGCATGGATTCTACGTAGGTATATTTGGCATGCAAGGATTGTATTTTATATTATGTTTACGAATTAGTAACGTTGGACATGCAAAAGGATTGTATTTTTTGAAACACTTGTTCTTCTTTTCGATGATTCATATTATTTATATGAATATACTTCAGTAAAATTGCAGTTAGAAGCTTTACCACTTTCAAAAATAGGATAACACGCTGTGCCTGGAAATCTAATTAGTGTGTCCTTTTCAGCATGATTCTGTATGTATAAACATACTCTGTAAAGAATATAATTTATTAAGATACCAGATAAAAGATTTTATATTTTTAAATATCATACACAGGAATATATTTCGATACAGAAAAAGGTTAGCTCCTTTACTTAATACAACTTCAATTTATGCTACTATGTTGTACCATGACTGGCTATAATTATCTGACATTGATACTATGCCAACAAGATTGACCCTTTAATTACTTTAATTGTCATAATTTAGGCAGAGGGCATTGCAAAATATAAACTGGAAAGATGGTATGCATTTAGCTTCTCCTTTGAAAGTGGGTCTCTACATTGTGCAGAACTCTTTACTGATTTGAAATATATATATATATATATATATATATATATATATATATATATATATATATATATATATATATATATATATATATATATATATATATATAGATAGTGATAAAAAAACAACACAAACGCCGAAAATTCTGTGCAGCTAGTTTCGCATTTAATGTATGCTTCTTCAGGCACGAAATGTTTTGAAAGTAACGGATGACGTCTTTTATTTTAAAACAACAATTACGTCATTACGTAACGTCATAAATGATATGCATCATCATAACAATTATATATGACAGGATCTAAAAGATACACGAGTCTCTAATGAAACTTGAAATAGTAAAATATTAAAATAAACTAGAGACAAACAGTCATGCATATAATTATATTGTTATAAAGGATATACAATATATCAATTTAAATTATACAATTTTATATAGTGCATTAGCATTAAGTCCATTAGGATACAGAGTATCTAACTTATGAATCCAATAAGTTTCTTTTATGAGTCTATTCATGTCACCATGCACAATATCTATTGGCATGAAAGAAAAATCAAGTAGAGAGTGATTATTGGTGTTAAAGTGTGTTGAAACATTAGAGGAAAACTGAGGATCTCTATAATTTTTTATATGAAAGCGATGATTATTCATTCTCTTAGAAACTTGTTGTAGTGTTTGTCCAACATATTGCATGCTACATTTTTTACAGGTCATTAAATAAATCACATCAGTTGATATGCAGTTAGTGTTATCGCGTAGAGAAATACCTCTTTTTTATTAGCACTACTGAAAGAAGTACTTTCTCTTATGTTTGCACATTGAGAACACCGGTGTCTGTTACATTTAGACGACGAAAAGTGTATTTTTTTTATTTTCTGTCTGTTTAGCTGTGATTAAAAAATCTTGCAGATTCTTGGGTCTTCTATAAGCGAGAACTGGTTTAATTTTGAAAAGTGATTTGACGCTAGTTTTATTGGATAAATTTAGGAGACTATAATATTTATTAATTATACGACCTATATTAGGTAATGAAGGATTATATTGTATTGTGAAAGGAATTACATCTCTCTCTATTTTACATTCTGCTGTGTTTAAAGCCTCATGCTGAGTAAGATTAACTACAACAAGTCTCTAAGAGAATGAATAATCATCGCTTTCATATAAAAAATTATAGAGATCCTCAGTTTTCCTCTAATGTTTCAACACACTTTAACACCAATAATCACTCTCTACTTGATTTTTCTTTCATGCCAATGAACTAGGAAACCATTATATGTCCATCTGGGGGACATGAATATGTCTTTAGTTAAATACGTCAAATGTTAGCAGTGTTGCTGTCTTGAATTTAAAGTAAAAGGCACGGCACCAAAAGTGATAATCAATGTAACATGCTTATTGTAGATATTTGTAATCAGGATCACAAATAACTTTAAAAAAATATGTGTTCCACAGATGCACAATCCTTCGATAAAGACACAGAAAGAAATACCACCAATGTACAAAATGAGAATATACTTTTAGCATGTGTCATTATTCTTTCAATGAACCCAATGATATACACTGATAATTATTTGAATATCAGTAGTCCCAATGCAAGGGGAAATGTCCTTGATCTATGTCATGAAGTTGATGTGATTGATATTATAATTAGACATGGAGACTCACAGGTATACTTGGAGAAAAACAAACCCTTTAAAACAAGCTAGATTACATCTTTTTTGAAACCCTAACATCTTCAGAGAATGTTAAAGAAGCTTTGATCAAATCCGGGTACAGAACAGATCATTCTGTGGCGAATATTAAATTTGAAATCCTAAAATTTCGAAAGGGAATAGATTTTTTGAAGTTTAATAATTCCTTATAGAAAGATGCAAGCTATGTACGACTAGTTAAACAAACTGCACATGATGTTATATAACAATATGCGGAAAACCCACTGGAGAATTCGCATGACGAAGTCAATTATTACATGTGATCTATGATCAGTTACGTTTTGGAACTGTACTATCAGAGATAATGGTTAAAATGGTTTCTTACTCCACATGCACGGAAAATGAAAACGTTAAAAAAAGAAACAAGTTATCAGAGGAAATTAACGAATTAGTGGAAGATTTGAAACTTTAGAAAGTTCGATAGAATTGAGCAGGGAAAAGGAAGATTTGATGGAGTACAAGAGGAAAAACTGAAAGGGATGATGATCCGTTCTAGAGCAAATTGGCTTGAAGAAGGAGGAAAGGTTACAAAGTATATCTACACCCATGAGAAAATAAATTATATTAGTAAAACTATGCCTGTGTTAATAAGGGAATGTGGGTCAGAGACAATAACTCGAAAGGAACTTTTAAAAGAAACTGAACTATTTTGAGCATTTGTATTAATATGGGAACTGTCACTCCATCAGTTTCAATAAACGTTTTAACCTTATGGTTTCATTATACGGAAACGTTCATTAACACAGAAAGAGGTATAAATTCTTGTATACCGAAAGGCGACAAACCAAAGCAGTATCTCAAGAATTGGAGACCGACAACATTGATGAACGTTTCATATAAAATAGCCTCTGCTGGTACATTTAACAGAGCGAAAAGCATCTTACCTACCCTTACCAATGAGGATCAGACTGGTTTTATTAAAGGCAGATATATTGGGGTAAACATCATTGCCTTGTTTGATTTAATGTTTAGTACTGCAAACCAACACTCAGGGTTCATACATTGGATTTCAACTTTTTATAATAAGATCAAATCACGTATTGCAGCAAATAGCGACCACTCTTCTTCGTTTAGCATACTAAGAGTATGTCGTCAAGGAGACATCATATCTTCATATCTATTTCTCGTTTGTGCAGATATACTGGTACACATGGTAAGAGGAAGTTAAAATATTAACTAAATACAAAAAGTTTATAGAGAAAATTTGATCTCTCAGTATGCAGATGATACCTATTCATTTTGACTCTGGACGGGAATAGTAAGTCCTTGAAGTCTCCCTTGATTGTCTGTACTTGGCGTTAACATTGACACAGCTAGTGTTACCTGGTTTGGAAATAAAACTGGAAGTGCCAGAGTCATCGAATATATTCGGATACAAGAGAGTTTATATTATTTTGTGTAAAGATTTCAACTAAGCTAAACATATTTGTACAAATGATTTATCAAAATAAAATTAAACTAATAAAAATAAAACATTAAACCAGTGGTCATATGAAGCCCTCAGAATTTTTTGTAGACTCACAGTTATAAAACATTTCGCCATCTACTTATATCCTCACTATTGCTATAAAAATATCTAATGGAACATAACAATATATTTTATAAATTTATATGGAATAATTCTTTTGATACAACTGGAAGAAAAGTTTAAAAACCTTGCAATTTGGGAATGATATATGCATATGCATTCGTTGAAGCGTTAAAGATCACACGGATTAGACGACTTAGAGGTACATCAACAAAATGGAAACACATTTTAGAGGCATTTGACCAAAATATTACTAATTTCCACTTGTTTCGGGCAAACTACCTAAATAAAAGATAAAGATACATAATGCATTTTGTATATATGATTTAGCGCATAAATCAGTTTTGAAACTGATTTTCAATTGATTTACCTGCTGTTTTGAAGGTAGAAACTATTATGGCATAATAATGACAATATTAGAGCAGGTGGTAAATGTGTTTTCTTATAATAATTGGTTTGAACACGGAATTCTAAACAGTAACGACTTACAGCATATAACCAATGCTCATTAAGATACATCAATGAATAACAGAAAACATTTGGAATTAAAGCAAATAGTCAAAAATCATCTCTAAACTAATTTACCTTGTGGAAGACAAAAATGGTTGCAAACGTTTTTACAAGAAACTGGTGAAAAATGGGGACATTCCTACCTTAAGAGGCAAATGACACAAAGAATTTAGTTGTATAAAAGAGCACGATTGGTAACACATCTTCTCTGTTAGATCCAGACTAAGAAAGTGTCCAAAGATAACATTGTTTCAGATAAAGATCATACACAGATTTATAGCTATAATAACATTTTTATTTAATATTGGTATAATATATTTTTGCTTGCATCTTCCTCAATCCATTAGGCCGATCTGATAGCCTAGTCGTTAGAGCGTACGCATTGGATGTGGGAGGTCGTGGGTTCGAACCCAGTAATACCAAAGACTTATAATAACGGTACTAACAGCTGCCTCGCTAGGCGCTCAGCATTAAGGGGTTAGTGTTAGGACTAGTCTGCCTGGTGTCAGGATAACGTGACTGGATGTAAAATGATGCTACATGTCAGCGGCATGATGTTCCATTGCCTGGTATCACTATAAATTGCTACAATGCAGAAATCGTAGCGATATGACTGAATTTTTTTAAAAAGCTACATTATAAGTCCAAATCTTACAAACTCCTGAATCCACATGCAAGCCACCGCATCCAATCAAAATTAAGTTGTTAAAATCTGAACACTGTTTTTACATGAGCGAGACAAGGGGTGGACACAACTTGAATGGACTCATAAATAAACAAGTGTCCACTGCAGCTCCGTGTTCGTACAACGACCTCTCAATCAAATAAACATGTATTTACTTCTCTCTGATATGTAGTCATACTTTCGATGTTAAACTTACAAAGTATCCTTTTGAAGTCAATTGCCTTCACCATTTTAGGCCGGTGTACAATGCACCGTTGTTACACGCTGTTGGATAGTTGGCAGTACATACTAAGGGAGGCTACTCATGAACTCCAAAAGATGTCGTTAGGACAAAGAAACGTTGTAATATATCCAACAGAAAAAGGCGTTATTTGATATATACAATAGGCAAGAGGCAGATAATGTATTCACGCCACATAAACGTAAGTACTGTGATATTCATTTTCATTTAATACATTTTAAATAGGCTTTAAATAACATGTAGCAGAAGCATGCAACACCTTTAAGCGTTTTGAACATTTCTGAAGATGTACATGTCTTACATAAATGTGATTTAGTAAAGCAAGTTGTCAATAGAGAAAGTTACAATCAACATATCATATAAAGACCACGTAAGGTTGCCAAGACCATGCACCATAAAATAATGTGTACTAAATATTTTGTTTCCTCTGTCAAATCAGCTAAATGTTTGCAATATGTATTTGTTTTGAAATTAAAAATAATTGTATTTTAATATTAAACGACGCAGTACACTGTCTCTCGAGCCCCCTCTCTCTTGATTTATGTAACTATATAGTGATACTTGAGTCCAAAACTAGACATATATACCTGTGTTTCTCGGATAATAATAATAATAATAATAATAATCTCTACCACCACGTTCTGTCATTTCTATACTATTTAAGTGGAATATATACCAGTTGAACCAACGGGGCATGCCAGAAATACCTTGGAAAAAATTATTTCAGAAGGATTTGAACAATACGGTCAACGTGTACAGTTTTGATAAAATTTAAACCCGCTAATTTTAAGAAGTCAACAGAGGATAAAAATGTCGAAAACGAATCGCTAAAATAATACTCGCTAAAGAGTTTGAGCAAGCACTTCGTGGTGTGCACTGGATGCTTTTTAATCTATGCATTTTATCCACTGGTCAGATTGTAACGCCTGTTGATGTGAGAGGAATGTATATGTGTTGCATGGCTAAAGTTTAAGACTAAATATAAACAAATAAAAAAAATTCGCTTTAGAATCTTATCAAAAGTTAACTGTTTTATAATCTTGTACTTGTCTTTTTGCTGACTTGTTATAAGTTTTAGACCTGCTATCATTAATTCCAATGGATGCAGAGTTTGACAAATGAAATCATGTTTGAGTGAAAAAATTTCAGAAAAATTAACAGAAGCATAAAGAATAACACGATCTATACCTACATATTCGTCTCTTTTAATGGAGTTTATTCACTTTCTTTGGAATTGAATTGCAGAAACACAGGGAATTTGCAACGTACTTCCAGCTTTTATGGTTAATTTCATTATCATCACAACTATAAAAGGAATTACACTGAATAATTAGCCGCTATGGTGCATTTGTTTCTTGTATGTTATTGTGCTGGTTTACATAATCCCTATTTTATCGATTCCAAAATAGCCCTTGTAATTATTTCATGTTTTATAACGAGATATTGAATTATATCTATGGGGGAAAAACGTGTGTGTGTGTGTTTTTCATTTGTGTGTGTGTGTGTCAATGTGTGATTGGATTTTTTAGATAGCTTTAACAATTTTTCAGTCATATCGTTACGATGTCTGCAGTGTGGCATTTTATAGTGATGTCTAGCACTGGGACATCATGCCGCAGACTTGTAATATCACATCACATCATCCTGACACCAGGACGACCAGCTCTAACACTAACCTCTTAATGCTTTACGCCCAGCGAGGTAGCTGTTAGTACCATTTTTGTAAGTCTTTGGTATGACTCGGCCGGGGATCAAACCCACGACCTCCCGCCTCCGAGGCGGACGCTCCAACCACTAGTCTACCAGAGCGGTGACAACAAGTGAGAAAGAACGAGAACATACAGCAGAAGAAATAATTGATGAGGCTTATTATAAATATTTTGGTTCAAAAACTGGAAGTGGTCTTATTACTCCATGTCCCAATAATGTCCTTTTCGATCTTGAACGATTAGAAATTCTGACTGGCTGAAAACGAGCCGGTAATAATTCCCTAGAAATCATTAATGAAGCAACTAATATTTGTCAACGATCTTTTACAGGCGGTATCATGGACATTAATATTTATCGGTCTCTCATTGATGAAATCGTTGATGATTATCACAGTGATTGAGGGTATACAATTAGATCGGTGACAAGAAAATAAGATGATCGTACATAATGCTCAACGTTGACCTGTAATGGTCAGGGTGAAAAATTCGCGATTACCAATATATAAAGTTACCTACGGAGATGTACTCGGTGATGTTGTTCAGGATCAATTAAGAAGGATTGCCCCAAAAGCAATACAGATTGCGTAACAATTATCAATGAAAGCTATTGACGGTGTTCGTTATAAAGGTATTGAAGCTGTTGGTGATGTTGCTATTAAAGCATTCTCGGCAATCAAGGATAGATTAGCACGACTAATGCAAAGAAAACCTCAGCCAGTAAAATTACCCATCACTGAAGTTATGCTTGCAAATGTTAGTATAATAATAAATCAAGCTGCAAATAAAGAATTAGCAGAGTTGGCTGGTGTACCCATGTCAGAAAAAGAAAAACATATAACGGCAAGTTTAATAGCAGGAAGTGGTCTTCGTGTTAGGCGATAACAATTATAATAAAATGTTTAAACGTGTATCTGATCCTGCATTTGATATGGATGCGCCAGTTCTCAAAGACGAATATGCACGATTATCAGTATTATTCTTATGATGCACGTGTACCTAACGCACGTGGACGAATCGAATTACAAGTTCAAGATACAAGTAAATACATTTTACCTGCCGAAGCGTTTATTGAAGTAGAAGGTGGACTTTTGAAAGCAGATGATACAGTATACGGACTTTTAAATCGACCTGGTTTTGTGAACAATGATGATATGGCATTATTTAACAGTGCCATATACATGATTGACGGAATCAATAGTGAATCGTGTCTCGAACATGTTGATATTGCTACGACGATATTGGGTCTGGCAAGATACAGCGATGATTACTCGAGGTCAGCTGGTCAGTCAATGATATATGCAAAGGATACCACTGATCACCCCGAGATTAGCAACGTGAGACTAAATGCAGCTGGGGACGCAGTTGCATCGATGAATGACAATTTAAACTTAGGATTCGCAGCACACAGACAAATGTTAAATGGAGAAGAAAATGTTTCATGTGCGATTCACTATCACATATTTTGGATTCTGTAGAAATATCAGAAACGTTATATTTGGAGCTAAACAAATTGTGATACTTGTGTGAAATGCCACTGACAATGGTGCAACTTCGCGACCCAACGCAGTTGATGCAGGTAAAGTAATACTAACAAAACTGTCAATGTGGATGCCAGTAATGACTCCATCGATCGGCGAAGAACAACGATTGTTATCTTTCATGGGTCAAGGCGGTAAATCAACATTGTCATGGTTGACAATGACTACAGATAGGGTTCAAAGTAACGTTGCTGGGTTATTCACATGGCAGATAGCATCATAGCAGGGAGTGTCAGCACCACGGCATATATTCATCGTATTTCAGGAAAATTCCAGAGTAGATTCGCAGGAAAGAAATCCAATGGTATTTGACACGCTTGGGGTTAGTGAAGTTTCTTTGAAGATAAATGGACATCAAGAACCTTCTGAAGACGTTTTGCTAAATTTTGATCAAAATCATGTTGCACGTGCATATCATCGTTTGATGACATTTATGGGGCGTGATCAGAATGTTGATTCTGGTTTACAGATATCTCAGTGGGACTTCACATCATTATGGCCAATCTATTACTTTTCATTGGAACATTTAGATTTGTTCAGACAATCAGTCGTTGATATACACTTCCGAGCTCGTGTAGATCGACTGACCTCAGGTGGTTACAGAGCAATCGCTGTCATACTCAGCGATAAAACAATGTTGCTTGAAGGTGTTGGTAGACGAATGAGAGTCATCGATGCCCCAGCAGAAAACATGCAATTAAATCGCTCATGATATTTATAATGTGTATCACCATGTTATGTCAGTCTGACTCCTGGTCAGATTAAAAGCTTCAATCACTATAAAAAAGAATTCTGGAACAACAGCAAAAAAAACCCACACTAAAAAAGGATCAGTTTAGAGGTGATGAAAATAAATTACCACTGACTGAACGTCAACTCAAGCACTTCAATAACGCCACACGATCAAATACCGGTGTTAAATCTGATCTTTCTGCGGATGTCATTAAAGACGTAACTTAATCAGGTGGTATGTTTCTACTTCTTGCAGCTAGACCAGCGTTAATAGCCGCTGCATCTCCAGCTGTTGCAAATGCAGATGCACTTAGTGCTGGTGGAACTACTGATGGAATGGCATTAAATAAAGCAAAAGGAAAATGAATAAAGACCTCTAAGAAATGGGTCTAAGATTGTCAGGAACCCCTCATTGGTAAGGAAAAGGTCTGATGATTTCCAGGAACACTTCGCTGATTCTTCCTACATCAAATTTTGATTTAATTGATACTGCTAAAAATTAAATATAAAAATCATCAGAGGTGTTTTTAAGGGTGATCAGTTACAAAACAACAAACAATATTGAAACAGGCATTATTAATCTGGATGAACGTTCTGGTCCAGGTACTCATTGGGTGGCATACGCAATTGATCCACGTGGAATTGTTTATTTTGATTCGTATGGTTTGGCTCCACCAAAAGAATTTTTAAATCACGTAAACACAATAAAAACTCCAGTGTGGTATTCAACATTACCAACACAGACAATAACAGATCCGCCAGTAAACAAATATCGCAGACGCATTGTTGTTGGCAGAATTGTGTATTCGGCGTCTGCTGTTATCACTGGAACCGGCGTATTGTTATAAACAATAACAATGACATCACCACCAGTTATACCAATTTTTGTTTTAGCTGCAACAACTGTTGGCCTTCTTAATATCAACGCAAAAAATATCTACGTGCACAAACACAAAATTACATGATTATATAATAAAATTTCTTACAGCGACGTTACCATACTCCAAATTATCTTTCGTTAATACCATCAAGGCTTAGTGATGGAATAAAATATCAGATAATGAATTCACAGACATGATTAAGATTTACAAAAAGTAACGACTGTGATAGAATCCGCGCCCGATTTAAATAATAATAATAAAAATAAAATGCTACTACTACTACTACTACTACTACTACTACTACTACTAATAATTATAATAATAATAATAATAATGTCAAAGCCGAACGAGTTACTATAGCAGATCGTCGTTAGTACAACTCCGTCAAAAACAACGATGATATCAGCAAGCTCAGCCAATCCTGAATTTAGTGTTAACTTTCCAACTGCAATTCCAGCGAAAGAAATAGCACTAGCACAATTACGAGTATATTATAGCTGGCTAAATATCAGATCAGGATTATTTGGTGGATCATCAGCAAATAATTCATTGGTATCTGCAAATAAAAATAAACTCGATCGAAATCCCGATTTACATGTTGTTGGAATTCCCACGGGCAGTTATCAAATTGAACAAATCAACGATGAATTCCAGCGCAGAATTAAATATATAACTTAAAGAGAATCTAAAAGTGCTATTACTGTTCACGAACCAACATCAGCAGCAATATAAATATGCTCCTCTAGATTATGCTGTAGATATATATCAATCATCAATCCGATCGGTGTTAGGATTGCATGGGATACCACCTGAATATCAAGGACTGCCAGAACCAATACTTGCTGATTTTCTCACGGATAAGAAAATATGTATAAAACTTCCAGAGTATCAGAAAGAATAACCTTGTATTACGATAGGACGAATAAGAAGAGATCCTTCTCGGCCTGAAAAATTATTTTACTACATCTTATGGTAAAAGCGTCCTAAATTAGCAAGAATTCTATATGATTTTGATGACGATATTAAACCTGAATACACACGTGTACTTGGTGACCTACGAAATTTATTTTCTAATATCACGCAATACTATGCTAACGATGTAAAACAACAAATCATCGAAGCAATACAAAATCTAAATCAAGTTATATCAGATCTTGAATATGTCAACTGGCTTATTGTTGACGAGATGTTTGATGAAACATTAAGTGAAAAAACCCAAAAGGTATTGAATTTAATACTACCCTAAAAATATTTCTTGACCATTATAAAATAACCGAAGCAGATTTACTAAAATTTATGATACCATTATTTAGAACCGACGAACTAATAAAAATCAGTCAACGCTCTTATTAATGAAAACTTTCCAAACATTGTTGAGTCATGGAGAAAAATAACCACGCCAGCAGGTATTCTCAAACATAAAAAATATCCGTACGGTGGCGGCAGTCATATTTCACCAGGAATTGTTAAGATAACATCAACAATTAGAGTTAATCTTGCATATGATGCAGTTGATGGTAGCATTTAAATAGATCTTGAAAAATCTAGTTAGGCTCAGCAAGGATATATTTTATTCACATTTCCACCTCAGGTACCTCCTGTATATTTGATCATACAAGAACCCATTAATCCGGTCTATTTGCTATGTGATAATCCGCTATTATCAAGGATACGTTTCAAAATTACTGACCAATCCGGACAGTTACTTGATTTACGGAATAAAACTCTGAATATAAATATATATGTAAGATCATAGATCGTCGCGTTCGTAATTGATTTTCAATCCTGGTTCATAATCAGGGGAAATTAAATATATACAATAAAACATTTTTATACTGATTCTCATTCAAGGTATATGATATTCAACCTTGACAAGGTCAAGGCAGACATATCTTATAATTGATGGGGTAAAATGATACTCAAAAAAAACCAAACGAAGATTAGTTAGATTTTATAATTTGATGGGTATATTACCCGATTAAATCAGATTTTCAAACAATTTCATCAACTTGATGGGATATTACTAAAAATGTTTCAGATTATCAGTCAATTTCATCAAATTGATCGGTATATTACCCATACGTTTTCAGATTATTACTCAGTTTCATTAATAATTTTATGCTCAATAATTTTAGTATTGATTTATCGCAATTAATATTATTTCAGATTAACAAACAATTTCATCAAATTGATGGTTATATTACCCATATTTTTTCAGATTATCAAACAATTTCACCAAAATAATAGGTATTTTACCCGATTAAATCAGATTATCAAACAATTTCATCAAATTAATGGGGTAAATCATATTCAAAATAATAAAAATCTCATCGAAAACAGAACAAATAAAAATATAATAATAATAATAATAATAATAATAATAATAATACATTCAAGATAATTTCACCTTGAATATGTAAAGGAACAAATAAATATATTACAATACAATTTAGTTTTTACTGATTCTCGTCTAGATTTTAGGTAAATGGTACCTAACCTTGACCTTGTCAAGGCAGTCAGATTTTATAATTTGATGGGGTTATATGGTACTCGTCATTGTGAAAATCAGCCACATTTTATAATTTGATGGAGGTAATATGGTACTTAAAATAATGAAAATCCTACTAAAAACAGAAATTACATAATATTATTATCGGAATAAATATTATTATCAGAATAAATATTATAATCTTATTCTTCACTGATTCTCAAATTTGATGTGGTATATGGTATTCGAAATTGCTAAAATCAGTCAGAGTTTATAATTTGATAGGGTATATAGTAATTGTTAAAATCCTACTAAAAAGAGAAATATACATAGTAAATATCATTACCAGAATAAATATTATTATCATAATTATTATTATTATTATTATTATTATTATTATTATCGAATGATCTCTGCAAATCCGTTAAATTACTGATTCTCGAAGGGTTAAACCTCACACGCTTTTCTTATTGATTTTGATGACATTTTTATAAATTCTCATGAAAAAGTCTCTGAAGTAATGTTTTTTTTTTAAAAATGTGATTCTAATTAAATTTCTACTAAAAATTAACAAAATTAACAAAATTATCAATAATTTCAAACATCACTTAGAAAACTGCATCAGGTTTGACCCTTCGAGAATCAGTAATTTAACGGATTTTCTACTATCATAAAGAAAACGACGAATTTTGACTAAATTGCATCAGAATCTCAGATTTTTATAAGAAAATTAGCATCATTAATAAATATTATTATCAGAATAGATAATATTATCAGAACAAAATTAAAAATCTTATTCTTCACTGATTTTATAATTTGATGGGGTTTTATGGTACTATAATAATAATTATAGGACTGATTTTATAATTTGATGGGGTATATGGTGTTTAAAATCATCGAAAACAGACATTTACAGAATAAATATTATTATCGGAAATAAATATGAATGAGAATAAATGTTATAATCTAAATGAGAATAAAATAAATCTGAATTACAATAAAAAATATTATCAGAAATAAAGTTGAATGACATTTTACAATCCGTTACACCAAACAAAGTTGAAACGCTTGCTGCCATAACTTTCACTTTCACAATTACTGACACTTTTATCACGATCAGACATCTTTCTTAATTGCCTTACGCGTGTGTTAATATTTTTTTGTTTCGTATTCGTTAGCTAATTCTTATCTAATTTTTCAATTGCACGTGAGAGAGATACGAATTTCTCAACTTCTGTTTCTTTGACCGTTGACAAGGATTGGAAAATAGCTTCTTGGAAGAGCTTAATAAATCTAAATTCTGCTGGTAGTGTATATCTATCTTCAAATTTTCGTTGTTGTGATGATTCAAAATCACAAACAAATCAGTATTTAGTTCATCTGATATTTTTGTACATCATGTTTTAATGTTTTAATTGAAGAAAAAAGAACAGTAATATTTTCATAGTTAATTATATTATAAATATATATTTAAAATAAAAAATTATTACATACTATAAAGTAGCATATTTACAGCATCATATATAATCTTAGTTCTAAGGACGGCACAACAATAGTATTAGTATAGACACAACCAACGAATGTTTTACTTACCTATTAACTTCAAAGAATACATTTGCTGAATAGACGACGAAGAATTATGGCTGCATTTTATAGCGTTCCCAAACCATTCTAGAAAATACGTTTGGAAATTCCCTAGCCGTTCTAGAAAATACGTGAAAAAAATTCCCAATCCGTTCAAGAAAGTTTGAAGTTTCCCCAACAGATTTTCGTAGTAACGAGTTATTTATGAAAATACCCGAACAGAAATACGTGGTAATGAGTTATTTTGGAAATTCTGGAACCATTTAATAAAAGTACGTTTGGAAATTCCCAAGCCATTCTAAAAAATACGTTTGGTTGTTGTTGTTGTTGTAAGGTTTAACGCCATTTTTCAGCATACGATAGGCTAAAGATGGCGGCCAGTATAAGTCATGGAGGAAGAACCCGGGAAAACTCCCGACCCACGAGAAGCGACTGGCAAGCTTTCTCACCTACCCACATTGGCTGAATCCGAGACTCGAACCCACGCAGACATAGGTGAGATGGCAGTGATCTGTAACGGATAGCGCTTTAGACCACTCGGCCACTCGGGGCCCCAGTAAATAGGTTTGGAAATTCCCGAACAGAAATTCGTAGTAATGAGTTATTTTGGAAATTCTCGTCATTTCTGGAATATTCTGCGTGGGCTTGGGCAATATCGTGACTATAAAAGACAGCCAGAATTTCTCTATTCCAGTCAGTCTGGAAGTGTATTCGGGAGTGAACAGAGGTAAGTGAAATATTTCTTGAACTGTGTTGTGTTAATTACCACGCAGCATTTAAATTATTGTATATAATTAGTTACGATGATACAAAAAAATCTTAATTAGTCGTATAAACAGTACGCAGTAACAAGCGATGTAACTACTTAATTACTCTACAGGATATAGCTTAGCTTGATATAGTTATCTCGATTCAACAATAATGAAATATTTTTATTGTTTATATTTCTTCGAAAATGCTGATTTGTATATTTTATCCGCAATGCGCTCAACGGAACGCATGCAAATATCAAAATATTTGCCAGCTGTATTCATTGACTGAAATATTTATTTTTCTTAACCTGTCTCTGTATTTACAGATTTAAACGCCCTTTTTGCAATTATTTTATATTTCCCAGTATTTCTAAATTTGCAATTATGACCTTTTCAAATAGCTCATAAATTAATTAAATATTTTTTTCGGATTTAAATCAATTTAATCGATCACAAGATTGTCTTCGATTACTCTGTGAAATCACTCGTAATAAAATTATGAGAGTATTACTTTATCTTCCCATCAACACCAAACATTAGTTAACCAGAAGTAATGTTAACAAAACCGACTGACCTATTTAGTCAACAGTTTCTGGTGATACCATCACGAAATGCTCCGTAATTCTTCATGTTTTACAAATACCTGTTGGTCAGTTATATATAATAATATTACCGATCCTGTGGTCTAGTGGTTATGGCGTCCGCCTCGGATGCGGGAGGTCGTGAGTTCGATCCCCGGCCGAGTCATACCAAAGACTTACAAGATTGGTTCTAACAGCTGCCTCACTGGGCGTTCAGCATTAAGAGGTTAGTGTTAGGACTGTTCGGCCTGGTGTCAGGATAATGTGACTGGGTGGGACATCATGCTACATGTCTGCGGCATGATGCCCCAGTGCTAGACATGACTAAAAACACTGCCACATTGCAGACATCGTAGCGATACGACTGATAAATTGTTAAAGCTACGTTAAAAATCAAAATCACATCACATCACATATAATAACATTATTTGTCTAAATGAATGATGCCCCAGTGCTAGACATCACTATAAACACTGCCACATTGCAGACATCGTAGCGATACGACTGAGGTTAAAAATCAAAATCACATCACATCACATAAAATAATATTATTTGTCTAAATGATATTTTTGAAAATGTGGCGAAATAATCTTCAGCGCTTTTAATAACCTCGTCATTATTGTCGGTGTTATTTTTTAATCATGATATCGTTTCATCTCCCTGTATTGTTTACCACCACATAGCACACACAATTTCGTTTCTCATCTAACCCCAACATCACTTTTCAAACATGGTTTTGGTCCTAAACACACTCTTCGTACACTTTGTAAGTGAAGTCCACAGAATTCTTTTATGCTGGCTTTGTTACAGGGAACTGTAAAACCTATCACAAACCATTTGCATTTATTCCTTGTTAAAAAATCATTATATATATATATATATATATATATATATATATATATATATATATATATATATATATATATATATATATATATATATATATATATATATATATATATATATATATATATATATAATAAACTGACTACGAACAGTGCAAAACTAGTATCAAGCTAGCATAAGCACTTTCGACTCTTAATGTCTTTTTGCAAATACAAAACATAGATAAGACAAAAAAAAAAAAAAAACAACAGACAAACGTTTGTGAAACTTTACATGACTATGACTTGTTGCGGATGCTGAAAGATATTTTATATTGACCTAGAAATCGATGAGCCGAAGCGTCATCTGTTATTTTATATAAATTTATGTATGCGCAAATGAATGAGCATTGAAACAGCCTTTCCAGTTGGTCTATCTCGATCCAACTAAATTTTGGTTTTCTATTTGTGATGTACTAGATCTATTAGCTGTGTGTCAATTCCATACTATGCACATGTGATTAGAAGGCTGGACTTAGATGCAGTGGCAGGCATGTTTCAATTCTGCCACTGACTGTTTGGAATCAGAAGTGTGAAAATAAAAATTCGCTTTAATTGTATTTCTCAAAACAAGATTTAGGATTAAATATTGCTTACTCGGGAATATCACATTTATTTCGTTTTGAGTGCAATACGGAAGATATGATTCTGTTGGCAATTTAGCCGCAACTACATTATAATTTCGCAGCGTGGATCATCATTTGGAACTCACGTAATTCTGATTAGCAGAAATAACTAGAAAATACATTTTGAGGAATTCCAAGATGCAAAAAAGGTAATTATATGTATTGTCTCTGTTATTACCGGCTAAAGATGACGTGTGTTTATGACCTGTTACGGGCGAGCTCTTTGTTGGAGGGATGCTTACTTTTTACATGACTTCTTTTGCTATATAAATCAAAACATTGTCTCAAAAAGTCAACCCGGGAAAATTGCAAAGGAGCTGCGGTGTGACAACCCATTTCGTCCGCGGAAATAAGGCTTCGTAGACGTCTTGGCTTATTGGATCTTAGGCTTGCGAGTTTATACCAAAAACCCCGCCTTCTTAAGTTGCATTTTTGTCTTCGAATTTAGTGTTTGGACTGACTTGTATAATGGGGCATTTCTGAGGGAGACGTGATAGTCACTAACCTTGATATACATTGCTGTGTTCTTTGGTATAGACCCTGGGTAACACGGGTTATAGTCTGAAAAATCTGATTTGCGAACAGTTATGAACATTTACCCTAAATAACCGTTCAAGTGATTAGAATGGTATTTTCAATACTGCATTTTCACGTTCGTTATGGACATTGTACATATTATATTTATTCGTTTCCTTTGTGACTTAGTAAACTCATCCACATCGTCAACTTTTCATCTCTACTTTCCAATGGACCAGACAGCTGGTTTAGTTAATCCACAGACAAATCTAAAAAATAAAAAATGGACATCCTGCACGAGCCTATATCGTTTATTTACAATCAAAGTAGTTCCTAAGACACGATATTATTTTGTGCAGTATGCAGCAGTGCAGTATAGAAAAATACTGCACGATTCTCCGAATGAAACGGTTCTGGAGAAAGAAATAAAATTATATTATAAATCAATCGCTCTCTTGTACTTTAATATTTTTTCACTCACGAATTTTCAACTGTATAAGGTGTCTTTTGTAGTGGCACCTGAAAAGTCATGAACAAACTCTGCTTGAGTTTAAGTCGACATTTGTGTTAACTCAATATACGTATTCGAGGATGATGCACACCGATTACCATTTAATCAATATAGCATCAAATCAATTATGCTGCTAATTAGACTTAGTTACACAATTAAATAATCATATGTACTAACGTCCTTATATTTAAAGCATTTTGTAGATATACGGTGAAACAATGCAGTGATCAGCTGCACTGGCGTCCTTACACGTCACACACCTTTTACATCTATCATTTCCAATTCTATACCCATATTACATGATTTACCACTAGCATGCGTCCAAATTTATGTCCTTATCCGTGTAATTTCTGGTTTTTATAGTTTCTAGAAGGGTAGTCAGAGAATGTTGAGCATTATCAAAAAAGTAGCACGATCAATTTTAATTGAATTGCAAATATCTCAATCAAGCTTGATAATATAAAATTCACCAGTTCTCGAGTAAAGTTCTGATGTTAGGTTTATGCGCAAATCTTCAAGAGAAATAAGACTGACAGTACCAAGTTAACTGGAATTCAAATTTTCTCAGACTTGTATCATAAACCTTCATGTGATATGCGAACTACTCCAACTTAAATGCTTGTTTAATTTTCAACAATATTACATGATTTGATGAACTATGTAGTGTCTGAAAATATATACAAAGGTCAGTTGTAACAAGTGCATCAATTCATCTGACTTGTTACTATTTGATATTTCCTTGATAAACTAATAATAGCGAGCTCATAAATTATCATACAGTTACAATTATCTAATTTTAGTTGATATACGAAAATGAAAGTGACCTTTGGTGAAGATGTATTGTTTGATTTACAGTCTCTTCCAAGCCAATCCTGAAAAGTTAGGTTCTCAAGACTGAGTTCGCAGAGTTGATGTAGTCCATGCCAAGCTTGAAAACGTCATCGGGTGTACAGAGTTTTGCTCTGGTTTTTGTGGTGCAGTGAATGACCCTATCCCAATCAGTGGCTCTTTACACGTGATCTGTTTTGTTCACTTAGTTTAGGATCTGAACTCTTGCCAGAGGATCCTAAGAGACAACAAGCGAGTGATCTGTTGATGTAGCACATGATCGGTTTGGTTTGGTGTTTTAAGCAACAGCAAGACTGTTATGTATATTTAATTTGTATTTATGTTTTTTTTCTCCGAGATTATATGTTATGCATAAATGTATTTTAGACTTGACCTTGTTCAAAATCACGTCCATTGTGTACTTGACCAGTAACTTTTATTTTTGGTAAACAATTAATACATAGCTAATATTTCTCTAGGAATGTTGTCAAATATTAGGATCATTATCAATAAAGGCAAACATGTTTATTTGGGTCTGAGTCTAGGATATTGGAATTCCCCAATAAAGATCTTGTTGTACCACGATGTTTCCCATGTTCTTTATTATAACTTTAGTAACAGATTGTATCGTTCTACAACACAGACTGTTCTAGAAAAGAACATAGGACATACAACCTTGCTCTACTTTTGTATCTTAGTTTATATGTATAAAATTGATTACTTAAGAAAATTATTCATTCTTGCGATAACATGAGAAGCAGACTCAATTGTATTCTTGTGTTCAATTTGTATTTTGGTGGAGTTATTTATTCAAACTATTATTCACTGGAATTACAAGTGCTCAGAAATATTCTTGAACAGAAACATTAATTTGGAATTATAGTGAATTCAGAAAATGACACATAGGATTATATTATTGCAATTAATTGGAATGCTATTAGCACATCATGACACTTCAGACCACTGGCACATTAGTATATTCAAGCGTACAGGCACATCATCACCTTCAACGCTGGATCTTATTTCGAACACCACCAAACTATACATAGAACTTTATTCATTAGGACTGGGATATAACATTTTTGATTATTTTGGGATTTAATTCGCATTATTTTAAGTTCTTGTTTAATGTTCTGGGATTTTTGTTTATTTCTTGATGGTTTTCGCTCTTTTCTGTTACTTAGTTTAAAACCCTTCCGTTCGCAAATTCGACACTATACTTACTGAACCGTCGTATCTTCTTGCTCCATTAATGAACACTCACAACATGCAGGAGAGCGTATCAGACCTATTCCACAGGCCGATTCCTGTAGGGGTATACACACATACACACATGCACGCACGCACGAATGTAAATGTAAATACTGGATCTACTTTTCATGCCGTATGACTATAAAAGGTAGGTGATTATTCTATTTTAAGCTTAGGATATCCTATTTCTGTATAAATAACACAGGAATATTCTCAAGTGTGTTTACAGTTAATTTACTCCATGCGAAAATTCAATATCAAAAACTCGAATCCTCTTTCGTTTTGGAGAATTTTGTAGATAACACGTTATTGATAAGTAATGCTGTAATTCATAGACTTTGTGCACTGAAGCATCTCACTATTGTCACTATTCAAACCGACACGTATGTGTGTATGCATGTATGCGTGTGTGTGTGTGTGTGTGTGTGTGTGTGTGTGTGTGTGATTTAGATTTTTAATGTGGCTTTCAAACTTTCAGTCACGTCGCTACAAAGGTCTGCAGTGTGGCATTTTATAGTGATGCATAGCACTGGAGCATCATGCTGCAGACACATTGTCCAGACACCAGGCCGACTAGGCCAAACACTAACCTCTTAATGCTGGGCGCCAAGTGACGCAGCTGTTAGTACCATTTTTAGAAGTCTTTTGTGTGATTTGACAGGGGTTCGAATTAGCGACCTCCTGCATCCGAGGCGTACGCTCGAATAACTTATTCCACTGGAGCAATCTTTCTGTCTGCTGCCTACCTGCAAGCACGCACACACGCATGCAGGTACTTATGTATGTATGTATGTATGTATGTATGTATGTACAGTGCCGGATTAAACCCTGTGGAGGCCTTTAGGCCCTTAGGCAGTCGACGTCTTGCTACCCCCGGAAATTGTCTCCTAATACGTTTTATCAATGTTATTTTGATCCGTTGTCGCCGGGCCTAAGGCCGGTGCCTACTCTGCCTAGTTGGTAATCCGGTACTGTTTATATATGTATCTATGTATGTATGACTGGCTCTTTATTTCCTTTTCAAAAGAAATTTCATTGTTATTTTGATTATTATATAATAGTAACAATAACACTAAAGTGTCATAATTGAATTCACAACACAATAAGCATGTAATATAACTAAGGATGTACAATGATTACTATTAATCACCCGCCTTAAGATTGTATTTTCTGTTTTTATCGCATTATATCGTAGCCAGCATGGAAAGCAAGGGAAACACAAAAATATGTCTTATCATCAAAACGAGGCTTGTTTAAGAACATCCCACAAATTAGACACACGTACGAGGTACACCTAATAATTAATATTTGCGTATGCATATGATTTAAAATATTGTTGTTATAAACAGGTGAAGTATATTAAATTGAATCTATTATGTACAAGAAATAGTTATAAGACATAAAAGGACAGGAACGCGTGTAGGTGTTCAAAGTATGTATGTATACATGTAGGTATGTATGCATGTGTGTGTGTGTGTGTGTGTGTGTGTGTGTGTGTGTGTGTGGTTCGACGGCACCTCCATTTTTCTGCCCTAATAAAATGGTGTAAAATATTAATTATTAAAAATGGCAAAATAATTCTTGAAATATTTAGGAAGGTAAACCTTATCGAAAAGGACCGAAACGAATATTCCTGTAAGGTAAACGATATTGAGGTAGTTTGGTTGTATGAAGAACGTAACCGTGCTCGTAGAGTATAGGCTATAGTTTAGTATAACTATACCTGTTCCTAAATTCTGTGAAAATTTCGATTGATATGATAAGAGGCACCTGTAAAAAATAATATTATTGTCATGAGGCACTATAACATTGATTGACTCGGACCATTATTTTCTGCAATTCTTGGTAATGCTTTGATAAGACATAATCTTCAAAATGTAATAACAAGTCTAAATGAATTGCATGTAACACCCAAACCTTCCTTTATCTAGTCTTTGTAAATTATGGTATAACTATACTTCACACTTACATTTTAAAACCTGACAAGAAACGTAGAGACCATGATGTTTCTAACATAGAAATCAATGTTAGCGTGAATGAAATAGCGACCTAAATGCGCTGTGTTTGGAATTATAGCAAAGCCGATTTCAACAAATTCAAAGCCTAACTAGCAAGAATTTAGTGGTCACATCTGTTGCGAACGTCCAGAGATATTGATGCTGCAACTGACATATTCACCACCATATTATTAGAAGTTAAGAACTGGCCCAACTGATAAACCATGGTTTCATTCTCAGTTAAGATTAATGACAATGAAAAATGACAGAACAGGCAAATTTGTCCTCAGTCAAGGTAGGACAAAAATTTGAATAAATACTAAATATCAGGAATAAAGTAAACAACAGGGAAAAATTATTCCAAAGAGCCATGTATGGATAATATCGATGCACATCATTCAGATTCGGAGAAAAAAGATCCCAAAACGTTTTGGAAAATTATAAAATCACTTTCGAAAAACACAGACACTTTAAATACTATCCAACCATTTAATGTTGCAGGTAATGAAAATGAGAATCTTACTTCGATTTCTATTAGTAATTATAATAATGTCTCGTTACCAAATTTTGAAAAGAGAAGCTTTGATACCCTGAATAAAATTGAAAAATATTTTACATGAAATTACAGATATTATTAAATCCATTCCTATCAATAAAGCTGCGTGGCATGATGGCATAAATCACATAATGCCTAAAGGCGCCAGCGAAACGTTAGGAACACCAGTAAAAATTTATTTTACTCCGTCTCTGTGGAAAATGAAAGCTTCAGAAAGATGGAAAATGATGCATATTTTTTCCATTTCCATGAAAGATGACTTACATGAAGTTTATGATTAAAAACATATATTTCGACAGCAAACAAATTTTGAATCATGCATTTTATACATGTGTATAGTTATTTCCATATTTACATAAATCCGTCTTCTTTTACAAGTGAAAAATAAGATTTTTTCCAAGTCGCTCCGCTGTTTTTCAGCTTATAGAACTGTATGATAATATACGTATGCCACTGAAACAATCTCAACATTCCCGAATTATATTTTGGGATCAGTCAAAAGGCTTCTGCGTACAGAAGACTTATGTTTAAATTAAACAAATACCATTTTTCAGCCAATTTCCTGATTTCGTTGAAAAACTAAGAGATTAAATAATTAAATTAAAATCAATGGCCTTTCGGAAAGATATATGTTCACGGGAAACCATTATAAATGATGGTGTAATACAGGGGCCCGTTTTTGGACCTATTTTGTTTCTAATCTACGTAAACATTATTGGCGACGGTAAGAGTTCTGATGTCAGTCTATCAGCATATAATTCATCTCTGCATCATTCACTATCCTCATATTGTGCTGAAATAGAACTGCCCATTGATAATGATATGGTAATGATGCATAAATAGTCCAAGCAATGACTCTTAAAGTTTAATCCAGAATAAACCC
This sequence comes from Sinohyriopsis cumingii, assembly GCA_028554795.2. Lineage (NCBI taxonomy): Eukaryota > Metazoa > Mollusca > Bivalvia > Unionida > Unionidae > Sinohyriopsis > Sinohyriopsis cumingii. The sequence continues at coordinate 26,101,077 of CM068840.1, read as the reverse complement.
AGATATACACACAAATAACAAACCAATTAAAATAAAATAACAAAGAAACAAACAAACAAATGATAATGTTTTTATTAATAAGAAATTAACAAATATACCTGAACATGTCTTCGAAAAGACTGACATTAAGCATGTGGATTGTCGTCGCCATCTTGGAGTTCTTCTTTCACGATAGAACAAACGGATTTGTCATATTAATAGCTTACTACAAACAGCACATTCTTCTTCTTCTGATAATAATATGTTGAGTTCCTCTGGAATATACTCGCACATGATGTGAACTACGTACCTTTGGTGGGAGGTCCAAGTGCAGCTAAAAACAGGTTAAAACATCCCCGGTCTGGAACTAAGCAATCTCCATGCCAACCCATGCTCTGAATGCGTCAATGGAATTGGCGCTTACTATGGTGGCTGGTAAGGAGTTCCACAGATGGATTTCTGATGGGGAAAATGTGTCTTTGTATGCGTTGACTCAGATGAAGGGGATGAGAAATCTGCATAAATGTCATATAGTGTAAGATCCTGTGTGGTGGAGGAACGATGCTTCTGGGATGTCAACTATCTGGTGTACAATCCGGTACATCATAACAGGTGTTGAATGTTATCATCGAGCTTGAAGCTCTTCCCGTCCCAGATGTTGGAGCATGGTGGAGACACTATGGTTCGTCTATAATCACCAGTAGGAAACCGTTGTGCCCTACGCTGTCCTGCTTCAAGTTTTGCAATGTTTGGTTTGGTAGATGGTTCCAAAACGATCGACTTATACTCCATCATCTGAAATTGAAAATCTTCAAAAACTAAAGTTCAAACTTTGCATGCAAAAAAAATTTATCGAAACTAAAAAGAACTAATATCCAGCCTATTTTGAAATATGCAAGCGTAGTCTGGGGATGGATGATCGCTGAGATATTCTGATAAAAGCTTGACAAAACTACAGCCTTGAAGTGGCAAGAATGGTTACAGGGATTCAAAAATACACCAGTAGGCAGACTTTTATTTTGAAGCTTGGTGTGGAAATCTGCAAATCAGACGAAAGAGACAAACATTATTAACAATGTAAAACTAGAACGAGACAAGCTCCAGATATCTAATCTAATTAATCCCTCTCATTGTGTCTGAATAAACAAATAATAATAATAATAATAATAATAATAATAATGATAATACAGAGGACTTTGTATAGCGCCTAATCTTTAGAAACTCCAAGCGCTTTACAGCATTAGACAACACCTTTAACATTAAAAAATCATATAATGATATGATCACAAATAAACAAACACCATGAAATTAGAAAACATAAACACATGCTGAAAATATTTAAGGTAGGAAACATTATTAGGTCTTTAAGTTTGTTCTTGCAGTCGAAATAGGTGAGTTTTAAGGGCACTCTTGAATGGGATCACTATGTGTGTGTGTCTACGTTCAGTTGACAATTCGTTCCACGTTGCTGGGCCCTGGTATGCGAAAGAACGTTATCCATATGACTTCGTTTTCAAAGTGGGAATAATGAGTATACGATTATCAGAAGAGGAGCGTATGTATCTTGCTGGTGTGTACGCATGGGTGAGGTCGGATAGGTATTTTGCACTAGAGTCCGACAGTGAAACGTAGCACAAAGAACACATTTTGTTTGATTCTGGATAGAATGGTGAGCCAGTGTATGGTACAGAGCAGCGGGGAGGTGTGCTCTGGTCGTGGTACTCTAAGTATGCTCCGAGCAGCTGTGTTTTGAACTTTTTGAAGATTCTGGAGTATATATTGTGACGAACCAGACTTAATTGGGTTACAATAGTCCAGTCTTGAAAGTACTAATGAACACACAAGTGTTTTAGTGGCATCATCTGAAAGATATTTGCGAATGGAGCTGATGCGTCTCAGCTCAAGATATGCAGCCTTGCATATGTTCATGACATGTTGGTGCAATGTGAGAGTACTGTCCAGGGTAACACCAAGGTTTCGTACTGACTGCGTGAATTTAATGTTGGTGTTGCTGATATTTATTGTTTGAGGTAAAGGATAACATTCGACGTGCAAATAATATGGTCACTTGCAATATAAGACCATATTCTACTAAATCAAGTTGTATACCCTCATCAGTGGTCTCTTGGAACAATCTTGAACAGGATACCTAATTTAGCATCTCTTACAGTTTTTCGAAAGAAAACAAAACTGACCTTTACCGTCTTCAAGGTGTTCACGCCAAGTTTTGTTCCTGTGGTTCTATAGAAACAACCATGTATTTCTTCATGCCCTGCCCCAAGTATAGACATCTCTTTTTTTTGTTTCAGTGGGCGCGGTCATATTCGTATCACGTGACCGTCCGTCTTTAAGGTACTGATTCACCTCTGTGGTTTGCCTGAGAGACAGTTATTTCCCGCGTATTGATTCTGAATACCAGCAATTACCTCAAGTAGTCATGTCAACAAAAAAGCTTGTGTGTGTAGATAGGTGATGTTTTATAGTAAAACGAATAGAAGTAATTACAAATTGCAAACGATTAGCATGATCAGAAAGTTAATAAAATACAATCCCTGGGCAATGCTGATTAAATCTTCTTCCCAGTTATTCCCATTTTAGTGGACCAGATCGCATCCAGTCCTTAAAATTCAGACATGATCAATTGCATTAAAAATTATCACTGAATGATCATAAAGGCCGATTTTGGATATATATAAAAAACAAAATGATATATTGATATATATATAAAAAACAAGATGACGAATGCGAATGCAGAATGCCGAATAGTTTTGACACATGCTCCAGATATTACAATTATCAGTCAGTTATAGTTTTTCAGATGAAGCATACACAACACCTTAAGCCTGATAATGATTCAGGTTTAGCTGACCTGACAAAAGAACACTTTAAAGTATTTGAAATTGCCCCCTCCCCCCTTACCGAATTACTGCCCTACTAACATATTGGTGCAGTGAGTGGGAGAGAGGAGATAGTGACTTAGATACCGGATAATAGGACTGAAGGTCAATAGACAAAAATTTCCAATTTTGATTATTACAGTAATGAAACAGGTGTATTTTCATTTAGAATTATGAAAAAGGGACAGTCAGCAAGTCACGATATGACTTAGTAATTTTTGAAGTCTTTTAACTGCACGAATTAGAACCATGTTTTATTGGCCCTATTAAATCTAATACTCGTACAATAATACCTGTTTACCTGCTAAATTATTGTCAAAACCACTGCATTTTGTTGTTCATGATTATTTAATTGTTATTTTAGTGTGTAATATTTGTTCCAGTTAGAATAGTGAGCGCGTGTCAATACGTCTGTGTAATTATGATCACTGAGGAAATAAGAGAATGGAAGAAAGAATGAAGCAGATAAAAGTAAATTGTTTATAGTACAGCTATTACATGTAGATAAATCCAGTAAACGCATGTAATAAAACAATGTTATATTTTATTGATTTATCCATCACTGTCTATATTATTTGTTTTTCGATATCTATTAACAGGATCACACCATAAATATTTAAATGAATGTATTCCTTTTAGATACACACAGCACAATGTTAAACCTTTTATAGCTCTAAGTTATTACAATATCGAATCCCCAGAGAGGTGGTCTCTCAATAGAGGACAAAGAGTAATACATCAAATTTATCAATTTGTGCATTACGAGTCTGCTTTTAAATGACACTCGGACCGTATTGGTTGTTTTAGTTACATGAGATAAATTATTAAGTAATTTAAAATAAGTGTAAGGTTAACAGATCTGTTTTCATAACTAGTCAAAAGTACAAAGTTTGCATGCTCGGTAACTTGGCTTCGTAAGAACTTTAATGGCCGAAGCTATTGCTGACACCTATCGACTAAGAGGAGACAACTATGTAAGCACAGTCTACAGGAAAGGTCAGCAACGAACTGGGCTGTTTAGAAAATCACCCTCAGTGATATATTCAGTTATTCGATTAGATTTACTGCTCTGAGGAAAGGGCTACGTAAACGAGAAATATAAAATTCGACAACATGTATTGCAAATGAATAAATCTACCGCACGATTTCAGTAACTTATTCAAATAATTCACGCCATCATTGTGCCTCTCTCCCTCTCACACACACACACATTATTTTTCAATATTAATGTTTACTATATAATTTTGAAATATGTTTAAATAACGACATCATATAGCGACATGGCTAATTAAATCATTAAAACTTGTGCCGATCCACGTCGTGTCATAACGTGACAATAAAATACTTTTAAGCCATAATCAAAGGCAGTCGGTGATCTCTATATGATGACAAGTGGTTTGCTCAAAAGTGTCTTTTTTTAGTGATGTTTGAAAGATGCTTGGATTTGTACTGATGTACGAATTTTGAAAATCTGCATAATTATTAGAAAATGCAATTATTTCAATCTTTATAATTATGCATATTATTTCGAGCACTTGGTTGATGGTAGGCATTGTCGGTATGTCAGTAAAATTAAAAGTTGTTCAGATAGGGTATCTGAAAAGCCCGTAATTCAGCTGCTCCTTTCAGATTCTCAGATATATAAAAAAAGATTACTTGGAGCTATGCATCACTTTTAGGCATATAGTTAAAGCTTGTATCAGTAGCAATTTGTTACTTTTATCAAGTGAGCATTTTAATATTTATGATTATTTGTAAGAAGATTAATTTGTAGAGTCATCCAAACGTTTTTCTCTTTGATTTGCTTAATTACACAGTATAATATAATTTCCAAACGGCAAAAGGGTCTCAAATCCCTATTACCATAATATTTGTCCTAATTCAGAATTCTAAATCACCAATTTTAGTAAATTGTTGAATTTGAGCATTGGAAGAAGGCTTACATACGTGAATGTTTATCGAATATTCGAATCGAATAAGTGCAAATGACAATAACTGACTTGTATGAAAAAAAACTGCCATCTCGTATGGAGTCCATGAAAACAATAACCGCTCAATAAATAACATACTCTAATCTGATCGTTCGTTTGGCTTGAATATTTTAAAAAATGTGATAATTTATTTGGGATGATAGGACAGACGAACAAGTGGGAAAGGTGGGTTGGGCCATTCAGGTTTTATGCAGACACACGTTTCATCATTAATTGTACAGTCATGTGCTTATTCATTTGTTGTACACACATACAAACAACTAATAAAATGGGACGCCAGGTGAATGGTGGGTAGGGTGAGCTGAAAGAACGGAATACCCTGTGTCAGTGGCGTCGCTGGGGGGGGGGGGGGGGGGGCGGGGGGTGCGGACCGCACCGGGTGACACCATCTCAGAGGGGTGACACCAAAATGAAAAAGTGCAAATTTTACAGAGCACACACTGCTCGGTCTAGTCGGATTTCATAAGCGGATAACCGATCATAGTTAAATACATGATTAGCAGGCACAGCAGTGGCGTCGCTAGGGGGATGCGGGGGGTGCGGACTGCACCGGGTGACACCATCAGAGGGGGTGACACCATAATGACATTACTAAGGATTCTGTATGGTCTGTTACGGAAGGAGGACCATGGGGGTGACACCATGAGCTACCGCACTGGGTGACACCAACCCGAGTGACGCCACTGCCCTGTGTTAACTTCATTCAGTCCAAATGAATTTTATATCTTCATTTTCTTTTACACATCCCCTTTAGATTTAGACTCAGACATCGCCCCCTCACCCCAACCTTCTCGTCACAACTTTCCTTAAACAAATTCACGACCGTACATGGAACTTCAATAGAACTTTACAAAATCAAGAATCAAATTCGACGTGCCTTGCTAACTGATGACCTCGAGATATCACTCAAATTAGTTTTAATTGACGCGAACAACTCTTCAGCACTAAACGGCTTTCATTAATATTGAACCAGTCAATCCTACCCCTGCCTCACCATGGGGGAGTTACAATAATATTTCTGTCGGCACGCGCAGATCACGCGCTGCTTCACCAGTTGTCCTGTGGCATATTCTAAATTTGTTTTGAATTAAATGAACCTAAATGGATACATTATGAGAACGGTTCTCTGCCTATATCGTTAGGAAGCTTGACAATACATAACCACATTCCTTCAAGGTTATCAAGATGCTGTCTTTGTTATGAAGTGGAAGCCGCTCAGTGGGTAAAGTGTTTGCCTATTGGTCACAGTCATCTCATCTGCCACTTGTGTGATTCTCCGGATTTGTCATCGCCGTAAGCCAGATTGAATCTGGCTTTTGGTCACAAATTAGGCACGCTTTCATCAAATTACCAGTGCAGACGATTAGTAAACTTGTTCGGTTCGTTCTCTAAAAAACAGTTGCTTTTTTTAAAGTCCTGCCAAAGGTCTTTCATGACAAAATAAACAGTGTTGTGACACTGCCTTAAACAAACTAAATAACAAAAATTAAATTAACTCAGTGTGAAATAAATATGAGTTCCAAGTTGGAAAGAGTCATTTTTATAAAGTCTTAACTTTGGGACACTAAATAAAGATTTTTAATTTGGTTAATCAATTCGTTCCATTTAAAGCTTTTTTGTATTTTCAGATAAGGTACTTGTTTAAGTTAACCAAGCTGAGTATTCACCATGAAACAAACTTAAAGCGGTCGAAACATGGATTTATATATACATGTTATGTATAAGTCCCTTACATGCATTCATATCGGTTATGCAAAAAAGGTCTGCGAGTGCAAGCAATCATAATCAGTAATGTAATAATCATAACGAGACATCGAAATGTATCAGTGGAACAAAAACTGCTACATTGCTGATATAGTTTTTATGACTACTGTGACTATACAAGAATCACTTTTAAAACTACTTTCTCTGTCTCTGTCTCTCTCTGTTTCTGTCTCTGTCTCTGTCTCTCTCTCTCTCTCTCCATGAGGAAGAACAGATCCTAAAATATGTCAAGAGTCTAGACCATCAAGTAATAATATATATAATCACTCAGGAGGCAAAATCAGGAAATTATTAAAATCGAACTATTTCTTTTATTCATTTTTAGCTCACAAAAATGACCAGATTTGGATTTGGTTTATAATGGATGTAGGCAAAAAATTTCTTACAGTAAATAAGAACGGTTGTTATTCCAGATATTTCTTTTTTATTAAAAATTTTCATAGAATGTATAATAAATTGTTTTTTTAGTCAAAACATTTTATAGTGAAGGGTGCATCGGAGTATACCATGATTTTTGTTTACTTTTTGATGTTTACATGAAAACATTGAAGGTTTGTCAAGACAAGGCATGTAAAGTACTTTACCAAGAAACACTATGCGACCGAAAGGGAAGATATACAAGTAGGTTTCAATATCCACACCCTCTGGTCACGAGTACGGCACTCCTTTTATTGGGCCTTTGCAACTTCTGATGTTTCATATAGCTATCCTGCACGTAAAAATTAAATTATGAAAACCTTATTCGGTGTACCTGGCAACTGTTAATAACAATAGAACACTTAGAAAATGATAAAACAGAATGTCTTGAGTGATTTTACGACAAAAATATAACAACAATCTTTAGGACAAAGTGCCGAAGGAAAATAAAATCATGAAGCACAGATCACTTAATAACGATTGTGTCTCTATTTTAGTGTTAGCCTAATGACATTCCATTTTGTATTAAGTTACAATTTCGAATATTATTTGCAAATTCATTATATGCATTCAAGGCAAATTATTTACTAGCACTTGATTTTACTTTGTACCCCCCCCCCAAAAAAAAAAAAGAATAAGTAAAACAATTTTTTTCCCTTATCGGTTATCGTGCACCACATGATGACTGAAATTAATTGAGGTCGTATAATTGGAATACATTAAACATATATGTGACAATTATATCATCACGTTTTGCATTAGTTTTCAGTTATTAATAAAGAAACATTGAGATGATGTCTACCAAGATATGCTCCCCACTTTATAATCCAGATTTAAGTTAATCGACGTAATAAACAGTCAAATTTGCCTGAAAGGTCATTTCTGTTAATCTATCACCTGCTTTAATTAGCCTAGTTGTATAGACTCATACGTCAGTTTAATGTTTTAAATGCACATCCTGTCGTGAGAGGTCATTGTTTATTTTCCAGAGGTGACTGTTGAAAACAGATTGTCAGGTAAGTAATATGGTTTGTAAAATGCATTAAGTGTACTTAATGATTTATTACTTGAAAATGGAAAATAAATGGATATGCACAACTTTATAAACGTCTGTCTATCTGTCTGTCTGTATGTATGCGTGCGTGCGTGACTATGTATGTATGTAGGTAGGTAGGTAGGTAGGCAACTTGTACAAATTTACATTCCAGTTGAATCAACTAATTGAAAACGATGGTTAACCAACATACTGACACATTAACAGTGTAAATTGTTTTAGAACATTTCCACTATTTCCAGCTGTATTACTTTAGACGTTTTCTCGTGACTACAAACACGATAAAGGTTAAAGTAGGCCAAATATCAGGTACTTTTATGTCTTCTTTCTATTTAAATAACTATTGCAAAGTGATAATTTCATTTGCAGTCATTCAAATTTTAATAACTAGATTGAATATTTACAAAAAACTATTTAATTTGGACTGGGCTTCAATTATTGTGCTTTCCGTAATTAAATCGTTTGTTAAGGAAACGTTCAAACGTACACTCAATGGCCGAGTTCCACTTCAGGTAATGGAAGAGTAAGAAGAAGCAGAATAAGATTAAAACACACACACACACACACACATATTGCAGATTTAGCTTTTTGTGACTAAGGATAAATTTAAAATTCAAAAACAATTTAATTGCTGATTTCAACGATAAAGCTGAGAACAAACCATAAATATTTTTGAAAGTTTATAAAATGATGTATGCGTGTAGAAAATACTCTTCTGAAATTATCTCCTCTGTTGATTATACCACAAGACCCACAACTTAAAAGTTTTATTATATATTTTAAACAATACCCCCCCCCCCCCCCCCCGATCTTTCTCGGATATTCAGCTTAAGTTAAGAGACCAGGTTTCCTTGGAGATATTGCAGTCACTATGTTACACGTACATCCAGTGGGTAAGAGATTAACGATCCACCTCATATTTAGGAAGCTTAGAATTATCAAAGAAATAATCCGGGGACTTTTACTGAATGCATACCTCTGTGCGTTAACACGTTCAACTAATCATTAAACAGATATTGTGCCGAATCAACCAATAGAAAGCTTATTTCGAAAATGCGTCATTTTAAGGTAACGACTAATAGTCAAAGACGCTTAAATCATCATATGGATGCGGATTAGTGATCTGATTTTAGCAATATTAGACCAGTAGATAGAAAACTGAGCCAGTTTGTCTTTTCATCCGAAAATCTTTAAACCTTTAAGTGTTGAAAAACGCAAGTTGACATGAGCGCCATTCTGGACGGAGAACGAGGTAAATCATTTCTTTCTAACGATTTGATAATCTTAAGTAATAATATTTTCCATTGAACTAATGTTGTCCGAAAAATATGACCGAAATTTAGACTGCTAACACATAAAAATACCAAATAAATTTTAAAAGAATACAAACACATTATAGATAATGACGATAATCACACGAGAGAAGAGATAGTCCGATATAGATTTTTTTTGTTTGTTTTAAATTTGAATATTGTTCATCCTACAATGTTATGATTTTTTTTTTACAAACAGTCTTCGGTCTATCTCAGTTGCTAGAAGGAAGGGGAAAGAAGGAGCCTTGCAGATTGGCATCTTTGTCACATATGCACAATTAAAATGCATTGTCCGAGTGCACAACATTATGTCCCCAGTTTACGCCTTAGCATTGTATCATTTTGTACTTATGTTATCGGATTACGACACCCATATACTTCGCATAAAGTGAATATAAAGGGCACAAACACCCATTTTAACAGGCATTTATTTATTGCTTAAATTTTATACATTTGATTCCAGTTAATTTTGTCAGAGATAATTCAACGTGTATTCGCCAGAGCAGAGTTATCTAAATACGATTAGTCAGCAGTGTACCTGGCAAAGAACACGCAAGGCGCACACCTGCTCTTTTTCAAACACGAACTTTTATGTCACTCAAACACATGTGGAAAAGGGACATACTTGATCTCCTAATGGTGATCTATGTTATGAGTTTACTTCGCCGACATGGGATTCAACGTAATGTGTGCCAAACAGTAAATAATGCGTTTTTTTATTATTACCGTTTGATACCTGAAACAGTGGTTATTAAATGGGGTTAATCCATTGTCGTTCCTTTCTAACACAATTTTCAGTGATTGAAAAGAGCAATTATTCAAAAGATTTTCTCCAATGAAATATTTGTTAAAAAAGGATAAAGTGCTCATCTCTCTCTCTCTCTCTCTCTCTCTCTCTCTCTCTCTCGGCATGGTACAAGATACACATAACGCACATTCCGAATGAATGGAGGACAATATATACATTAAAAATGGAAACATCTGTCTATGCGGCTGTTAATTGCACACGTTTTATAATTATATTCGGAAAGGAACATTTCAGTAAACGAATTACAGATCGAACATTTGGAGTTTAGATTTATCCAATGGATTATGTTTTACACCATTATTATACAAACATACATTGATAAAACAATTGTTACATTTTAGACTTTTGATTCATTAATCGCTCGAGGTTAAGTATAGTTTGAATGGATGAAACGACTTAGTGTGAAGGCCGTTTTAAAGTCTATTATGTTCATATTTCTCAAATGTTCGGTCTGTTTAAAATTTGTTATCAGTTTTAATCACATTGTCTTGGGGTAAAAATATCTTTTCCACAGACTGGCGCTCAGTAATAATTAGGTCTTGAGTTTATCTGAACATTCTTGTTATAAACGCAGTTAATATACACACACACACACACACACACACACACACATATATATATATATATATATATATATATATATATATATATATATATATATATATATATATATATATATATATATATATATATATATATATATATATATATATATATATATGTGTGTGTGTGTGTGTGTGTGTGTGTGTGTGTGTGTGTGTGTGCCACGGAGTGTAATTGATAGGGCTTAAAGCTTAAAAGTTGCTTGAAGTCTTAGTGGCAAATGTATTATGCTAATCTTTCATTGATATTTTACCTTACTACAAGTTTGTCTTTATCAATAATAATAATAATAATAATAATAATAATAATAATAATAATAATTGTAAATGAAGGACACTAAAACAAGGCCCTACTCCAAAAATTGTTTATTTATGTACAGGTGCTTTTTTCATTACACGGAGACCAAAACTGTAGGTAAACCATTGTAAAGGTTTTGTGAATTCGGTTCTCATTAAGCAGGTGTCATTTAAATACAGGTGTTCACTAAGACAGCTGGTTCCATGGCATTTCTTCTTTCCAACAGGAGGGTGACATAAGTTATTGGAAAAGCTTGCTCGAGAAGGGCGAGGGTGTCGACAAAATACATGTATCTATTTCTGACCAGATAAACTTGGAATATAATTCCTTAGGTTAAATTCTAATATTGTTTTTTCTACCCTCTCCCCAGTTCAGAGCAGTTTTTAAATACACACAAAGTACAGTTTGAGCTTTAGGATAGCATAGATAGTCTGGTGAATTGATTAGCTATACTAGCTTGGACATAACATGATTTTAAAAATTGGTAGACTGCATCATTCTAACAGGTAATGATCAAATGATCAAAACAGGTCCTGCTTATATAAGAATATGTGCGACACATTGTTACACTTGCCGCCTACAACCGTTAGGAACAATATTAACAAAACATACATTTCTACCTTGACTCGGTCTTTAATCCCGTATTCAGTGTAGATCAGTAGACCATGACACTTTAGCCTTGGACAATACATCAGTGCGTAATCCCTTGTAAATCTTGTATAGCTTATCTGCGAACGAAAAGGTTGAATTCTTATACTCAATGCTAGATGGAACACCTGCTGCTCACAGAGTTAAGTTGTAACATTGAACAATATGGCGTAGAAGGACCAGGCGATCTATGAGATTATAAGTACATTCCTAAACAATGACGAAAGCATAGGGATAACTTAGGAGAGAAATGTCAAATAACAAAACAAGGTCATGGCAATTGTATTTACAGTAAGTACCACGTACTAAAAGAGTTTCAATTCTTTAATACTTTCTCGCTAATGTTTACTTCCACAGAGAGAGAGAGAGACATACATACATACATACATACATACATACATACATACATACGTACATGCATGCATGCATGCATGCATGCATACATACATACATACATACATACATACATACATACATACATACATACATACATACATACATACATACATACATACATACATACATACGTAGACGTAGGCACTTACTTAAGTACATCCAGGATTAGGTCCTATAATCCAAAGACTGACGTAGCTAAATGAGAGAGAGAGAGAGAGAGAGAGAGAGAGAGAGAGATCAGCTATAATAAAATCATATTACTCACTTATGTGGTGCATTTTTTGTGTTGTGCTTGATTTGATTTTCGTCTGCCTCGGTCACATAGGTTAATAGGCAGTGTTGAAATCTGTTTTGCTAGCAAACAGAATCTCACTATAATTGTAATATTGGACTTTGCGATATAACGTTGCATAATCTTGCGACATGGTCTTAGTGTACAGTGTAATTTTAATCTCTCTCGATCTTCCAGTTTTATAGGCAAGTAATTTGGTGACTATTTTCAGAACAAAAAATGTAAAGTTATGCAAATAAAAAAACAACAGATTAAAAGCATTTTATTTGCTAGTCAAAAACTGAAAAATGAATAAATTTGAAAATATTTTATTAGTTGTAAAACTTGTTCATTTACGCACAGAAAGCCTGCACGATGGTTACATAGACAGACATACATAAAGATACCATCTTATGTGCCATTTTTCTATGTGAACAATTGATTTCGATAGGTGAGGCAATTATCTGCCAAGAATGTCAAGTTACACTATAATAATTTGTATGCCTGTTTGAAGACGATTACTGTTAAATGTTAAATGAGGAAAAACGAGACGATAAATAGGGAATTTGCTTTTTCAGATGATCATTCCATGACATCACGCAAAGCAAAGTAAAACAAAACAAAAATCGACTTATTTAGAATATGACATAAGAAAACAGCCTTATCTAGAATATGACATGAAAATTATGTTTTCTTGCGATGACAGATGTTTAACTCCTTGAGTCTGAACTGAAAAAATAGCATGTAAGATCATGTAATGCCGCGTGTATTCCTCGCGTTAGCAAACTGCTGAATTGATCAAAAACACGGGTACATCTATCTAATCTTTGCTATAAACTAAAGTAGAACCTTTTAAAAAGCATATATGAACATAATGTAAACTCTGATTTGTAACGAATATTTATCCCTTTTTAAACAAAAAATAGATTAGCTTTTCAAAACATTAACTAAATTTCTAAGTGAAAATCATAATTCATAATCTAAGAGTGAAATAATTCATTTCGATTACTAGAAAATATAGGTTGTTTTTCCATTTAACAGAGGTTGAGTATGCAGGCATTGCTTAGACAAGTGACCATGTTTACGAGTTAGCCTTCATGATATATTTCGTTTGACAAATTTAATTTCTATTTACTTTGAGATATGACAGATTTTTGGTAGTTTGCAATAATTATTTTTTTTAAAAATTGTTTGTTACTGTTACAGGAATGATGTCTATTATTGGCCAGAGACAGGAAGTACTTTGCCTAATATGCGGAGATAAAGCTTCCGGTAAACATTATGGAGTCCAAAGCTGTGATGGATGTCGCGGTTTCTTCAAGCGCAGCGTCAGACGTTGTCTAGAATACGTTTGCAAGGAAAAGGGAGACTGCGTCGTGGACGTCGCAAGACGCAATCAGTGTCAGGCGTGTCGCCTCAGTAAATGTCTGACAATGAAGATGAATAAAGACGGTAAGTGATGTAGTTTATTGTCTCTTTGTGTAAATTTACTGTTGTCAATTTTTTTAAACCAACGCATTCCTGTAATCAATAATATTTTTTAACTAGGCTTCAAACTTTGAACTCAGTTATCACGAAAGCTAAATATCATATCTATTAATAAAAGTATGGTACCTGCCAAATACAGGTCATATAGAGTCATAAGGGAGATTCCGTTATTCAGGCTATATTCAGGCTATCAATGTTGTATACAAATTTTAAAAAAATTAAAAATCTAAAGATCTCCTTTACGATGTGCATGAATTTGCTTATACATTCAAACAGTCTCCATGAAATGAATACAAATAATTCTTTCATAAAGCTATTCTAGCAGTGCAAGGTGTATGCAGCTCTTGTGTAGCTAAATATATTAGATCCACTTTGGGGCGTTATACAGAGTAAAATTACGAATTCTAATAATCTGGTAGCTAAGTCTGATACGTGGACTAATGTTTAATACATTCCAAGTCAGAAATTGGATCGGCATGTAGTTTACTTGTCCTTTCGAGATTCACTATTTTTCTAATTATTTTCATATTCATGACTTTAGTTAGTCATTATTTGTGTCTAAAACGTCCAAGAAAGTCAGCAATATTCGAAGTAATTTTGATTTTGTTATTATGCATGAATGGAATTTTATCCAGCTTGTAAAAGCTGATTTACAGGAAGCTTATACGACCTCTGTTTAAAACAAAATAACGAACCCTTCCACCGATTTTATTTTATTGACATTTTACAAACATGTCCTGATTAGTGTTTTCTTGTCGCCAACACTTTAAGAAAGTGGAAAAGTTTATTTATGTTCTTATGGTATTGCAGAATACAAAGAAATATAACGCTGTTTACAAGCAGGATAGAATTTCTTCCCAATTCTGAAAATTTTTACAGAGAACGACACACCATATGATTTAATCGTATGGAATATGAACAAAGTTTTAAAATCTTTGTAAATCCATCCTGAACGCTGTTTTCCAGTCTTAATTAAGGAATGCTATTCTTTTCCTATCATACATTCATAAAATGAAATTTAATTGTCACCCGTGATTAATCGTTCCTGCACTTATTCACACAAATATGTCGCTTTGATCAGGACGGCATGATTTATTTTTAAGAGCCTATTTGTGGCTTGTTCTGCAGTTATTTAAGCACTATATCAATTAGACTTGAATTTTTTCTCTCTCTCTCCCTCCCTCTCTCTCTCTGTCTGTCTGTATCTGCCTGTCTCTGCCTCTGTCTGTCTGTCTGTCTGTCTGTCTGTCTGTCTGTCTCTCTCTCTCTCTCTCTCTCTCTCTCTCTCTCTCTCTATATATATATATATATATATATATATATATATATATTGATTCTTGTACACAGCTAATTGTCCAGGCAATCCAAATAATCAGTTGAAAAGTACAGGTTGGCTTGCATTTTCTTTCGCTTCAATCAGTTGAAATTCTGTCCCCAAATACTGTCTCACTAATTTTCATAGGAGTAGATAAGATAAGGATTCTTTATTTCAGACACCATGGTCCGTACAGCTAAGTTGAAATATAAATGTTCTTTTAGACATAGATAATCACCGGTGTACAAATATAGAGAGACATATTTAGCACCTGAATGTTTCGGTGATTATTAAGAAAAATAGAGCTGATTAAGTATTTAATACAAGTTGTACAGATTGAAGATCAAAGGCTACTCTTATAAAATACACAAAGAAAAAATGTTGGTGAGAGAATTACATCACCATTACCGCAACTACAGGCCTGCGCGACCAAGTTAAGGAGATTGTAACCGCGCTTATGACTTTTTCAAGACCTCGTAATTTGTTGATTTTTATAATTTAGTTTCACATTACTATTCTTGCGGTTATTACAACTGAATAAGATTCAGCATAATTGGACAGAATCAGAGCGCCTGTTATGTATTAATGTAACTGTTACTCTAATTGGATGCATTCAAGTATGTAATAATGTAACCATTACTCTGATTGGATGCATTCAACAACGTTTTCCTTTGTAATGTCATAATGTCAATCCATATAGGTCATACACGAAGTTTTACATACACTGGGAACGCAATATCGACAAACTATGGCAAAGCGACAAATGTCAACGTGGGAAAGGTTTTAAATGAAATAAATCAAATCACTATATTCAAAATTCTACAAGATAAGAAAAGAAAAAGTCCTTTCACAGGATTAAAACAAAACTTTGACAGCAATCTGTTTTAAAATAAGAAAGAAAGTTATTCCTCTTAATAAGATTTCCTTAGGGGAGATAATCTTGCTCAAATAAATGTATAAGAAATTCGTTAAAACCCCTAACAAAATATAAACAAAACAAAACGAAAAATATGGTGGAAGGGCTGTACTACGAGGTATGTATAGTCTAATTCACTTGATAAAAATGATGTCATATTGATTGCGTCATAATACAATGACCATGTCATTAATGTTACAAAGTTCATGTTTCAATATCGGTGATAGACTATATATTTTTTTACTCTCTTGACTAAGTTCTGTGTATTCTGCTCCAGAACGAAAAAGAGGTCAAGATCACAGACTGTAGAAATTCGATTTTGTTTGTTGGAAATGAAAGCTCAAAGAACCTGATCTCTTGTTCAGCTGAGAGGTTCACACGGGTTCCGGATTATTCTGGTTGTTCTGGTCTCTCTTCTGAACACCTAACGGTGCTTAATCAATCACGCCCTGACAGCTTGATATCGGACTCTATTCAGAATAGTCTTCATTATTTCTTTTATTTTCGATCAATTTCCATTAGGTTTCAGCAGCAGTCCACTTACTTTCCCCAGTCAAATATTTGATGTCTATACAAGGAGCACTAGAGTTTTCTCCCGTCTCTTAACTTGTCTTGTTTGTCTATAATTGAGGCTGGTGATCTTCGCCAGCGCACAAATCAAAAGGCCACATGTCTTAATTAGGGTATCAACATCTTCTTATCTCATGTACTTCCAGCTCTTAAGAGACTGTTGATTGATATTTTAATGGCACATCGACACATGAAAGGTTATATCGCGCGCGCGCGCTCGTGTGTGTGTGTGTGTGTGTGTGTGTGTGTGTGAGGCAACTGGAGTAAAGAAATCCAGAGACACTACGGCAATCTAACAGGCCTGTTTTAGGAGGGATTCGAACAAGCTCACTTCTGCTTGCGAGATCGGCATGCTAACCATTCCGATAACGCGGCTTCTTTTAAGTTTCTGAAAAGACTGAGGTTGTGGTCTCGCGCCGAAAACATTCGATTATAACTTTCCACAGAATGTCTCTCTCCATCCCCGTTTCCGTCCGTTTCTTGATATACCTACCAACCTATCTTCCTACCTATCTACTTTTTAGCTCAGTTTTCTACAAATTATTCGACAAAGTTTCTATTGGCAGGAATTTCTTTTTAAAGCTATTTTATTTTCTTTTGTAAATTTAAATTTCATTTTCTTTTCGATGGGTCTAAAGTTTTAAAGGAGAAATACTCATGGTAAGAATAATAAAATGTCCAAACATAAAACCTTTAAAAGACAGCTCTGACAGTTATAAAAAAATATTTGCTGCATGTCAATAAGGAAAATAATAGTCAAAAGTTGAAAAATGTTTTTAATGATATATTCACAATTTTAATCGGTTATTTAATCTGTTGTTTTTACAAAATAATTTATCCTTATTCAGTGTAATCGTAGCCTATATTTAGTCATCACAACACTTTGTATCGTACGATTTGATGCCCTGCATCAATATTATCTTGTTTTGTTTGTTATTCTTTCATCATGTAAACATTCTTCATATGCAGACGACACCACCTGTGACACGGCGCCAAGGACGCGCGCCAGGCGCGTGCCAATTTTTGAAATGAAGGGTTTGTCAATATTTCTCAAGGCTTACGCCAACTCGAACTTGAATTTAAAGTTAATTCCTTGTCTAAATTAAACGAATGACTCCTTTGTGGTTAGTATTGGGATATCGAATTCATAATTGGCTTAGGAAAATATTAGTTTGGTTTACTAAAAACTTCCCATCGTTTATTTATTTAAAAGGACATTACAAGGGGTGAAAATCATAGCGTCGTAACTAAAAGAATGGAATGAGGATTTTGCTTCCTCAAATGTTGAATAGTAATACTTTCATCTGCATTTTCATTACACCCATTCGGTTTTTATCGGTATAAATAAGATTTGTTGACACACAAGTACACACACACGCACACGCACACAAACATACACACACAGGCAAAAACGCCATTAAAATTATCCACTCTTTTTCGAAGATCAGGGAGAGATTATTCGATTTTGCTTGTCAGGCCGTGCTTGCGTCCCCTACTACACATTTCAAGATTAAGACCTAAAAGCTTTACATAGGATTTGAGCTGAAGGACTCACGGTACTAATTCAGTTCCCATAGTACACCTATGCAAACACCATGATATTAAAAATTCAATAACTTAAAACTTTTGAGTGCTCATGATCAAACCTATATTTATCAGTACAGATGAAACCTGGATGTCAGCTTCTGTGTAGAGGAAAGGATATGAGTCGCGGCATTTTCTGGACCTGCATGTGTTTGAAACATGTGCTTAATATTCCGCACCAAAGACTCAGGTGCTAATTTTAGTAAAGAGTGTTCCAAATCAAGACTGTTAAAGGACTGAAATTCCATAAATAAAACAATGTCTCTCATTTTTTTTCACTTACAACTAGGATAAGCTCTCAAAAAATTCTTTTTTCCTAACACATAACTTACATTATTAACCAATCCTGGTCAGCTAAACCCATATATACTCTATTTTAGGTTCACCCATTTCCAGACTGGTTCCCATTAAGACGTGAACATCAGAATTTTTAAATTTTTTTTAATTTTAAATTTAAAAAAAAAATATCTGCATGTGACGGAGCGTTGATGTGATTTAGTGGGCAAGGCTCGGGCCACTTACTCACATAGATTAGATGGTCTGGGGTAGAGATAACTGAGAACATCGTGGGGATAATGTTGCTTTGTTTCAAATTTCTGTTCTGTTCTTCACACGTTTGAACCTGCAGTGGACAGCTCAATGACTGAGATGTCAAAATTTGAGAAAAGTCAATCGGATACCTGACGATCCTAAAGATAGGTTACTTTGGTACCCAATTAAAGGTAAATAATATTAAATGTGAACTTGAACTGTTTTGTTTTAAGTTCGTACATGCCAACCCAGGAGAGGTATAAGCGTAATTATTACTAATACGAGTGGCACAAAAGCACAGTCTGAGCATAAAAAGAAAGTGATCTATATATTATCTGCCATAATTACAGAAAACCGTATGAACGAAGTACATAATTGCTACTTACCTGGATCTAAAGTTAGTTAAAATTCTTGTCGCAAATCGGTTAATTCCATGTGGATTAGAACGAGAATACAGACACAAAACAATATGATAAATTATTCATTCACGACATTCACTTTAATTAGTCTACATCACATGTTTAAATTTCGCTCAAAGGTCGTAAAGTCAAGTCCACAAATTCTGAATGCTGTATTATAGCATTGTATAATTCCTCTTTCAAAATTTAAAAGCGTTACTGATTTGTCCTTTTCCTGATGCAAATTTTTCTTCAATTTAATAAAATCCCTCTCCGCTAAAGTTTTTCATTTAAAATACATCACCGAGTCACACCAATAAAGCCCATTTCACTTGATAATATTTGGCGCCATTTCTTTCTTCTTCTTTCAATATTGACTGGTCAACTACATAGGTGTGTATCAAACTATAATTAATGTGTGACACATGGCTTAAATTTAAGAACCCGTCTTTTTTTTCTCTCTCGAAACATGTCATATTCTATAAATAGAAAATGAGGAAACGAGCCTCGAAATGCACTCGTTTTACTGTGTCTCGCTCGCTCCTGACATCGCCATATATAATCTTTGATCTGAATTCGTTAACATGGGGGGTGGGGTGGGGTGGTGTCTTCTGTTTTTAAAAATACTTTTACATGGACTAATTGGGCATCATATAGCTAACTTTATTACCCGAGTAGTTATGAACCAGAGTAACCGGGTACCTGATGACACCTTTATTATAGCCGCGTATACATAATGATTAAGAGATGGCATTCTTGCATATAAATAGAAAATATATTTAGATTTGTAGTATTTGTCATAATTGTTCAGCTTTTTATTGGGTCAGGCGACCTAGAAAAGGAATTTTGATAACGTTTGTATGCATCGTGGGAAAAATTGATAAATTTCATGTTTAAACTTAAAGTCAGTTAGCTGGATAAAGCAAAGTCACTTATTTGTTATCAATATCTAACACGGGGGAATTGTGCTACTCCCGTAACTATTTGTTATTTTAAGACCTCATAATTAATTTATTAAAATTATGCATTAATTAATTATATGTTCTGACGCTATTCCAACGCTACGGCACTCTTTCCACAAAGTGTATCTTTTTATAGCTGTTCAACACGAAAGGGCACCTCGATGCTACCAGTACAAGAGGAGTTACAGTTCATACAACTTACGTTGCGGAAATTCTCCACCTAAACCGTTTCCATACCATATGAATGACTACTTGGATAGAACCAGGTATAGTTTTGATGTTTAGATGTTTACATGCATTATTCGCTAAATATGAAAAATGGACTGCAATTTCAAACAATGTATAAAATACAAAAAGTTTACCGCAATACTCTCTATCTTTTTATGAATCTTTTTATGTCTATCTACCTGTTTGCCAGCATGTGCCTCTATCTACCTATTTATAATTTTATGTCTGTCTAAAACTATATATTTACATTTCTAAATATGTCTATCGACCCATTTATCTTTACGTGTCTATCTACCTATTTATATTTATATGCCCGTCTATCTACCTATTTATCATATGTATGTTTCTCTACCTATTAATAATTGTATGCACGCCTATCTACATATTTATCAGTATATATATATATATATATATATATATATATATATATATATATATATATATATATATATATATATATCAGTATGTATATCTATCTACATATTTATCAGTATATATGTATATCTTCCTATTTATCAGCATGTATCTCTATCTACCTATTTCTATTTTTATGTATGTCTATCTACCTGATTATCAATATGTATATCTATCTACCTATTTATATTTGTATCTTTGTATATCTACCTATTTATCAGTATGTATATCTATCTACCTATTTCTATTTGTATCTTTGTCTATCTACCTATTTATCTTTATATTTATGCCTATCTAGCCATTTGTCAGTGTGTCTATCTTCTTATTTATCGTTTTTGTATTTCTATCTACATATCCATCTTTATGCATTTATATCTGCCTATTTATCAGTATGTATGTTGATCTACCTATTTATATTGTTATGCATGTTTATCTACCGATTTATTTTTTATGTACGTCTATCTTCCTATTTATCATTATGTTTCTGTCTAACTGTTTATATTTGTATGTACGTATATCTACCTGTTTATCAGTATGTGTCTATCGACCTGTTTATCAGTATGTTTATCTTTATCAATATGTACGTCTATCTACCTATTTATCAGTATGTATGTCTATCTATCTATCTATCTATCTATCTATCTATCTATCTATCTATATATATATATATATATATATATATATATATATATATATATATATATATATATATATATATATATATATATATATATATATATATATATATATATATCAGTTTGTATGTCTATTTACCTATTTACCAGTATGTGTCTATCTACCTATTTATATTTTTATATACTAGTTTTATATACTATTTATCACTATGTATGGCGATCTGCCTATTTATATTTTCATTTATGACTTTCTACCTGTGAATCAGTTTGTGTGTGTCTATCTACATATTTATCAGAATGTATGTTTACGTACCTATTTATATTTTATGTATGTCCATCTACCTGTCTATCAGTTTGCGTCTATCTACCTATTTATCAATATGTATGTTTACGTACCTATTTATATTTTATGTATGTCCATATACCAATTTATCTTTTATGCGTATATCTACCTGTTTATCAGCATGTATGTCTGTTTATCTTTTTAAGCATGATTCTCTACGTATTTATATTTTTGAATGTCTGTCTATCTATTTATCTTTTTATTTATGTCTATCTACCTATTTATCAGTATGGATGTCTATCAGAGTCTTTGTCCATATAAAAACCTCAGTACTATTACAGTTCAGATTCTAACGTGGTTAAATTTAATTCTTTTTCCAACGTTTTGGCAAGAACTATTTTAGCGGAAAAATTGTAAAAATATTTTTGATAAAACAAAGGATAGAGAAACACTACATATTGGGAGACACACAAGCTGAGATATTCAAATACAATAAAGCAGAAATTGCTCTGTGTGTAAACTTGCTAAATACAGGCAACTCTGTGTGTCATTGTCTGTGTAAATTACAATCAATATTTTGAGCCAGATGTACCTTAAAGAAATCGAGGTCTTTTGGGTACTTTATTTTACAAGATGAAGGAAATACAAAATGTGAGACTTTGATCAATAAGAGATTTATGATGAATACTATATAATACCATGTATGACCAGGTGCATGAATTTAATACTGTATAATAACATGTATGACCAGGTGCATGAATTTAATACTGTATAATACCATGTATGACCAGGTGCATGAATTTTATACTGTATAATAACATGTATGACCAGGTGCATGAATTTAATACTGTATAATAACATGTATGACCAGGTGCATGAATTTTATACTGTATAATAACATGTATGACCAGGTGCATGAATTTTATACTACATAATAACATGTATGGCCAGGTGCATGAATTTTATACTATATAATACCATGTATGACCAGGTGCATTAATTTTATACTATATAATAATATGTATGACCAGGTGCATGAATTTTATACTATATACGGTAATAACATGTATGACCAGGTGCATGAATTTTATACTATATAATAACATGTATGACCAGGTGCATTAATTTTATACTATATAATAACATGTATGACCAGGTGCATGAATTTTATACTATATACGGTAATAACATGTATGACCAGGTGCATGAATTTTATACTGTATGATAACATGTATGACCAGGTACATGAATTTCATACTGTATAATAATATGTATGGCCAGGTGCATGAATTTCATACTGTATGATAACATGTATGACCAGGTACATGAATTTTATACTGTGTAATAAAATGTATGACCAGGTGAATTAATTTTATACTATATAATAACATGTATGACCAGGTGCATTAATTTTATACTATATAATACCATGTATGACCAAGTGCATGAATTTCATACTATATAATAACATGTATGACCAGGTACATGAATTTAATACTGTATAATAACATGCATGACCAGGTGAATTAATTTTATACTATATAATAACATGTATGACCAGGTGCATGAATTTTATACTGTATAATAACATGTATGACCATGTTCGTGAATTTTATACTATATAATAACATGTATGACCAGGTGCATTAATTTTATACTATATAATAACATGTATGACCAGGTGCATGAATTTTATACTATATAATAAAATGTATGACCAGGTACATGAATTTAATACTGTATAATAACATGTATGACCAGGTGAATTAATTTTATACTATATAATAACATGTATGACCAGGTGCATGAATTTTATACTGTATAATAACATGTATGACCATGTTCGTGAATTTTATACTATATAATAACATGTATGACCAGGTGCATTAATTTTATACTATATAATAACATGTATGACCAGGTGCATGAATTTTATACTATATAATAAAATGTATGACCAGTTGCATGAATTTTATACTATATAATAACATGTATGGCCAGGTGCATGAATTTTATTCTGGACTACTTTACCGTTGAAGTATATTTTTCAACTTAAAAATATCGACTCAAAATCTGAATTAAAACTTCAAAATGTGATTTCAACCATTTTGTTTTGCAGATAAGAATAGCGTTTGGCATATCAGATCTCAATATTATAATTTTGTAAAATGCCCTATTAATATTAAAATTTTCTTTCAATCAGTGTTTCAAAGTAATTCATAAATGATTGACATTTTCTACATTCAGGTCCTTATGTATACTTGACTCCTTCTCAAATGACAAAAAGGCTACGTATATTTTATTTAGTAGTCTGGTATTGTGTAAAAATTAATTGGTACACAAAATTTTATGCAATATTTTAAACTGAAAATTCCTCCATTTTCATATCAACAGTGAGCAAGTAAATAAAAATAATAAATTATTTTATCTGACTGTACACTAGCAAAATCTCTACTCCATTTTTATGTACAATTATTGTTTGCCAACTATTATGAGTAGTTTCTGTATTCTTGACGATTTCAGGCGAATTTAAATCCCAAATATTATATTCTAGACTTACAAAACATTGTTCCTAAAAATTATGAAAGCCTTTGATCACGATCTAACTTAAACTCATGACATAAGTGTGTTTTTGATAATATGTCAATACAAATCGTCCTAGTACTTTTTCTACATTGATATTCTGTCTTTACAGTATGTATGTATGTATGTATGTATGTATGTATGTATGTATGTATGTATGTATGTATGTGTGTGTGTGTATGTGTGTATGTATGTGTGTATGTACTTATGTATGCATACATGTATGTACGTACGTACGTACGTATGCATGTATGTATGTATGTATGTATGCACGCATGCACGCACTTACGCACGCACGCACGTACGTACGTGTATGTATGTATGTATGTATGTATGTATGTATGTATGTATGTATGTATGCATGTATGTTACGAGCTTATGCTCTTAAAATAAGTAACAGAAAATATTGAAAACCAACAAGCTTTATAACATTCAACAAATAATATATTTTCCTATAATACAAAGTGAAAATAAAAATAAAACAAATTACGTTATCGCCAGTTAAATCCCAAATAATCCAAGAAAAACGGACACAATTCCTAATAATTTAAAGTCCTGAATAAAATTAAGTAGAAGAGTAATGAATCCAAAAACTGAAAGCGAGGATGTGTCTGTGGTAGCTTATAGAGTGTTGATTTGTCAACAGTCTTTTGTTAATCACAGTAAATAATTCCAGGTTTTACTTCACTATAAATTCCAGTGAATGTCTCTATCCAAATATTTTATCAGAGTACTTTTGTATTTCCAGAGAAAATAGTCACTTGAATTCAATAATTTGAAGAAATAAAATTTGCAGCCCAAAAATGAAATAATGGAAACAACATATAGTACAATTTAAAAGTGCTAGGTCTTAAAGTAGAACTGATAAAATCCTCTCAGTTACAAGATTGCAAAATTCTCTTTTTGACCTCAGGTCAGAAATAGCATTTTCTTAAAAATGAACCCCAAACTATTACCTAATGGAAAATAACTTTCTAGAATGATCCTGATGTTAAATAAATAAAAACTATAAATTGGATTATTTAAAATACTCGAAGGAAATTCCGAAACCTAATCCTAGACGAAATAATCTAATTTACTTTTATTAATAATAATATTCATTTTAAACCCATATAAATAGAGAATAATTTAGATTTGTATTAATTGTTTATATAGAATAAAGTCAATTCAGGTCAAGCAGAAATTAACTCAGTTTTGGACAAGGTCAAGTCTAGCATACATACAATGTTACATTACAACAGCATGTAGTGAAATAATCAAATAATAAAAAACCAGACAATGTAAATTAAATATACATAACAGTATATATATATATATATATATATATATATATATATATATATATATATATATATATATATATATATATATATATATATATATATATATATATATGGAGAAATTCAGTCTCATTGTCTAAAACCACATTTTATATTAAAAGAAAATGACACGTATTCTTTGTGTAATCTACATGAATTGGCTGCCTTATCAGATAGGTTATCCGTTTTAATATTGAGTCCCAAAAAATTAAAGCACATAAGTAATTTATCTTTAAATTTCGAGAAAATTATGTCAAATGTATTTTCGATATCTATGGAAAATTATGCTTTTGGAAGTCTTCCATCAATACAATAGAACATATTTTAATATTTCCCCAATAAATCTAATAGAAATAAATGGCGATTGGTCCGCATCTATTAATACATCTAAAATGCTTTTTTTTTTCTATCAGCAATACCACCAGAAATCATTTTGTTAATTACATTCAATAATGATACTGGTCGTCAATTCTTTGAAAGCACCCATTTTTATTTGGCCTTTGAATGCATGTTATAAAACTTTGCCTTTAGTTTTACATGGCAAATTTCGTGTGACTATTTTTAGTTATTTGTTTATATACCGGATTGTCAACAATGTAAAAAAAAATTGTCCACTTTTTGTGAGTCTTTTGTTTAATATTTCCAGGTATTTTCTTCACAAAGAACTGACGTAGTCGTGTTTATCGGCGTAACCTGTGTATAATTAGGTTTCATATTAATACTTGTTATGTATATTTGATTTACACTGGGTAAATTTTGATCTGTAACAAGTACTTGCTTTCTATAATCTTCGAGAAGATGATCACGTGACCCCTTGTTTACGTTTTTTAAGACTATATAGCCTCTATTTCTGAAAATTATTCTCAGTAGAAGCTGGGCTGTTAAACTGTTAGTTGCATGTTGTGTTGTTTGAAGTTATTTCGAATTACTTAGTTTGGAGTTATTTCAAATTACTTGGATTCAAAAGGATTAATCTGTTATTTGTCTGGAAAATACGTGTGCTCATGTAATATTGTGGAACAAGAACAGTTTTTTTAAATTATAAAAATGTATTCAGCTATCAGAAACCGGAGTGATATTTCTTGTTTCTACAAGGAACTGTAGACTTCAACACTACATATTGCAGTATACGTCATCGTCTTCCATCTTGGATTCTTGGTCGGGATTCGAACATGAAATCAGTAGAACACTTTGTTATTACAACTACTAAAATTTTATTCTTGGATTATTCTTGGATTATTTTTGGATTTGATTATATAAAACCGTAAGTTCATATTTTGTTTCATTGTTACAGATTTTTTCCAGGGAAATAAATTATTATAATTTTCAAAGCTTCTTGTTTTTACTTTTTTCTTGTGTCACTGTTTATTCGAGCCTAAACACGTGACATAAGATACTAAATAAGTTGTTATCAATTAAGGAATGAATGAATGAATTAATAATTAATTAATTAATTAATTAATTAATTAATTAATTAATTAATTAATTTCTTTATCTGAAGGCCGGACTTCAGACAGAATCATCTGAATCCGCCACTGGGCCACAATACAGAATACAGCTTTGAATCATTTTTCCCGCCAATTCACCTACACCCGGTTGATGAAAGGAGAAATGGCATAGCGCCACCACGTGTTTCATTGATTACACGGCCTATGCCAGCACCCAAGAACATCCCAAGCGCCTCGAGCGGTCGCAGTAAATATCGTACACCAGAGAGACATGATCATAACCAAAGAACAGATTATCTACCAGAAATATCGTTTGAACCACTATCCAGTGGGTATGAAAGTGAGACGAATAATGACAATATAAATTCGGGTTGCGTAGGATCTTCGACTACACCATCAGGAGAATCGAAATATAGTGGCAACTCAACACGTTCTCAAAGTCCCGACTTTGACAAAAAGAATGATAACCGAAAAACACCAAAGACTGGCAAGGATTTCAAGAAAGGTACTCCCAACACAGTTCGACTTATAATCAATCATATCTTTTTTTCTCCCTTAGAGATGTAGTTCTCCAATAATGAAAGTTAAAGTTTAAAGACAAAGAACTTGGAAGGATGAGGTCTTCATTCTGTCTTCGTAGATGATAAAAAAAGTGTTCAAAAGTAAGATTTAAATTTGATGTATCAAGTTTTGCTTGCATTTGCAATATGACTTAATTTTTACAGCGGAGTTTTGTTACATAGAGATGCAATTTCAGTCAAAACATATATGAAACGACAATTTCGCACTATTTACATCGTTGTAGATTTTAAAAAGACCTTTGTCGCAAGACTTATTAAAGGAAATTTTGTTTATTTGTTTTCTTCCAAAGACTAGTTTAGAACAGTCACTTGTCTTATGCATACACTAGTACCTAATACTTTTCCACATGCATTTCATCCTTCAACGTTTGGCAACATATTAGCTTCAGAAACCCAATCAGTCTAATTGGAGAAACGTACAAAGTACCGTCTATACTTGCATATGATAAGTCCAAATTCCAATTTCACAGACCCGGATATGCTGTTGCATGACACGCAGGCATATCTGGGTCTGTGCAGTCTGTTGGGAGTAATCAGTATTAAAACATATACCCTGATTTCCCAGTGCATCAAACGATGCAGGTTAGGGTCTGTGTTATTTGCAGTTGGACTAGGCTTATAATCAAGTGTATACGACAGCGCTGACCAGCCCGCGAGCCGCGGGCTGATTTTAAATGGCCAGCCAGAGCTCGAGCAGCTATATAGTCGTTGCTTTTCAGTTTTCTATCACGGCCCTCGGCTTCAAGAAAAACAGTTTTCAGTGGCCCATGGTGTCAAAAAGGTTGGACAGCACTGATATACGACATGTCTATAATCAAGTATATACGACATGTATATAATCAAATGTACACGATATGTCCAGTATGCCGTTTTATTATGTCACCGAAAACTGGGATGTTACGGTGCCTCTAGTGCTTCGAATATCAAAATTATCACGAACCGCTCCGCTTTGAGCGTCTGCCTTGGATGCGGGAGGTCGCGAGCTTGAACCGCGGCCGTGTCATACCAAAGACTTATAAAAATTGTATTAACATCTATCTCGGTAGGCACTCAGCATTAAGAGGTTAGTGTTAGGACTGGTCGGCCTGGTGTCAAGATTATGTGACTGGGTGGGACATCATGCCACATGTCTACGTGATGATGCCTCTGTGCTAGACATCACTATAAACTGCCACACACACACACACACACACACACACACACACACACATGCAATTATTATGACATGATACTGAGTAGCCTTTTCATCGCCATAGTTTACTGTTAAAGCTACATCTTCTTGAAAGGGAAATACAATGCTACATCTTCATTAAACAGAGATAAAATATTTCCTCATTTTAGTATTTTAATTTTCATGACGTTATATTGCATTCGTGTCATAAAACTAGATTGTGCAACTTTACGATGAAGTTTGAGATTTTAATAAATCCCTACTAATTGACGAACTTTTATACAGTTCGAATGACAAGAGTGGAGACTACCTCACACAGCTGAAATAATAAACGGTAGTGAGATGTTACGGAATTTAACTTAAGTAGATTACCAATAATCCTAAACTTTCTCGACGGGGAGATTGTGTCAATAAATGATCTACGTATAACGAAACATTTCATACGCTACTTGAACCCTATTAATGAGGACATACAGTTGTATTGAACATTGTCTACAGGACACAATTTTCTATTTTCCAAAGAAAATATCTTCTCGATAAAAGTTTACTATATTTTCAGGATCTACAGAACATCCCGAAAACAGCCCAACCATATCATCGACTGTTATGTTGCCCACAACAGGATCGTTTCCATTCATTCCACTTTCCGTACCGGCAGTGCCATCTTTTCCGTTTGACAGATCTTTTGCTTCCACGTCTTTAATTTCCAGCAACGCAAACATTAACGGCAATATCGGTAGTGCTTCATTGGATCTGGTATACGAAACAGCGGCTAGGCTTCTATTCGTATCAGTAAAATGGGTCAGAAGTATCCCATCATTCCTGAAGCTTCCACTCATAGATCAGGCCATACTTCTGGAAGAATCCTGGTGTGAATTATTCATTCTCAATGTGTCACAGTATTCACGTTTAACTGATGTAGGTAAGTCACCACAACATCCTTAATTACGTAAGATAAAGCTGAACAACCTCTGAACATAATATTTATTGAGGAGACACACTTTTAAATTTGCTTCCAAATCTATCACAAGTGAAAATTATTAAAATCTCATCAGCACCCGCGCTAGATGGACACAAAATATCGATAGTTATTTTTTGTTGTTGCAGCCATTACTGTTACGTAGTATATGTACTTTGGAGAATCTATCTCGTCTATAATGCAGGGCTATAAATTAAAGCAAGTAGCTCACACCTATGAAGTGTATTTTAAAAAGAAAGCGATTGCTCACGGCAAAAGATGCAAGAGGCAATTGTTATAAAATATATCGACATTTTTAGCTCATCCGGGTTTCAGACTTGTTAGCTAATGCTATAACCATGCATCAGGCACGTGATTTCGTTGTTGGTCGTTATAAAGCATTCGCCATTTTGAACTTTTATGAACTCGGCACCAAACTACACACGACCAGACTCTACTATATTTAGCAGAAGGCATGTTGTAATCAGGACATTAATTACATCAATCATTTTTTCCATGGTGCCAATCATTATTACGAACAGAAAAATTTTGAAACTATTTCTTCTTTCAAAAGTTACCGATATATATATATATATATATATATATATATATATATATATATATATATATATATATATATATATATATATGTATATACAATTTGACACAAATGTTCCTTGCATAAAAGCTGTTTTAACTATATCAGTGAAGTGGTTTTTCCTTTGAATATGTTGTTTTTATTCAGCCTTCTTTTCTCATCCCCCAGAAACCATGAAGGCTTCAACATGTCAATAATTGACTCATTATGATTTATCTGACCAAATTCAACTAAGAATGTAATGGCATCAGTACATTTCTCATATTTATAAAAATGGTACAGACCTGAAATTAAATTAGGCAGGTGTTCTAAAATAGTGTTTCAAAGCCGTTAAATGATTTCGGCAGAAAAGTTACTTAACCGACAGAAGTTGACCGAATTTGTCATAAAGCGTGTTGTTTGCGAACATTGCAAAGATTACTTGGGCAAATGTAAGGCAGGCGAGCGATTTCAGGTCCACTTGAGTTTATTATTTAATGACATTACAGTTTTTTATTGATTCCCTAGGACAGCTTGTGTCGGCTTTTGGGTTTGCTGCGAACGACGTCCAGCTGAAAACACTAAGGGATATCATTGAGAAATTCAACGGTTTTGGACTTGATTCCACAGATTATGCGTGCTTGATGGCTGTGGTCATGTTTAAATCAGGTACAATAATTTTGGAAATATTTCCTACCTCCGCTGTTTTTTTGTTGTTGTTTTTTTGTTTGTTTTAGAAACATCCAGTAATTATCCGTTTGTTGTATGTAACGCTTTTAGATGCATTAAAGAGAGAGGTTTCAGGGCAGATTTCATCTTATTTGTAAAACAAATACACGAAAGAATAGCTTGCTTACGTGGATAACAAAACTTATAATAACATTAAATTACAGAAGTATGATCCCTTTTCCCAATATAAAACAGCATGATTAAAATTTAGACACTGATATTTCAATCTATTCAGCATGAATAATGAAGAAAATCTCAATGCAATTCACACCATCCTCTTCCAGACGGAGTATGTGTACTTTCATCCTTCAATTGTATTATGACTTGGGTATCTGTATGAGATGTTTATTTATGAATTAAGTATTCCTAGCATTAATATCAGGCATTGATGCCATTTAGCTTTTTCAAATTGGGAGTATTAATTTATGTAGAGCAATTATTGAGTGGAATTATACAATTTCTTGGATTACTTGGAATTATAGCTTTGGACCTACTGGAAATTCACTTAAAGGCACTTTTGGATTATATAATCGTGATGCTTAAGAACTATCAGTACAATAGTGAATATTATTCGGAATACCACTGAAACTCATTTGGATAACGCTTGGACTTGATATAATGTTTAGGACTACTGGAATGCGTTAGTGTTTGCCAAAAAAGTTTAAAAACTGGTATATATTTGTTTCTTTTTTAAAAGATGTCAAAGGACTGAGCGACAACCAGCAAGTTGAGACACTTCAAGACCAGGCACAATTGATGTTGAGTGACTATACAAGTCTGCGCTATCCTAACAACAAGGCAAGGTTTGGAAAGCTGCTTCTCCAGTTGCCCACTCTTCGGGCCATCAATCCCCGTTTAATTGAGGAGATTTTCTTCCGTAGAGCAATTGGAAGTATTCCTATTGAGACGGCGCTTTGGAACATGTTCAAGTCGAACTAATTTCAGTGTAATGTTATCGCTTTAACTTTATGTATTCGTGTCCAGAACAAATATATCGGGAATTGTACAGCTCTGTATATCTTGTAATGAAAAAAATTGAAACACTACTCGTGCTCAAATTATGTGGGAGGCGCATCCTATTGACAAAGTCATGCATTTGAAGCACAGCGTAAGATCTATCTACATGACCGTAAGTATTTTGATATTCAATTGTTTTCAGATTATTTGTGCTAAGATGTGCAATAAACTACTATTTTGTCATAGTAACTTGGGATAAGGAAAGTCAATATCGTCAAATATTAAACTAGTTGCATTTATATACTTGTTTCTTTCTCAGTTACCAGAAATGCTTCTTTCTTTGTGTCTGCAACATTTGTTTATAAGGAAATGAAATAAAAAGAGCAGTAAAAATGGTAAGTGTTGGTTTAATTTGTTTTAATTCATACGACTCTTCTAACACTGTATTCAGGATTTCTAACGAAATAAAAGGGACTTATAGTTGCACCTTAGAATCTTCCTTGGTGAACTGCATAGTGAAATAATTGTAAAGAAAAAAACATGAGGGAAGTTTTACTATTCCTGCGTCTCAATGGTATTGTTTTTTAAATATCTTTTTAGTTAATTTTTCGAAGATGATTTGGATTTGTTTAAGCGTTGCTTTAATAACTTGTCAGTGATAGCTCTACGATATCAGCAGTGTGGCAGTTTATAGCACTGGGACATCATGCCGCAGACATGTAGCAAGGTGTCCCACTCGGTCACATTATCCTGACACCAGGTCCACCAGTCCTAACATGCAGCAGACATGTAGCAAGGTGTCACAATCGGTCACATTATCCTGACACCAGGTCCACTAGTCCTAACACTAAGCTCTTAATGCTGAGCGCCTAGCATCTGTTAGTACCATTTCGACGATGATGAACATTAAACATTGACGGCAATGATTATAAAAACGACGTCAGAAATGAAAGAACAAGTGGAAAACGTGCTTACATACAGGAGCATTTTCAGTAAAACTGAAATGTGTTAGTAAATCTTATTTTTCATATAGCGACCGATTGATTGATAAATTGATTCCTTCATTGTTTGTTATATTCCTTCATTCTTCAATCAACCGTTTGGCTGATTGTACGTATATTTGTTTGATTAATTCGTCTAGTCATTGATGGATTTACTCGTATGACATATTTGTATTAGACTCGAAAAGCCAAGGAATATTTGAACATTTTGAACAATTACTGCCATGGATGCGTAATGTACTTGGATTTTGAAACTATGTGTGAGCCTGGTAAATGGCTTCATGTCAAGTTTGATGGCGATAAACATTATATCAGATTAAACATGTTGTAAACGGATTCAAATTAGGTTCCATGTTGTACCCATCCCTTGAGATAAATAAATATATAACTGAAGTCATTATTGCCATTCCAAAAAATATAGTCATTGTATAAAAATCTGAGATATTTAGGTGAAGATATTTTGATTTAAAATCAATCGAGTTGTTTTTGTCGCGGCCTCACTATTTAATTATTTTTATACGTATAATGTCTCGACAGAGAAAGACAATCTAGAAAAAGTCTTAAGAGGTTATGCCTCTAACAAAATGCTAGCTGTTTTGTATGTAAGGGATGATTAGGTGATAGGTTCATTAGCAATCAACAATCAATGTATAATGAACTATCATAACTGTTTCTTCGAATAATATCTGGATGTGTGTCTAACTTCTTAACAACAATTGTTTTCTGATTGATAATAAAACCGATCATCGATCGAGAGAGAGAGAGAGTTACGGTATCACATTTTGGTTACCACGATTACTTGAATTCGGAAAAGGTAACATAGTTGTCCCGTAGAATCCCTTATCCATTAAAAAGAACAACACTTATACGTGATATATTCTGCAGGGCATGCTGTACCGAGGAATGACAGCTGTGCTCCTTCACTTGATTCGGTCCATCTAACACTAGGATTTAAACGGAAGGAGCAAACTATTTGTATCGTTTAGGTTTACTCGCATATGTACAACCCATTTAATACATAACTTAGCTGGAGCTACGATTGTTTCAAGACTTGGGCAGTCTATTGAGTCTCTTAGCAAATTTGAATATAATATTTTCTGGAGTTACACCACTCATTGTACTTTTGTGTAAAGTGAGTTTCAAGAAAGATTTTCAAGATACTTTGAGTAGCAAACAATACTATTCAAGGTGTACGAAGCGACATGTTTTAGAACTATTAGAATCGTGTAAGATACACTGTCAAACCAGATATGTTGTTCTATTGCGATGACTAGGAAATCTGGAGAAACATTTAAACAGAACATAAAATAATAACACAGTGTAACATGTTTGTTCCTAGAAAGGATTATCAGAAAGATTTTTCCCTCCATCTGTTAGTATGCAAATCTTAAATGCATGCTTTGTATTATTTGTTGGCTGTTAGTAATAAGTATGTGCTATGTACATCTGTATTTTGTACCTGACCTTATCTAAAATCAAGTTCATGGTTTACCTGACCAGTGACATTTATTTTGTAAACAATATCACGTATTGTGAATATTTATCTATTATTGTGAATGAAATATTCAGATCATTATCAATGGAGGTAAGCATGTTTATTTGAGTGTGAGTCTAGGACATCAGGTTTGGAAATTCACAAACTTGTTGATAACTGTGAATGTTTTATAATGGAAACTGGCATACAGCCTGGCTTTATTAATGTATCTTAGCTTTTTATATAATATTCCTTACTTGAAAAATTGTTCATTCTTGCCTTGCCATCAGAATCAGTCTTTTATGTTAAGTTTTTGATTTTGAGTGGATTAATTTATTGAAATTATTATTCACTGGAAATACAAAGTGCACAATAATTTTATTGGACTAAATATTAATTTTGAATTATAGTTAAATCAACCAAGAACATTTTGGATATTTTGGATAATAGTATTTTGATAGACCCAAAGACTGTCACACTCTATGCATTGGCACATAAGCACATTGGAGACGACAGACACATCAACGTATTTAGATATTGTAATATTTTTGGAATACCACTGGAATTCAATCAGAAATATTTCAGAAAACTTTGTTTATGACTTTTCAATTTACTGTGCTTCAGAAGTTTCAGTCTCAGGTAATTTAATTTTGTATATTGGAGCTCAATAGTAAAAACAACAAGCTTTCACAATGTCATCTAAAGTGGAAAAATTTAATTTAACCCCCATTCGAAGAAGGGCTAGAGTCCTTGACAATGAATAAATTGCTCCAGCTTTCCAAACGACATTATCTTTCTGAGATGAAGGCTTCTTTAGGGAAGCAATACAACAACATATTTTGGTCCATAATTTGTCTGAAAGGAATTTATTTGGATATAAATGGTCTTGGTTTGATTAGTAATTATCTATATTGCTTTGAAAAGGAAGGTAATATAAGGTAATAGAATTTAAATTAAAACACGAGATGGAAATAGAGTTAAAAAAGCTTCAGCTTAAGAAAGAGAAAGAAGAGATAGAAATGCAAAAGGAGAAATAACCAGGAAAGTGAGAAAGAGAAGATTGGCTAATACAAATGCAAATGTATAATGAAACTAAAGAGAGGGACATTCAGATGCAGAGAGAAAGAGAAAAGCGAATTTCAGTTTCGATTTAAAGAATTAGATTTGGCAAGTGGCAAGTTCAGGATTTGATATTACCAGAAATAGTAGGTTAGTAAGGCCATTTGAAGACAAAAACTAGATCAGTATATTCTTCATTGTGAAAAAATTCTGAACATTTGAAATGACCAAGAAAGCACTGGACGCCGTTATTCATCATCATCATCAGTCTCAAGACCTAGTGTGGTCGTCGAGACACTGTGCTGCTGAACATCTGACCAGTTCCCTCCACTTGTCTCGATCATTTGCCAGTGCCTGTGTTCCCAGCAAAACTTTTCCTGGTCCATTCTGTGATGTTGTCAGCACTTTTTTCTCTGTCTAACTCTCCTTCTGCCACCCTGGACACTGCTCTGCAGGACTGTTGTGGATAGACTGTTGACTCGAGTGACATGGCCATACCATTTCAGCTTTCTCTTTTTGATGGTGCTGAGGAGGTCCTCATATTGGCCTACTTCGTGCCTGATGGTGTTACGCACTTCTTCATTTGTGATGAGGTCCATGTAAGAGATGCAAAGGATGGTTCTGTAGCATCTCATTTCAAGTGACTGGATTCTTCGTTGTAATTCTGCTGTCAGGGTCCAAGCCTCACATGAGTACAAAAAGACTGAGATGACTGGAGCTCACAATAGTCTGATTTTAGTTTTCAGACAGATATTCTTGTCTCTCCAGATGGGTCTTAGCTTTGACATAGCTGCCATTGTTTGTGCTGCTCTTGACAAAATTTCTGCTCTTGATCCCTCTTCGGTGATAATGAAACCAAGATATTTGAACTGGCGCACTGTTTCCAGTTCATGTCCTCTGACTTTAATCTTGGCTGAGATTTGTTTGCCACTATTTGTCATCAGTTTTGTCTTCTAAGCGCTTATCTCCATGTCAAATCTGGAAGATGTTTCATCCAGGTCCTTCACCAATGTGGCAAACTCGTCTTCACTCCGTTATTACTTACTGGCAAAGCTCTTGAAGTCTATAATTCACTGTCTGTACAAGAAAGTACATGACTCGATTATTACCTGCTGGCAAAGCTCGTGAAGTCTATATTTCACACTGTCTGTACAAGAAAGCACTGGACTCCGTTTAGTACCTACTGACAAAGGTCGTCAAGACTATGATTCACTGTCTGTACAAGAAAGCAGTTATTACGTACGGGCAAAAACTCGTGAATTCTATACTTCACTGTCTGTACAAGAAAGTGATGATTATGAAGTAGGTAAGGAATGTATCTTGAAGAGTTATGAGTTGATAGCTAAGCATATTGACAGAGAGAGAGAGAGAGAGAGAGAGAGAGAGTGAGAGAGAGAGAGAGAGAGAGAGAGAGAGAGAGAAAGTTGCATCTCATTCTTATCAAAAAGATAATTATATATTGACTTGAGACAGGTGTAATTTTGGATGCCCGTAGACCCGAACATCGCTTCTGCATTTGAATTTTGTTTGAGCTGTTCCTTTTCTTTCTTTCAATGACGAACAGACGATCCTTTCACACAAAGAGGAATTTCTGTCTGTAGCTGATTCGTATATTCAA
The DNA here is from genome assembly GCA_028554795.2 of Sinohyriopsis cumingii. Taxonomy (NCBI): domain Eukaryota; kingdom Metazoa; phylum Mollusca; class Bivalvia; order Unionida; family Unionidae; genus Sinohyriopsis; species Sinohyriopsis cumingii. Next base: position 26,063,840 of record CM068840.1, on the reverse strand, counting down.
TTGAGTGTCGGGTATATTCTGACTGATATGGAATTAATTAAATACTGTGAGTAAATTCGTGACATTTACTATGTAATTTATTCTTCCTTGTGCATGATGATTGTTAAAGGGTCGTTTGACATTACGTGTGCGGTCTAGCAAGTATCTCTCTGCACGGAAGGCTATTAGTCCTCGACTGGCAACTGCTACGGAGCCTGCTTTGCAACGTTACGTCTGGCGCTTATGCTCAGTTATTTTATAAACAATGTTCAAGGGTTTCTCAATCATTGAATTAAGAGTTGTGAGCAGAATCAAACCTCTACTTGTAGGTCACATTTGAAGGCATTACAGGCTTTGCAGATCGTTTTTTCAATTTATGCACTCGTGCGTAGAATGTACATTCGCATGGTGGCTTGGTAAATAATTCTCATCTATCTACACAGTCATTCCGGATCCTACGAAAAAAATAAAGGTATATGGGATATTACAGATGGCAGTTTATTATTGGGTAGCCAATATCATAAGTGCAAAATCTTAAAGCACGACTGGAAATCCTCACAGTTACAAGATTATATAGTTCTCTACTTGATCCTAAATCACAATTATCATTATCTAAATAAAAAACTATTATATAATGGAAAATAATCTTCTAGGATAATCCTATTGTTTGCAAACTAAAACCCATAACCTGGATTATGTAAAATGCACTAAGGAAATTCCAAAACCTAGACCTAGACCCAAATAAACATATTTACTTCTATTAATAATAATAATACTGATTTTAATCCCATACACACTAATAATAATTTAGCAATGTATTAGCTGTTTACACAGAATATAATAAAAAACGTCATGAACTCCTAAAATCTGAAATGAAACTGAGTTCAAATCCCGATGAAATCCAAAATGGAAGACGATGACGTCCGTTGTAGCCAGTGAAGTGCAGCAGTGTCAACAGTCTGTTGTTGAATCACAGAAAATATTATTCCAGTTTTTGGATTCTTTATAAATTTCGGTACATGTTCTTGTCCAAGAATTAATTTAGAGCACTAGCATTTTCTGGGAAAAGAATCACTTATTTTTAAAAATTAATTTCAATAAAATACAAAGATTAGCCCAAACTGGACAAAACATAAAACACCTGGACATATCCAGTTTTAAGGCATGAATAATAATTCCTTCTCAAAACATCAATAATAAGTAACTACAACGCAAAACAAATTCCCGGATTGAGGTCAAGAGTACATCCTTCTGGGAAAACCAAACGTTTATAACAATAAACTCATGATTTTTGTCACGTTCTCCAAGTATGGCCTTCATTCCGCTTTATTAATCTTACTCTGAGAAAGAATAAAAATGTTGTTTACCAAGAACACGTCCTTGTTCTGAATCAAAGTCAATAGTCAGGTCAGCATCATATACAAAGTTTCTATTATTAGTTGTTTACTTTGAAAAATAAAACAAATCAGTCAGAATTGAACTATATTCCAGTAAACAAAGTTTGATTATTATAGTATGTAATGAATTACAATTGTTAAAACTAACAAACAAACAATTAATTTAAATCAAATATAAATCAAATATACATGACATTAAAACATTCCACATCCGCATAAATAATACAGAGGACCGTCATCCGCTGCACCGAGGTGTATTTTAAAACATTGTATCCAGGCTGTATGATGATTGGGCGATGTGCTTTTTCACTGATCCTACTGCAGTAAAATTCATGACCATTAGGCATCTGTTTGGTACTAAATGTTTGCATGCAACGTCGACATGAAAACTGTTTATTCTTGTACTTGTTGTGCCGTTCCACTATTCGTGGAAAATATTTTCTCCACACGTAATGGTACTACGCAACTGGACTGTCTATGCTGCTAAACAATGATAAATCAACATCAAACCCGCATATCTCACTTTGGATTATCCAACCGGTTAAAGGCTTTTGTTCCATGAAATACATTAACAGTGATATCACGACTGAGTCGTTCAAACTCACTGATGCTAGTAACTTGCATAGGAAATTCAATGTTATCAATGATAACTGCTCTTTTTATGTCTGAGTTTGGTGTGCATGATCGTCTGCTGGATATATCAAAGGAACGATAGCCCATTCAAAACGATACCCGAGTTCATTTTTCACATATATAACTGCCCGCGGTGGAATACATGTTTGAATACAACTGGCTACGCCGAAAGGATTGTGAGGGTAAATATGAAATTCAACTGGTAGGCATCTGTCAAGAGTCCATCCCGTTTGAGTTGGTGTATTTTTTCCAGAGTCTCAAGAATCTTTAAAAAAGCTTTATCGATTTAATTGTTAATGACCTCAGTGTCTTCACGTTTTTAATTTGTACGGCAACATTGAAGAACCAAGGGTTTGCGGTTTTGATCAAATCATTTTCTGGTGGAATTATTAATTCACGTTACAGCACGGAAACTTAAACACTTATTAAACGGGAGGGAAACGTTATCTAATTATTTATTTACCAACGAACACTTATTTTGATCATTGATGATATCGACAGCTTATTTTGTGACGTGGCCGCTGGCCTTTTTTATGACGTGTGCGTTGGTAAGTCTTCGCCAACGCTCACGATAATACTCAGCAAGAGATCCACAAGGTCAGGAAAACTGGTTGCAAAATTCGACTCCGATACCACTTTTTAGACATGGTTCAGCACCCGGGCAAACACGTAATGAAAGCAAGGCGAATCGCAGTATTCGGAATGACTTGTTCTGTTGCAAAATGCTCGTTTTCCATTGCATACACATTTACTTCTTCCCATATATGTTGTCACTTTAGCCTCTAATTAAATTGCTGATTGTTTAATTCGTTTTATTTGGATCGCCTTTCTCTTCTTACCTACTTTGGTATCTGAGAAAACAAGCCATAAAAGATTAAAGTATATGATTTTTGACGGCCATGGACTATACAGTGCTTACTACGGATGGTAACTGATAATGTTTCATCAGGTTCTGGTAAAAGAAATCGGTTGATCTTCTGATCTTCACCAAATATGTGAAGTCCATGCTCGGATAACTCTTTCTCCAACAAGGATGAATAACCCCTAACGTTCCGCTACTAAATTTGGTACAATCTCGTACACAACCATTTTTATGTACCTCTGTATCTACAAACGGTGAACCACTTTTCATCCTAATGCTGATGTGTCACCTATCGTTTCTTATTCTTCATTGTCGAGAATATCTTGGTAATCATCTTATGCTGCCAAATGTCACACTTCGGTATCCTTGTGGATTGTTTTCGTAGATGAGTGTAGACGCCATCTGTTAATTGGTGCTGAAGTTGATGATCTTCATTTTCTTCACTGTCTTCACTGGTTGTTTCAAATCTTTGATATCATCACTGGATGCTTTGCCGTCTTAACAAATCATTGCAATGGTTTCTACTGGCGAATCGGATAACGTCAGTGACATCTTGTACAATGCCATATAATGCCTTTTGTAGATTTTTAATATATTCTATCAACCTCAATCGGTTATTTTATTCAAATGCTCTTGATAAGTCTTGAAACATTATATAGCGTGGTTTTTGTTTATTAAACTAATCATTATGACACAAACAAGCTAAGTAGTCACTTAATCTTTTTTTGACATTACATACACGCCAAGGGTCTGGAAATCTAATTTCCGCATCAGACGCAGATATGAATGCTTGCATAATACTATATTTGGCAAGGTTTCTAATGGCATTAAATAATAGACCACTACAATTCTCTAACAGTGAATTACTTGTGTTTTGTTAGGGTATATCGATTAGTCTGAGAGGTTTCAGTACTACAGCACCAGAATCCATGGCGTTTCCCCACCGAGAAGTTTCAAACACGCACCTGTTTGTCATTGCAGCCACGTACGTGGAATCTAAACATTTTCCCGCTCCTATCCCATGTTTGCATGCGGTGTGTATTCATAGTACGTTGTACTGCCCGTGAAGTGAGATCAAAATTTCATGCGGATAGAGGGCTTTGACCCTAGCCGAGGAGGTCGGTATAAATAATCCATTATTATAGTAGTGGAATATTTTATACTCTAACACTAATAGTAATATGTAAATAACACAAATGAATATGAAAATTATATTATCAAACGTGCATCAGAAACGTTTAAATGATTTAAAATATAAAGAACAGCAATAAACATTATAAATATAAGGAGATGTGATGGACAGCAGTAGGCATGGAGAGGGTATGTTTCCATGGTCTTACTATACAAGTATACCTTTGCCTTTAGAAGACAAATTCTTCCAGTGTAGAAGCAGCATATTACACATCTTGCGTGTACCAAACAAAGTTTTGATACTAAAATCACCACCGTGATTATTAAGTGCCCTAAAATAATTCTTCACTTAATTGAATTCAAAGCGTTCTCTTCTAAGCATCTCAAAGAAACATCAATAAAGTCAGAGCCTTCTATTGTGGCAATATTTCCTGAATGAAGATGGAATCTGAGATGCGGGCAAGTTTGTAAGTGCCGTTGCAAATCCTCCTGGCAATATCTCGATCCTGTCAGAGGACAATGTCTCAGTTGTTATGGCAATTAAAGTCATACTCAAAATTTTGAAGTACATTGATACGTCGTGGAAAGAAGTTACCTGAATTTTTAGGATTAATATCCGGATCTGAAAGCGACAGCATATTATGCTCACAAATCTAGAAAATAATATTGGACACATACAGCTGGAGAAAATGGTTGATTATTAATGGATCCTTAGTCACTTTAGTGTCAAAGATAAGGAAAAGATTGATAAAGGAGCTGCCCCGTTGCCACTGGTTTCAGAACTGAAATTTCTATGCAAGTCAGCATGTTTTGTATAGTTGTCGATGTGGTTTTAAAACAACGTAGACAAGCTCCAAAATCAATCCTGTCTTGCAGAATCCCAATTTAAATAGTCGAAAGAACTGAAATATCGGCTTTAGAGTCATAAAAGCGAAAAGCCCCTCATCAACGTACGACCCATTTAAGTCTTTCTTAGTATTGATATTGGTCTAATTATGACAGGATACGAAGAGCATCCATTACATATTTAGCATGCCCCGTAGTGCAACCAATGTTAACTAAAATAGAATTTGTCACAAAAATTAATCTTTGAGAAATTGACATTTCTCGTAGAAAATCTTTGAAGTAGATATTTCTCGTAGAAAAGCATTAAAACGTGCAGCTTACAAGTCTTATTTTACATTTTCGGTTTCATTCGTTGTACAGAATAATTATCCTATACACGTTATCAATGCAGAGATCTGTAAGGGGCACTTTTCAACAGAGTAAATCTGTGTGTAACCGATATAACTGCATTTGTCTCTGATTATTTTAAAAATCAAATGTCAGATAACTTGATAATTGTTAATTAAATTAGTTCGTCTAATTTGGATGCATTCTACATTGTAAGTGAACTTATGCAATTCAAATTCTTTAAATTCTTCCTCGGGTAATATGAATAATTTTTAGGTAGCAAATAAAGATGTGATGTGGGACAATTTTCAGAGATTTGTAGAAGATTAAAAACGTATATTAAGCGCTGAGATTTTCTCATGAAATAGTCGCTAAAGAAACTAAATCCCGTGTCTATGTGTGGGACGCGTACCATTGTCATAATCATGATGATTTCCATGGGATTCTCTTGATAATTTTATCTTCTTTGCCGGAAAACGTTCTGATACCTAGTAAAGGCAGAAGGTAATCTATGCTCTCCCCTTGATACTAAAAACTTTTATCTTCCACCCTTGCCATCGGGGTTTTGCAAATTGACCCGAAAACAATCTTGATCCTGACACGATTTCGACCATGTTACAGGATAGCTATGTCTTCATCTGGTAATCAGAACTATATCTATGCACCAGAGCATAATATATATTTTAAATCCAAATTAAGTTAAATGCTCTAATATATCATCTGATGATCCCAAACAGGTTACAAACGAAGTATGTGCCAAAATATTGTCCCCTAGTATAGTTTCCAGTCCTCATAACTATAATGTTAGGAACTGTGGGACATATAAATATAATACCTGTGTTAAGTTGGCATTAAAGTGATGTTAAGACTTGTTCTTAATTTATATTAGTTTTACTTAGGTATATATTTATCTCTATGATTTCTTTTTTATGGAATTCCGTGGTATTGGTTACATTTTCCAACTAGCTTATGCAGTCATAAATTAAATCATTGTTTGTTTATTCTATTCAAATATACAGGTACTTTGATTTGGCAAGTTTGTCACATATTTATCCACATGGACGTAGGTTAAGGTGGGGTGATGCACATTTTCCACTTTTGTTGTGGGAACGATTGCAATGAGTGAGGAAATTACATTCTCTAGTCTGTACTCCCATACCTTTCTGACAGCTGTATCATAAAAAGTAACATTCAGTTATTTTTATTGATTCAAATAGAATAAACTTCGTAGTACCTATTTGGGTTATTATGAATTATATTTAATATTTTGAGTGATTAATTGCATTGGTAGATGCTTGAGATAATTTTCGAATGTCAGCATATATTGTTGTTTCAAGGTGTGTTCGCTTGTATTAGGTCCCAGACGGGCAATTACCTCTTATCACTATGATATGCAATCTGGTATGTCATAATGTTTGTTTTGTTCTGAAATCTTACTGAATGTAATGATCATATGTTAAGTTCAAGATATGGAGATATGTTCGAATTCGTAAACCTTCTATATGAATATATAAATAAGAAAGAATGATCACCCGAGGAAATGGTTTCATCAACCATTTAGTTTATGTATATCGTTCAGGAAAAGGTGCCATAATTTATTCAAATCCTTAGCTTATACGAATCATCATTACGCATGAGTACTTTGTTATGCATAATTGATTTAATTTATATTTGATTTAATTTAATTGTTTATTTATTAGTTTTAATTTTTGTTCTATTACAGTTATAGGAATGTAATTTTCTTTACTGGAATTTGACATTTTCCAGAAATTAGTTAGAAATGGCTGTTTTGTCGTAAACACCTAAAAATAGAACCTTGTATCTGAAAGATGATCTAGTTCCCGACCAACTTTTTTATCATTCATTGGTAATGTTGATTTGATAAGAGTGAAGGTGATTGAGTGACACGCATACTGGTATCTATTTTGCCTCTTAGACTTTTAATCGTTTTCTTGAAATTAACCATCCAACAGGAGCTTTAAACACTGAGATATCAAGGATTTTTTTTATGTTGTGACCAGTTGGAGTTATATCTTAATTTTTCTTGAAATTATTTGGATTCTAAGAGATTAAATCTTTTCCCTGAAATATGTAAGTGTTCATACAGAATTCTTGGACAAAGACATTTATTGAAATTGTATTCGGAATTCAAACACCGGATTATTTTCTGTGGTTCAACAAAGAACTGTTCACACGTCAGTGCTATACTGGCTATACCATACGTCATATACTTCCATTTTGGATTTTCGTCCGGACACGAACTCAGATTCATTAGAGCAATTTATTACTAGGGCTTCTAATTTTTAATTTTTGGATTTTTCTTGGATTATTTTAGATTTGATTCTTAAATCCGTAAGCTATTTTTCTTATTTTTACATTGTTTTTCTAGGGAAAAAATTATTTGTTAAATTTTATAAAGCTTGTTGTATCCACTCTTTTCCTGTTACTGTTTATGAGAATCTAAACATGTAACACTTTATTTGTTTCGTGTTTAACAAAATCGATTGTCTTTATAAGCATTACTTTATATACGACAGCGGATTGAGGTAGTACTTAAGAATGAAAAAGTACACAGAATACTACCGGCATTTTTCCTATTTCGTATTTTTGACAAACTCTTTGCCGGCATGAAAATAAAAACACTTGACCTCTTTTTATATAAAGATCGCAAATAAATTTGACACACTTGGGTTTATAGATCAATGGATTATGCCAAAATTAAAGTTATAGAAAGATGATGGATACATAGATAGACGCGTGTATACAGATGACACAGGAGATGTCCTTATGGTATTTAGAGATATGCATATTCTAGAGAGGAGACGCACTGTTCGTATCACAACTGGACCACGCTAGGTAGAATTAGTCAAATGTAATGTTATTGTCATTTTGATCTGGCTATCGATCCATGTGAATTAACCGGTTACAACGTGAGTGACATTACTCGTTTCAATTCCTCCGACACTACATACAAATATTCTTGTTTTAGTTTTACTTTCTGGCGTGCAACAAAGCACATAATTGATATTCAAAGAGCTACCCTCGCATTAATAGATAACTGTTTGGTCGCTGTTACTGATCATTTAAAAGACAAAATTTTCCTGATCATGTATTTAGCTTTATGACTACTGATTCGATTTTTTTGTGTGTTTAATTCAAAACATTTCGCAGGCAAAGAAATAAATTCAAATTTAAATAGTGTTCGTAAATTTAACCCTCACCAACTAAGTAATACACTCGCCCTCTTAGCTATTTAATCTTTAAATGCCACACAAATGAATATCAGTCACCTTACAGTTTGGTATCGTAGCAGACTAAAGCTGCTTTTGTTTCTGAAACTGAAGGTTATCTGCAACAAATTCCTATTTAATATTCATTGGGAATTGCTATGGCACTTGATTAGGACATCCCGACTGACACTAGTACTAATCTATTTTCTAAACATTATTTCAAGACTTCCTCAGAACTCGAAAACGATATCCTTGTGAAAAATGTTGTGAACTGAAAGATGTCGATAAGTGTTCGGCTGTTTTGAAGGCAATAAAGGCTCTGCGTATGCCTTCCTTATTCGTGTTATTTTCTATGCCCTTTATCTCCCAGAACTAGGAACACGATTTGCTCCTAACGTTTGTATATTAGTGGATTTTGTTTAGCTTGAAGTTACTTGAATATGTGTGCGAATGATAATAAAACACAGATAATTCAAAATACGCTCCATGATTGTCTCAGCCCCAATGAACTAAATTGTCAGACAGACTTTGATGACAAAAACTTATTATATGTGTGGAATACAAGTTAAAATCTAATGGCTCTATTATTAGCTTACCTAGAAAGGTAAATATTATCAAACAAAAAATGGAAATAATATTGTGCTTGATGTAAACCATTTTGAATCACCAGATAAATGGAATGGTCGGAATAATAGTTTATTACAATATCGATATCTTTCTTCACCACCAATGGTATAATGAGGGACAGTTTCTTCTCATTCTAGATATATAAACTTCAAAGTGTCATCATACGAATCTGCTTTTTGGTTGATTCATCCCAACACTAAATGTATAGAAATACAATTTTAGAGAGAGAGAGAGAGAGAGATGGGATATGTAGGTACTGAACGACTCACCTCACACATCTAAAAGTAATCGGAATAGTATCAAGGTTATATTCTGCAAAATAAATGTCACTAACTTGAGATCAAGTATCATTCCAGATCACTTCTTTATCAATGTTTTCTTCAACAAGCTATTTCCTAAACGCTAATATACATGCATTAGATGGATATATTTTAATGACACAAACTAGCCGTTTATATTTTCATTTGTATGACATATCCATCCATCCATATATACATGCGAATATACATTAGCGTAATGATTTAATTTCCAAGAAACAATCTTATACAGGGTAGCCAATAATAATAACATGCATGTTGATGTCTTATAATCATCACAAAGAGTCTTTTCGACATAACATGTAAACCAGTTAATACGAAAGCAAAGAACGATGAACTCTTATATAACTTAATATTTCATATGACTTAAATAGTCGTGGCAAGATCATTAGTCGAGTGCGATTACTAATTACATTTGCAGAATAATCATATTTCGTTCTGCACATTGATAAGTCAAAACGTTAAAGGTTGAATTTGAAGCTGATGAATATAACGTTATCCAGAGCAGGAAATTGAACGGCGAGGATCCAACATATATAATTATATGTTTACTTGCAGAAAGTAATCGAATAATAGATCTGATTTGTTATATATAACCAGAGAGAGAGAGAGAGAGAGAGAGAGAGAGAGAGAGAATTACAAATACAAACCAAACAGAGCGGAATGTGTTATCCCTGGATTCCAAATAGCTGTATGTCAGATAAAAATCATACAAGAACGTATTCTCATTACAACTCCAATGCATGATTTATGGAGAGATATTATATAGAAGAAAGTTTAAATAATTTGCGTGTGGAGAGGGAAATAATGCCTTACCCTCATAATGAGTAACTACGAGTGTTTGTCTCAAAGACGAACTCGCATCATATCATCTTCATTGTCTTAAGAGATTTCTTTGTTTTATTGAATGCTACTCTAAACTTAAATGATCAGTACCTACATTTAAGCAATAGAGACATATGCGACTTTTAAAATATCTCAATTGTCCCATTCCTTTTGTGGGAATGTATGCATATGAGAAATGGTATATAGCTATATACGCCAATATTGTGGAACCAACATATAAAATTCTGCCATCTGGCCAGAGTACTATCGTTTAGTCATTACCTGGTATCTCTACTGCCTCAGTTCATTGCATACAGCATTTTTACTTCAGTGTTTAGTACCAAATTGTTTCCTTCTCTCTAAAATTGTATGCAAATGGCATTCCCAAAGCATAACTACCAATATTATACCCTGGATTGACTGTGCAATAGTGGAAACTGCATGTTCCTGATATGTTTTGTTGTACATAAATGACTCTTAGTAATAATTGGAAATACCATCATATTAACCATTGAAAGATATTTAAATTCTAAATTCACATGATCAAACCTGCATTTATAAGTATAGTCTAGTACATAATGCTGATAATGAGCATCTAAATCAGATTTTGATTAAACAACGACACATGCACTAAATCTTTTCGAAACAAATTAAAAAGTTACTTCCCTGCAAATTGTTTGTAGCAAGTCCACTAAAGAAAGTAACATACACACATTACTGTCCACACTGTTGGTATTATTTGAAGTCCTCGCTAAATATTTTCAACTCAATAAGAGGATAATACCTCCTGGTACTGGAACATATTGCCATTTAAGCTATAGATGTCCTATATTTTTGGCAACACAGTTTAGGTTATTGTGTTAAGTTACTGTGATATTCAATGTTTGCATGTAAATTTCATGCCGTGAGTTCTCCATCAGTTCCAGAGAATGTTTAATTATTAATTAATCAAATTTGCCTGGATGCAATTTACTATTCACAAATGCCCTTCTCCAATCTATCAAATTGCATAATAGTATTCACCTAATTCTAGTATCAACAAACACAGAATCAACGGCTCAAAGATACCAAATGTTTACCATCAAAATAACGCAAATTCAATGCAAACGTTTAATAGGTAAGAAAGGAAGAAGCAATAGCCACACGAATCCTTAAAATACACATTTTCAGATGTTCGCAGATAATTTCTGTAGGAAGACTAAGAGTAGACCCCATTTCTATGATAGAACACGGATAATTTGCCAATGCGCCTGAAAATTGATGGAACATGTATCATAGTTTACAAAGAAATTTTTGTCACTGGCGTACTGTTTCACAAAGCAAATGTTTGTAACAAGCATACTATTTTACAGTGTCAATGTAGATAAGAAATGATGGTGTCATATTTTCACTTCATCCTGTATATACTTCCTGTATATACTCAACGTGGAACTCCGTTTATGTATGCATCCTGTGTTTCTGATCACTACAGAAGACTAATCTTTGGATACAATAGATCAAGCAGTCCGTCACTGATTTAAAACAAGGAAACCGGATGAATGGTTTTTAGGAAGAGATCAAACACAACACTTTCATCTAGAGACAGCTTATTTATGCCGATACTTTTTACGTGCCAGCTAGTCCTACAAAGGACAGATTAAACATTATTTATTTTTATATATGACATACTTCAAAGACAGGGTTGCGAGTTATAGTTGCAATACTTGGTAGTAACAAAAGAGATTATTTCCTTTGTTTCTTTATTTGCTTCTTTGATTTTATGTCTCTTGTCGTCGACCCTGACATAGCAGTAGAGGGTAAAGTGTCTGAGAGGATAATGATTTTGATCTGGGAAACTTTGGTGAATCTGCAGGTTTTGACCAGATTATTGCTTTATTTGTTTTCGTCCAAAACTTGTGTAGCACACAAGTTATATTAGCATTCCTTTTTATTAGCTTCTGCGCATTGCGACCTTTGAAAATAACAATCATGTCTAATTTTATGAGGTGTCTTTTTGCCAAAAATCCTGATCTTTAACATATCATATACATATATCGAGGTAAAATACACTAAATTATGAATGCAGAGGGGCTTGTAGAGACTGCCACATGTATTGTTCGCCTTGTTGTAATGATGGAATGACTGTACAATTACATTGTTTGGAATTAGTGGTTTTCTTTTCTTGGATTCAGTGTCAGTTTTAGCATATGCCATGCAACTGTAATCTAAGGGTGCTTCTCTAGTACCAAGTGAATCATCTAGCCCAGATAGGACTGGGCAATCAATGAAGCCGTGATCATTGGATTACAAATCTGACACTCTACCATGGCTCATACGGATACATTAAATGTAAGAAACCAACATTTACTGTGTATCCAATATATCCAAACGCATGGTTATAACCAACAATACATTAACTCTAGAAGGCTTGGCCTGATTGTACAACCATATACCGCTGCTGTTGTTAAAAAATCTTTTAATTACTTCTACTGGAAACATGCTTAACTGCGTATGGCCAAACACTTGAGGACATAAAAATTGGTACTGATAATGTATGAATATAGGCAATGAATAACTGGAGAAAAACATCTGGAACTATTTCCGGAAATAGCTTACAAAAATAGTGTGTTGCATTTTTGTTTAAGTTTAAGAAGAATGGCAAAATATGTATTACATTTAAATATATGTCTGAGCGAAAGATCCTGATACCTATATGAAAAAGAGATTATAGTTTGATTTATTGCTTTTGTCTAGAAGGCTTTCAATAAAATTAGTTTTGAACAGAAGTGAATTTTGTGTTTTCACTGTCGTATCGTCTCTAAACAGGGCATTATTATTATTATTATTATTATTATTATTATTAAATTTGTTAGCAGAAGGCATTTGACAGGCATGTCCGAGCTGTTAGCTTTGCCTTTATCCAGAAAGAAACTCTGTATATCATCTTAATCGTGACAAACGATGCAGAGCTTGGACGGTGATTTAGATGGCCGATAGATCATCTCCATTTCCAGATGCAAATAGCGTTTGTGAATGCTTGGAAATATTCTCTTACTTTGACCAAAGAGAGCTCTGCCTACTGCTCAATCTAGGAGTTTAAAAAAAATCAGTAACTTTCTCGTCCATTGAGCTCGTGGGAGTTTATGAAACGCATATACCTACATAGAACTCATTCCAGTTCCAAATGTTCTTCAATACGTTTAAATCCCAGATTCAATGGACGACTTGCAAGTCTTGGGATACGAAAATATTGCATGAATTGGGATACTAAGATATTGCGTGATTTGCTGACCAACTGAGAGGGTGTTTCCATTTCTATCAAACATGCATACACGTGCTGTTTGATCAAGGTTCACTGAGGAATGCCTGTTGTCGAGTGTGAAAAATGGATTTCAAACATTGGAAATTCTGCTTTCATTGTTTGGCTTTGGTGACCCAAAATCTGAAGTATCAGTTTCAATATGGAGTCGCGAAAGTTCTAGCCTGTACTGTATACCTTGATCTTTAGACCCACTAACCTTCATCCTAGACCTACATCATCCAGTGATTGCATCTGACTGTGAGGGATTTGGCTCAATGAATTTATTCTGCATTTTTAAACATTTCCATTGGATACTTCTTTGATCGGTTGAATTTGTTTACGTTCCTGATTTGTCTGAATATTTTATTAACGTCTTTTAAAGTGTACAATCACTTTGGTTTCCAGGCAATAGTTTAGACCATTTGCAACATTACAGGAAATGGCTGCAGCAGGATGACAAAGAATAGTGTTTGAAGCATTGCAAGAGACATCTGTCTCAGGAGCACAATGTTAGAATCGTCTCTTTGGCTTACTGCTTTCTGCATGAACTTTGAATCGAATAAAGTCTCTCATCCTTCACTCAGCTATACAAATTATGATTGTCACCATTTTCTGCAATTTCTTCTGAAGTGTCTTTACCATCATTATTGGCAGAGAAGACAACAAATGTCAACTTTGTCCAGCTTAAGATATTTTTACTTTTAATCATTTGTCCTTCATTCGAACCAGACGTTCCAGGATGTCCATCCTAGCTACGTCATTACTATTCAGTGTTTCCTCTTTGACAGAAGGTTCATTATTGTAATCTGTATGTTCAGCATTATTTATTTCATTTCACATCTCAATATTCAGCATTTATCGGTCATACTTTTGTCAAAATGTTCAGCTCTAACCACATTGCCTTTTTGAACTTTAGACCCTTGTTGTATGTTTACTTGGAACAAATTCCTCCTTCGTTCAACAATCCCATCTATCTGCATGTCTTTATATGTTTATGTCGGTGTCAATTTTTGTTGACGTCGGTATATCATATCATCATAATAATTCACAAGCAAATCTGGGTATTTGCAGTAATTTAGTATTAATCAGTAGAACAAATAGCACAGACCCTGATCAGCAAAACCATTGTGTGATGTATGATCAAGGTCGACATTACTGGTATTTGATCTGTAATAAAAGAAAACGAGTATAAACGGCAATAATGATGCTCATGATATTGTTTTGGAATGATTTTCTAGTTGTTGTCACGGAAAGCTTTGTTCAGCAAGAATACCAACACAGTGGAAATTTAAGGTAAATACTGCAAGGAAACTAATGAATTTGTACATCATGTGAAAAATCTAGCATTTTAAATTTCTCAGATATTGTTATCGCAATGTTATCTAAGGTGGAGAACCTTACTTCTAATCTGGTCCATGAAGGGTGGGTGTCTTTAACGAAGGACGAGTGGCTGGAGCTTTGCTAGACATTATTATGTTTCGGAAGTAAAAGCATCTTTGGTAAAACAAGAAATAAAAAGATATATTTGGATACACTATTTGGTGGAAAAGAAATGTTTTATGGAAGTGATTTGGGTTTAATCAGCAAGTCTCAATCTGGTACTGAAATGAAATTAAAGGAGATTGAGTTGAAAACTCCCAGATGGATATTGCGTTAAGACAACTTCAGTTTCAACATGAAATGTTGGGTATCCAAACGCAGATAGAAAGCAAGCTTCTCATATTGAATGTTGACGAAGCTGAAGTCCTTTTTCAAAACAAATACAGGAACAACGATACCATGGTTGAGTCGTTCAAACTTAAGGACGTCTGGAACCAGCATATGAATTTCAATGGTACCGAACGTCAGTGTTCTTTATATTTTTTAGGCTGGTCTGTATGTTCGTCCGAACAATATAACGTGATGGAAGATACGAAGTTGTTGGAAGACAACTTGATAGGACGCAAGGCTAGTACGAGGAAATATGAAGTTCAGCTTGCATGCAGCTATCATGATTCCACCCTGAACCGAATTGATGTATTTTACAACGTCTCTGGAATCTTTAGAAGAGCTTTTTCGATTCCATTATTGATTAACCCAGTGTTTTCACGGTTCACAAGTATACAGGACCACTGTAAATCACTGTTTTGCCAGTTTGCACGCCCTCTAACATCACTGTACCTGTAACATATAGAGGAGACGAACACAACGCATTTATTTGCGAGTTTACCAAGGCAAATCAAATTCAATTTGTTGATCATAATCTGAGTGGGTATGGTGGCCATTTAATCACTCATGGACTCTTACAAGCAGAAAATGCAAAGCATGGCATCTTTGATGGATGGGTCAATTTGAACCGAAAGAGTTGGATGAAAAGAAATTGTGCAAAGTCCAGTTGCAGGAAACTTCTCTTTGTCTAGGCCAATGGTATGACGTTAACAATCCTTTTTCCATAGACCTCAGTACTAATGTTTTGTGAAACAAATATACTTTCTATCCTATCTCAGCATGCAAGTCTCAATTGTCATAGAGAACAATGTTAGATTGTCAATTTGACAAGAACAAAACCATGTACTCCATTGCATTAAGAGAGATAACTCTGCTGGAACTTGGCAGGGATAAGAGTTCTCAAGTCACAACATATTTTCAGCCATGTGTACCACATTAAAAAAAAATCATCAATGATATACATAAGGTGTGGTATTTTTGTTTCCTCCAATATATTATCCATGTATTATAGATTAGTTCATGAACGACATGTATTAACACTTCAATGCAAATAAATTATACAAAAATACATTATTGATAAAGTGAGAACATAACATTCAGACTTCTATATATAGTGGAGACCACAAGAGTGATGATATTTTGTTTTCCGAGATAAGGAGCGGCTGCTTTATATCACATAGTTCATGTTCTCTACAATGCCGGCATGTGAAGTGCAGCCTTCCATAACCATGCATATGTGATCCCATGCCAGTTTTGATTCTAACGATGGGATGCAAAGTTTGAAGACCAGAGTGGACTTGAATGGAAGGAATACGCAATATGTGACTAAAATGGTTATCACTCAGTAATGTTGGACCTAATATGGAAATTCCACAAGAACAGCTGGACAGAAATAAATATAAGTAATTGAAAGTCAATAGTAGATTATAATTGGGCTTATACAAGTGTCAATGGGAAATGCTGACTAAAAGAAGCTGCTCTTGTCTGTTGGCATTCCCTGCTACTTCAACAAAAGGGAATGGAAGAGAACTTAACTAAATAAATTGTATGAACATGTTAAAGGCAGGAAAGTGTACATCAATGGACAATTAGAGTGTTCTCTATCCTGGTTTATGAAGATGAAGGTAGTTGTTTTTTAAACATGATTTGTCATTCTTTGCAGGTAAAATAGTCAATATTTGGCCAAAATTAAGTATATTATCTTTACATAACTTATTTTGTTGTATATGTGCTTGAAGCTGACTATACAGACATAAAGCCATTAGTGTATGTCAGTCATAGCTATAGTTACAAAAGCTCCCATGCAAAGCTAACTTGTGCTGTTTACTGAAGATTTCATACGTTTTATTCATAAAAGTATGTCAATATGTTTGCTTTCCAACATCAGATTAGTACAGTTCATAAATGCCGCCTACATGTATGCGTTTCTATGGATACAATGTGAGGCTGTTCTTCCCGATTGGTATCACGGTACTAATTGTCTTTACCATACACCTCGATGCTAATGTTTTGTGAAATAAATATACTTTTTAACCTACTTCAGCATGTATGTCACACACTGTCATAGAGGCCAATATTAGATTGTCAATTTGACAAGGACAAAACAGGGGTCCCGAATGGCCGAGTGGTCTAAAGCGTTCTCGGTTACGGATCACGGCCATCTCACCTATGCCTGGTTCGAGTCTCGGATTTGGCCAATGTGGGTATGAGAGAAAGCTTGCCAGTAGCTTCTCGTGGGTCGCGGGTCTTTCCGGGGTTCTTCCTCCACCATTAATACTGGCCTCCATGTATAGCCTATCGTGTGCTGAAAAATAGTGTTAAACCCCACAACAACAACAACAAGGACAAAACCAGTACTCTATTACATTTAAGAGAGATAAAGCTGCTGAAAGTAGACAGGGCTAAGAGTTATCTAGTCACAACACATATTTTCAGCCATGTGTACCACGTTCCAAAAAAAAATCATATTGATATGAATTACCATAATTTCACAAATTGCCAAGACGCTCAACTTTTTTAAACCTAACATAAACTATTACTCTTATATAATGCACCACTTACAGCTAGTGTTGTTGATTATTTCTCAATAGAATGGACCCTGCACCTTAATCCCCGCATATCTGGGCTTGTACAATTGATACAGTTATACCATATGGTATGTGTTCTTTGCATACAATCGATATGTAACTATATATATACATATATACCGTACCGTAATGTGCGAATGAGTAATGATAAAGAATCAATTTCTTCATGTTCTACATTTTCTTTATCATTTTATTCCATATAATAGGAATAAAGCTTGCCCATGATTTTCTTGTTTTCGAAGAATATCTCTGATCTAAAGATTGTTAATTAATTTGACGGTTCAAAAGAACCAATACTTACCGCTGACTAAAAATATACAATCTATGTTAGTATAATTATTCTTAATGATTATACAAGTATTTGAGAGGAGGATCCAAGAAAGTAATTTACATATTTGTTTTCAGAGGACGCGGTTAACGGTTAAACCTTAAGTGTGACTTTGCACAACCATCGAATATCATAGAGGTCTCTTAATTTATTACAAGACTCTTTTAACTCATACCACTAAAGTGCCCGTTAGTGCAGTACGCCACTGAATTTCTCCATTACTGTGACAATGAGTGAAGGCAATACAGCGAGTGTAACACTAAAAGAACATAAAACCTCAAACCAATATGATCGAGGAGTATTCCCCATAGAAACAAATAATCTAGAAACGTGCCACCTTACATCAGTCTATTGTTTAAAACTTCGTCTGATATAGAAGTAGCTGAAGTAAGCTTATCAGAAATTCAGCAAAGCTGTCGAAGGATTTTATCAAAGTATTAGGTACACATGAGTAAGACTATGTGACCTATATGCGATCGGCACATTGCTACTTGAATATCATGAAACTCACTCTTTACTGATGAGAATGAGGTTAGGTATCTGGGTCATGTATATGTCAAACTAACTATTTGCCAAGTATACAAATATGCGGTCCTATATACAATCCTCAATTCAGAAAGGTGTGATTGATTCTCAGATGAGGCTACATTATCTGACATTTCATTGTTCCTAATGGCCAGGTGACTAGACAGCCATAGGTAATAAGTAATTTTTTTTATGAGGAAAATAGAACAATATCTTTGTGTTAGCATCCGGATCTTCACAGGTCGTGTAATTTCATTTTTGCAATGGTTTCAGACTTGACAGTAGTGAATGAGGCCACCGTAGGGTCAAGTGGACCTTAATTTAAAAAAAGGGTATATCCACTATAGGGTCTATGGGAATTGAACATGGGGAATTTTAACAATAATGGGACTGTATAGCGTCAAGGGAAAATGAACATAGTAATATATCGTGGGCCTGTATAGCGTCAAGGGAAAATGAACATGGGAATATATCGTGGGCCTGTATAGCCTCAAGGGAAAATGAACATGGGAGATGGAGATAACACAGACAACAGACAAGAGACAAACACTGATACAACATGAATGAAAAAAAAATGAGGCAAGAAAGTCATTTCTTTTCGAGACCTATGAGTGGTTCTGAAAAGAGCCTTTGGCTTCTTCTTCTATTTCCTCCACATCTGCAGCCATCTCCTAACCTTTCCCACTATTTCTGTCTTCGTCTTCTTCTTTTGGCACTCCAGTCAGGGTGGCCCATGGCTCTAAACATGTTCTGGATTTTGATCCAGTTATGGTTCAGCCTCTCAAACTCTTCCTTTTTCTTTATATTTCTCTTTGTTTCCTCTCCTTTAACCAGCTGTCCTTGATCTTCTTCACTTCTACATCTATCACCTTTCTCATCAGTTCTTCCGCTTTCTTCAGTTGTTCACCACCCCTTTAGACAAAGGGTCACTCTGATCATTGCTCTATCTCTTCCAAATCACATCTGATTTCTATTACCTTATCCGGAGATTCTTTTATTGTCCCCACTCTGACATAGGGGGTATTAATTAATCCTCTCAACCTCTTCTCTTCTTCCTTTATTATCCCTTCTATCATCTCCCTAGCTAATTCTAGTTGGTTGACATAGGCAAGACTTTTTGTTAACCTACATTCTCTTTGAATTCTTTCAACAGCATATTCCCCCATCCACAGTCCAAAACTAAGTATTTCTTAAATCATTGAACAAAGCTGACACTGCCATCTTCTCTGCTTATTCCGTAGAACGGCGAGAACGACGAACGCTTTGAGTTTTATATCTAAAGCACGGACGTGAAGGAAAACATCCCCTATTTTTCTCTTCTCATATTATTTACTATCCACACAAAAGTGAAGAGACAAGAAAGATAACCACTATCAACTATCCGCACACGCAGGGAAGCCAAGTCACACCCAAAATCTAGCATCCACACACGCGAAGAAGCCAAAATCAAACCCAAAGTATACCATCCAAATACGAGAGAGGCTAAAAACATAACCAAAATCTACTATCAACACACGCAAAGAAGCCAAATCAAACCCTAAAATCTACCATTCTCACACGCCAAGAAGCAAAAACAAACCCACAATCTACTATCCACACACGAGAAGAAGCCAAATCAAACCCAAAATTTACTATCCCCACACGTCGAGAAGCTAAAAACATAACCATAATCAACTATCCACACACGAGAAGAAGCCACGGAGAAGCAGAAACACAACCATAATATACTATCCACACACGGGAAGGTTTAAAAAACCATACTCTTACTATCTACACTAACTTACTTCACCACTTACAAAACCCAATAATCTACCATCCTCACAAACGTACGTTAGCGCTTGTCACAGGATGAAGCCGGGTTGGGACTGGATTAGGGAAGACATCAAAAGCAACTGCGTTTACAAGATGTTTATTTATAAACGCAATTTAAATATAAACAAATCTGACACCATTATAAACAAAACGATAAGGAAAATTATAAAGTTCCTAACATGGAACTTTCATCACCAAATAACTCAACGAGAGAAAAACTCAACAATAACTTAACGAATGGAATTTCAAAACAAACGTGAAATCCTATCACCGATCAACAAAATAAAAGTGACCTACACCCCAATATAAAGAGTCTTGAATGTATCGTCCAAGAAACGATTTATAAAAGAATGTAATTATGAATGTATCGTTCAAATAACGATTTACAAAAGAATGTAATTATGAAGGCATCGTTCAAATAACGATTTAGAAAAGGTAAATTTGAACGTATCGTTCATTAAACGATATTGGAAAGCAGTGTAAATTACGAACCTATCGATCGTTCATATAACGATAGGAATGAATGAAATTATGAACATATCGATCGTTCACACAACGGCATTGCAAGAGGAATGAATAACATTATAATCCTATCGATCGTTCACATAACGATATAGCAATACGTGTAATCATGAACATATCGATCGTAAACCGATATTGAAATAGGAATAGGAATGAATGAAATGATGAACCTATCGATCGTAACGACATAATAGGAATGAATGACATTATGAACCTATCGAATGTTCACATAACGATATAGCAATACGTATGATTATGAACCTATCGATCGTAAACCGATATTGAAATAGGAATAGGAATAGAAATGATGAATCTATCGATCGTACATATAACGACATAATAGGAATGAATGACATTATGAACCTATCGATCGTTCATATAACGACATAACAATAGGAATAAATGACTTTATGAACCTATCGATCGTTCATATAACGACATAATAGGAATGAATGACATGATGAACCTATCGATCGTTCATATAACGACATAATAGAAATGAATGAAATGATGAACCTATCGATTGTTCATATAACGACATAACAATAGGAATGAATGAAATTATGAACCTATCGATCGTAAACAGATATTGAAATAGGAATAGGAATGAATGACATTATGAACCTATCGATAGTTCATATAACGACATAATAGGAATGAATGACATGAACCTATCGGTAGTTCATATAACGACATAATAGGAATGAATGACATTATGAACCTTTCGATCGTTCATATAATGACATAACAATAAGAATGAATGAAATTATGAAATGCAATTGTGGAAATAACATGGAACACTATCGTGGCGCCCATTTGACGACCAAGATGTTAACTCCGGTTCCACGCGCTCTAGTAAATGGCCAGAGAAGCACCCACGCATGGTCCGCTCCTCTCAGTCTGCTGAAGGATCCCTCACACCACAGACCCAATGGTCGCGAAGACCTGGTCCCTCGCATCGAGAAAACCAGTCCACTCCTCCGATCCAACGTCACCAAAACACAGCGTATACGTCAGACGAAACCCCACAGAGTTCTGTGACTTCCACATCAAACGATGTACTAGGCATGGCAGGCATGTATAAAGCAGCTCTACAGCTGGTGACTCCACATCAAACCATATACAAGGCATGGCATTTAGGCAGCTAAAATGATAACAACTAAACCGTGTAGTACATATAACACGGTTAAGTACTTCTGCATTGATACATGTAGCGCATGCGCGCACATGAATTCGTTACCAATTACATTAATCGTTTAACGCAAACAGCGTATAATTAAATTAAATTTGTCTGTTCAGTTGCAACAAATAGCTAACTCGAACTAGACTATAGTATTAATATAGCGTTGTATAACCTAGGTATTGACTCTGTAGAATTTGGAATAAATGTATGTTTCCTGCTCGTTAGCTACTGCATTCAATGAATATGTTTGCAGATACAAGTATTTTTGAAACATTAATTAAGGTTCTAAAACATAAAAACAATTCTGTCATATAAACGAATAGTACTAAAGAAAATTTCATTACCTCTACAGCTGGAGATTTGCTTCTGTAAAGGGGTAAGCTTCCTGACAAGACTCGGCGTAATGTGATTTGGTTATAGAGAATTTGCTCTATAAGTACACTAGCTGTGACAGATATGCGCAGCTAGGTACTTAGTTTCCCCGCTGCAGGCAATTTGTTCGTGCAGCATGGTCTGAGTTTCGCTCAGGATTTCGAAATAACTAAGCCGAAAAAAATGTACCACCCGCGGGAGACGCTGTACGCGGCAACGAAACCCGAGTACATTTTTAAACAACATATACATATTGATATAACTCGCACACAATTCTGTGACAGCGCTTACACACACACACACACACACACACACACACACAATTACATCATGAAAGGAGTAAGTATTTATAATTACGCTACTCCACATTCATACATTGGCTTACACACACACACACACACACACACACACACACACAATTACATCATGAAAGGAGTAAGTATTTATAATTACGCTACTCCACATTCACACATTGGCAAATTGAATAGTGTTTCTTTTCTAGATTTTTGGTTAGCTCTGAAAAGGTCTGTTTTTCTGGAACTCCAGAGGCACCTGTTTAATGGCGGCACCTTCCGGGTCTGGCACCACAGACACAACGTCTACTCCAATCATTGTTCCAATTCACTCGAGTGGTTGAAAGAGCAGACGGGGGTTAGTGGCTTCACTATCCCACTCCTCCGTTTGTGGAATAGTGAACACTTATTGTTCCCTCCGTCTTCTTCGTCTTCTTCGTCTTCTATGCCACACTCGAGAATGAACAACTGGCCTCCTTGCTTCCTGTGGTTCCTGTACTGGTTCTTGTCGTTGTTGTTCACGTTGTGGCTGTGGTGCAGGTACTGGCGGTGGTGCAGCCATTGCCTGTGAAAGTTCCCTCACCATAAGCTTCACCTCACAACTTGGTCTCATGAACAGGTGAGATCGGATCCCTCTCTTCTTTTTCTCCTGTTCTTTCATTTTTGTCTCTTCTTCCTCGTGCTCTATCCTGGCTTCTTCCACAACAGCATCCGCTGCCACCTCCAGGAGTCGCCTGGCATACTCCAGGTGCATCTGAAGTTCCATTAACTTAGTCAGTCTGCTGCTCATTCTACTCATTCTGCACTGTTGATCAATCAACGATGGATAGCCAGACTGCTGAGTGATTCCGTATATATATATATATATATATATATATATATATATATATATATATATATATATATATATATATACTTGAAGCAGCGACGTGAAGGAAAACATCCCCTAAGACCCAAATCTTATACTACCTATATCATTACCAAAAACAAAAACGCGCGGACCTAAAAGAAACACTCACTCACGTTTTTGTACTGACAATTAATATTTTAAAGTTGTTTGACTAGTGACGGAAACGAAT
Source organism: Sinohyriopsis cumingii (assembly GCA_028554795.2). Classification (NCBI taxonomy): domain Eukaryota; kingdom Metazoa; phylum Mollusca; class Bivalvia; order Unionida; family Unionidae; genus Sinohyriopsis; species Sinohyriopsis cumingii. The sequence goes on along the minus strand of CM068840.1, from coordinate 26,039,977 downwards.
GACTTCTATTTTTTCTAACTAACATAGCACAGGCAATGAAATGATTATTTCTTTTCGAGAGTATGGGATAGCCCTGAAAAGGGATGTTTATTTTTGTGTGTGAACGAATTGATGACATTTTTTTATAGTCTAAGATTGCTGTCTCATCTGGTGGCTGACATTCGCACATGATAGGGTCTGCTTCTTCGGAAAGAGAATTAAAACTCTTTGGTGTCGACACGGCAGTCGACAAAACCTGAGTCTGGTTCCTGCTGCTCTTGTTGTTGCTGCTTTCTTTGCTGATTCTGAAGTCTGTACTTCTCCGTCCATTCTTCTTTCTCCTTTTTGTTTTCCTCTCTGAAGAGCTCTTCTGTCAGGTCTTCAGTGACTTTCAACATTCTAACCTTATCCTTCTCTTCAGATATCGGTATCAGACATGTCATGACCCGATGCAAATTCACGTAGGCTTCGTTCAGCTTGGCTAATCTTCGTAGGAGGATGAATCAACAATGGATGGTCAGACTAAAGACTACCCCCCGCTTTGTTGTAAAAGCGCGGACGCGAAGAAAAACATTCCTACACGGTTTCGAGTCGGAACACTAAAATAGTGTGATGTGAGGGATAGAGAGAAGTCAAAGAGCATGGTTCATGATACCCATAGCAAAACAAACGAGAGACGCATTTTTTTTTTCAAAACACAATACTTTTTTATTCAAATAACTCACAGCTAACAATTCACAATTTTTTAAAAATTAACCATTCAATTCAACTAACAAACATTTGTTTCAGTTAACTATCTAACTGAAACAAGTTCACAACATTGTGAATGAAATTGAGATTTCCACCCTTGTAAGTCATTGTGCCATTGATGTACACTACGTTTCCTAGCTAAAAGACAAAAGATAACCACAATGACTTATGTAAAGAGGGATAACAGTCTTCCATGGCTTCTAATATTCTAAAATGATTTATCTCAAACTGTTGTTTTCTATGGTATTATCGAATTCTGAATACAGGATGACGTTGACCGTCTGGGGTAGAGGTTCTGCAAACTGAATTTCCTCACGCAGTTGACCAGATTTTATAGTGCGGAAATGTCCCTCGTCACTGCCTTGGTCTGGAGTGAAATCAAAAGCCCACAAAGCATAGCTTCCTGCATAATTGTCGTACGAAATGCCATGACTGGTGCTGGTCCCTAACTGTCCGGTGGCCTCTTACAGGGACAAGTACGATCTCAAGTAATTCCTGTCACCAAACTTAGGCTCGAAAGGTCGGGTACGCAAGGCCTTGCCATCGCGACTGACTTCAATTTTGGAGACTCTGTAGTGCTTAAACTGGAATGGATTTTGATCGTGGACTAGGTTGAGTGCTGCATTGCTCACGATACCAACGATTAAACGTTTGGGTAACTGTCCTTGCAACAGATGCTCTTCTATTTTGGATCGGAGTCCAGCAGGAATAGTGAAAGTTGTCACTTCTACACGTCGTATCGGATACGTGGCGTTCGTTCAGCTAAAAGTGTGACTGATATCGTTTCCCACTTTAGTTTTGTACTCAACATGGGTCATCAAATGGAATGCGGTACTGCTACGATTCAGTCTCAGGCGAATATCCACGTCGTTCAGCAAATACTTCTCTTGCATCCACATGTCCAAATGCAAACGATCCATCAGTTCTAAACTTCGACCTAGCAGGATTTTCTTTATACGGTTGTTACAACCTACTTTGTGAGGATCGTCATCTTCTGTCAGGGCTGTGTCGTTAAACGTGTTCTCACCTGCTGTGTCAGCTTTCCATACCACGCAAGCATCCAGTGTTCTTGCTCTCGTTTCCGTACGTCAAGAGATTTTCCAGTTACGCTCGGTAAGGGTAAGTATCCATGCTACTGCTGACCAGTTTGTTATTCAAATACAAATCCACTTCACTGAACAAGGAATGCATGAAATTGTTGACGAGATCTGCTCCTGGAGCAGTCTCGTCCGTTTTGATCACTTTGACTTTCACATACAAGTATCTGCTATTCTGATCGATGTAATCGTCGTGTTGTCATTTGATTTCAAACTCGATGGGAGCAGAATCCGTCAAAGAGGAAACGGGATGAAATTCGACCCATTGGGATTCTTGCATCGTCATCATGGTGGGTGGCATGACAAACATATCCAGGTCCGACTTGGAACAGGCGCAAGACTATTGGTGCATCATTTCTGTTTCTAATATTTAATAATCAAAAACGTCTAAGTCTCGAATAGTTCTTCTTTTCTTTGTCTTTCTAGCTTTAGAAGTGTGAAGACTGTTGAAAGGGTGTTTTCTTCGTCGTCTCTATCTGCCTTGTCCTTGCTGATTCCTCAGGGAAGCAGGAATGTCTAGCATTCAGGGTATTTATAGGAGTTTCTGGTCGGCCCAGAATGTCTTTACCGTTTGCAGCAAGACATTTTTGAATACCCTCAAGAATGCTTCTTTTGGGTTTGGTTTGTCAATGGTGACATTTTAGAGCAATTCTTTGCCTTGAGTCATTTCGGCATCTTTCAAGGCGTGCAATCCGCGTGTCACCATCGGTTTCAACACCGGAGCCACCGAACCAAAGGCTGATTTTAACATATCTCATAAACCATGTCCGTGCTGTCGAGCAACGCCTCGATACACAAGATACATGACTTACAATTCGTTAGAGTATGGAGTTTCACCGTGACTTTTGGAGAATGAAATATTTTGTGCCTAATCTCCTTTTATAGCAATGTTGACAGTGTCGAAATATGACTTACTGACGGGCAAATAGTGAGGATGCAAAAACCCACGGTTGCACCTTCCTGGTCATTGGTCGTGGTACTATCCACTTTGAAAGGAATGACACGCAGTAACGACACGTTGGACTCCACCACACCGGAGTACACAAGGATCAAATTCAGTCCTTCGTTCAGTTCTACCGGGTTTCCAAAAGCCCTGTAAAAATCCATATTACTGTTGATCTTGGGGCTCAAATTGTTTGCTATCATTTGTGGATGTGCACCCGAAATTTCAAACAAACTACCATTAAACCTGAGGGACAATGTGTCCGTATCCTGAAATTTGATCATGAGACGATGAGCCACTTTATGGTATTCAATCTTCACACTTCTTTTGGCTCTGTTCGTGGCTTTGCCAAAGGCTAAGTCGAACCTGTCCGCAATAGTGTCCACCAAATGTTCACCACTAAAATAAAACCCTGAAGGAAATTTCAATGTGTAGATACTGAAGGTTGGATTGCTGGCTGGTCTTGTGTCCCCATAAAACCCGATTTTATTTATTTCTTCTTGCAATTGGACATTCAGGATTTCCGCTTGTGTCATATCTACCAAAGCCACTTCCCATGATCTAATTGGATGGCCTTATGTAATTTGGCCGTGTAACAGCACAAAGTGTGGTGGGGAAACACCTCCATGGAACTGTCACTGGGTAAGGTTAAGTAAAATTGGTTGTTATTGTTCATAATTCTACAGTTCTGTGGCTGTCCGAGGGGTAACTGGAAGTCACAGGCGTGTCTCCACCCAAAATGGGGTTGTTATTGTTGGAGTGGTGACTGACACTGGACGAAAAGATTCCCGTTGTTTCTGTTGGAGGAGAGTTTCAGTGATGGATTTAGGAACAGGTAACCAATGCAACTGCTCAGTACAATAGTCCACAATTTTTTGTCTCCTTGTTGCAAACTCAAATTAGCAATGGCTGCACCGATGACACAATAGACCACAAAGATTTGGCAGCAAACGACGATTCCTCACACCACAACCACAAAGGTTGTTTCTGTAAATCTTGCAGAGGAGAACTCGGCGAAGACGTTGTCACTGCAGTGGTAGTTGTAGCTGACTCTGTGTGAAAGGGCATGATGGTTCTTCTTTTTATAGTCGATGACATGCGAAGCGTCGATCCAAGAATAAAAAATGGGAGGATATCCTTTCCAACGCACTTTGACTTCTTTCACACGTCGTTTTCCCACTTTACGGTTTCTGCGTTCCAGAATTGTTTCGATGTCGTACACGTCGTCTTCTTTTGTGGTGACACGTTGTAACTAGGCCAAGTTAAACGTTCCTTTTAACAAGTCTCCTTTCATGTTTTACAATTTATAGACGGTAGGATGACGGCCATGCACTTGTCCAGTGACATGAAACAATTCGGTGGTCCAGTTATGTAAGTAACCTTTGTCGAAAGTGCGTTTGGTTTTGCCAATGTGCACCATATCTCCCACAGCCAACACATCACCTTTCTTGGGGACATCCACCGTCGGGGACGTACCAAACAGGCGATCAGAAACCAGCACTTCGTTGTCGGGAGTCACCTCTGGTGGAGTACGTCCAATGCTGCAATGGTAAGATTGGTTGTACGCTTGCACCAGGTACGGCAAGATGTCGATGTACTTGAGAGTGTGGTGATACGTAAAATATTTCCAAATGCGTTCTTTCAAAGTGCGTCGAAAACGTTCCACGATGCTGGCTTTGATTTTGGGATTCTCGGTGGTGAGATCTTGGTTCCGAAATTCGGTACCTTTGTCCGTTTGCCACCGAAGAGGGTGACGACCACTTTGTTTCAACACCCGTTGCAGGGCTCGCACTTACTCTCTGCTCTATTTGGAAGTCAATGGCACGACCCAGGCAAATTTGGAAAAGACATTGATGACACAAAACAAATATTTGTAGCCCGATTGTAGCTGGCCAAATGAGAGACATCGGCTAAATCGGCTTGCCATTGATGATCAATACCTTCCACTTGTGTGCGACTTCTGGAAAACTTGTGTCGAGTGGGTTTGTGTAAAGTGTAGGTAGTTTGTTCTTGCAACCATCGTTGCACTTGATGTAAACGGAGACTTTTCAGCCGGGTTTTGGCAGCACGATACAACTTCTGAACTCCTCCGTAACCTGCATGATGGGATGGATCTTAATAAATGCTGGCTAACACCTTCTCCACTTTATTTTGTTTGTTAATGCTACTTTGGACGGGACGAACGGGTGGTTTGGAAACGGATTTACGTGTCCGATGGGTCAAGTGAGTAGAAGTCGAAGCTAGTTGCGGAGGTGGTAATGGAATGGCAAGGGCTTCTTTTCCTTTTTACTTCTGGTTTCCCTTCTTTCTTTTTCAATTCTATCGAATGTGTAGTTGACATAATCTTTTTAACCCAGGCTTTCATATCTTCTCGTTGGTGTGTGGGGGAAGGGGTCAACAGGGACGCTGCAATCTTACTAGAAATGGGAAATGCTGACGACGTTTGAAAAACTTCTCGTATCTCTTCTTCCTCAGGCTTTCGTGGGGTGGCGTCTCACATGACCACTGGGGATGGTATTGTTGGTGGTGTGGGTGATGGACTTTTCATCAAGGTCTTGAAATCTTTCAGAGTGCGTAGAGCTGTTTCGTCTAAAGCTTTCTGGTGAAAGAGTTGCAGTCGTTGCAAGAGTTGACCGTACTTTTGTGATTTTTCTGGCGATCCATCAATGATTGCAATTCGTGTTGTAACTGGGACATCTCGCTCAAAATAGGACTGGGAGGCAAATGCGGGGTCCGCTGTTCATGCCAACGATGGTATTCCATCCATCGTTTGTAAGGCACTAAAACTAGTTTTCGTCCTTCCATTCGATGTCATGGGTCACGTGTGAGATTTAGGGCCTCCATAGGTCCTTTTTATCTTGCTCCCAGCATGTTTCCCAATACTAATTTCAGCAAACGTCCTAACAATAGTTGCAAAATTCCTCCACGTTGGACCAACATCTCCTTTAAAGAACGTGATGATGTTAGAAATAGCATTGTTTCTGGTGTTTCGACAAAGGGATCGTGCCATTCAAGACGTTCAAACAACATTCGCACACAGTATCGATGACATCTTTGGAGGCAGTTTGAATTAGTTGTTTTTCGCATGGGTGGAGAAGCTTTGGACAGGACAGACAACATGTCCCTATGTTTGACTAAACGAGGAGGCAGTCCTTTCCTTTTCTTTACTTTGGGTTTAGAAGAGGGATGTTTTCTGGGGGGTGTCATATTTGTTGGCTCCGGGACACACACCAAAAATGCACTGGCGTTAATGACGTAGCACACGACCTTTTATCTTTTTTTTTTTTGACTATGGCTTCGTCAAACAAGTGACAACGTGTTTTGCAAAATTGCCAAAGAATCCTCCCCTTTGGTGACTCATCTTTTTCTTTGGACTACGATGTCTTTTCTTTGGGAAACGTCGATGCTTGGCTAAGCGTTTTGTCCGATGACGAGACTGTCCTTGTCTTTTTCCTTTTTGGACAGGAGAATGACGATAGTGCTGGTGTGCACTTCTTTGAGGTGACATCTTTTATGAGTTCAGGAGCACAAAAATACTGATACCTATTCTTTGTCTCAGGCCTTTTGTATACTGGAACGCGTCGCCACTAATTGTCTTTACGTCTTATCAACTTGATGACAGGCATTACAAGTCGTGCAGGGGTTCGCAACGGACTAAATCGAGTCAGTTCTTGCTTGGACAAATCCAGTAAACTCTGCAACATGCCCGATCTCTCATGGACTTTGATTTTGTGAGCAGGTACTTTGTGAGAAGCTGCCACTGCCACTAAAGAGGACGGTGTGGCCACTGGAGGAGAAGTTCTTGGAGACACGGGCTTTCATGGGGTCATCAACGGAGAAGTGGATAAATCTGAGGCTACCGGAGACGCAGTCACCGTCGTCGCAGGTCGTGGTTTGAGAATGTAAGGTTGCTTCCTGGCCGAAGTGCCGCTCTTGCGGGTAGAAGCTGTTTTCTGTGGGCTTTTCTTTTTCTGTGGGGTTTTGCTTTTCTAGGCTTGTGACCTGCTCTTGACACCGTTGCTCTTTTTCTTCTTAGGACTTTGTTTGGCTTTTTGGGGTGTGGCTTTTTTTCTAGGTGAGAACTTTGGGGGCATTAGGATCCCATCTTAAGAGGGAGCGAATGATGACACCTCCTATAGTGCCGCTCCCTCCAGGTTTCAAAATGATTAGCTTTGTGGTTTGAGTTTCGATGCGAAGATCGGCTACTTTGTTTCTATCAAAAAAGTGTTTGCTTTGTAGAGGAATCTGAATGATACCTTGCACTAATTGACGTGCTGTCACTGTGACCCATCGTACGACTTCTCTGAGACTGGCTTCTACGACACGATCACGTATTTGTGGATTTTTGTTTGCGACTGATGCCATACAAGGCACGAATCAACTTGAGGGGAAGATGAGACTGAAGGTACGTCATGTTGACACTGTATGAGACAGACGAAAAGTGTCTGAGGTTTTTATAGATTTTTTTCGTTAAGTCGACGATGGGGACATGTACAGGCCAGGCCGTCCGTCTTGACACCAGTGGTGAAACAAAAGGGGTACTAAATCGCAAATAATCGGGGGTTGTGGGTTAAAAAACGACGAGTAGAGTTTGAGTGGCATCGTCGTACGGCTAAGACTTGCACTTGCGATTTATCTCGAGGGCTTTAAAACAAGGCCACGTAATGACCATTGAGACTGATGGTACGATGGGCTTTACTTTGTTGAAACAAATTTTGAGTGATGTAAATGAAACTGGCATTACGATGATACCCTTTGAGCGTAAACCAGATTAATTTCTTCTTCGTCTTCTCCTAACATGTCATCGAAAATGACCAGATGGGTTTGACGGGGGTCAGATATGATTCCGTCGTCTTCGTTTGGAATGCGTTCCACAAACACGATGGAATCGTCTTGACTGTCTCGCAAGAGGCTGAACGCCGATTGCCACTTTTTGTAACACCACTCGATTCGTGGAGGTGGCCGATCGATCAAATGATGTTTATGTTTGATCAAACGTCTGACGAATTCGGTTTTGCCTGAACCACTAGGTCCAGCAATGATCATGTTAAGGGGATGGCGAAGATACAAAGTCTCCCAACTGACACGATCTAAGTATTCGTCGATGATTTTGAAAATGGAGGAAGAGGGAGCAGAGACAGCAGAGATAGCCATAGTGTCAGGAATGTCACTTTTGACACGAAGACAAAGTCGACAAGATTTTATATACTTTTCAGGACACGTTTATTGATGTTTCAAAAACAAACCACGAAAGACTAAAATACATAGAAGCCAAAGTGTTAAGTACAACGATACAATTCACATGAAAATGATCAAGATGGAATAGAAACAAGGCTCTGTACAACATGTGTTTGGTCACTAAGATGTCATAGGGACAGGGTGTAATGTTCTGACAGGTTTTAAATGAGGTATTGTCACTCAAGTGTCCTCCCGAACTAGTCTTTCAGGAATGTCTACGACAGTCTATCTGAACTTCTTTTGTGCTTCTCTGAAAGAATTCATCTTGTTCGTTTGGTCTTGGTACTCACAATACACTATCGATCTTTGACGTTGTCCCTTTTTATATGCTGACCAATATCGACGTGACCGTACGGCAAAGTGAAGTGCCTCGGAAGCCGCACTCGCTTCTGGTACACGATTTGATAGACTTTATCCAAGGGTCGACTGACGATTTGGTGAGTGGGTAAACGTACAATCCTGTTCGGTTGGTGAGTGGCCACTTTAAAGTTTTCATCCTCTCCAGATTGCAAGGCTTCTTTCAATACCACAAAGTTGACCACTCGACTGGTACGATAATTCAGAGTCAGTCCTTTCACTTTACACTCGGTGTGCACTTCTCGTTGTTTGTCCCGGTATTTGTATCCGTTATTTTTAGGGCCGCCACTAGCAAAACTTAAATTCTTCTTGTCCGGGTGCTCGTCTGTGCAGCTCCTAAACGGTCCCTTTCGATGTCAGGGTGACGTTGACCTGGGCGATCGATGTAGATGCAACTGTCCGTGCCAAAATACAGGACACGATCCCCTAACAGTTCCAAAGCTGTCACATAAGCCGCAATGATGAGATTTCCAAATTCGTCGGCTTGTACGAAGTCCAGATCTTCTTCGTAATTGACTAAGATCAAATCCTCACGAACGACGTCCACGTGTTTCGTGCATTTGGTTTTGTCGTGAATCATCTGGAAGTAGCGGGAGGGTTCTGTCAAATATTCCGTCTTGGGTAAACACGGTCGGTTTGCCATCTTGCCCCACAGGCAAATTAACATAACTTTGGCAAACGATCGCCTGCCTTCGTTTTTCTTGGTGTGGTCTAAAGGGATGCATTCTTGTTCCCAGTATTTCTCTTAGAATGTCTTTTCATCTTCGGGAGTGTGACGCCAGGAAGAATAGCCACTGGCTTCTTGTTTCAGTTTCAAAAATGCATCTACGTAGTCTGCGAAAATGCATTTCTGAGTGGGTTCACCCTTATGGTATTGTGTGTCTTGGGAAAGTGGTAAATTTTGTACACTTCTAACAGTTGGTATCCGAAATCAAGAGCCTTGAACAATTCCACGCTGACCCACGTTCCCGTCATGGCGCGTTTTTTTCTGGGTGTGCTGACAAGACTTGTCTTGGTTGCACGTTTCAGCACAAGTACGGCACAAGGGAAACATCAATTTGCCTTGGCAATGGTGAGGTAGCACGGGATGGTACAAGTTGGTGGGAGGCAAGAGTTTGCACTTGATCAACCCTTCGTATTGTCAAATGTGGTCCAGGTCGATGTATTCCGTCAGCAATTGCGGGCGCCCTGCAGTAAGGCGACACTATTTGCACACGTAGGGATACAGTGAGCACACGCCAAAGTATTTGATTTATTCTCTTTTCTCTTCGTCAACGTGGTACAGCAAACAAGTGGCATTTGTCCGTTCTCCGTACAAACTGTACTTGGGTTCATGGGGTGCATCAACTTGTAACTTTCCACGATGCGTTTAAACTCGGGATCGGTTTTCAAACGGTGATTGTACTCGTGTTCCCATATTTCCACATCTTGGTATCCTTGCTGTTCTAACTTCAACCGTCTCTGACAAGTGGCCTGGTACAAGTCTTCCATGGTTCGTTGTAAAAACTGATTTTTAGTGCCACGTTCAGGGTAGCAGACGAGACATCCGTCAAACAAGCAACCGTTAAACTCGTACACGATCTTGGGGTTTTCTAAGTCTCAGCCATCCACCGAATACGTTCCGATGGTCTTTTCGCCCCTCCGTTGCGGGCTTGCTGAATCCATTTGTCTTCCTTGTCGCACAAGTACTGTAACCAGCGTAGGGCTTTGACCGAGTATTGACGTTTGACAAAGTTGGTCGTTTTTAGGACTGATGACAGCCAGGGTGTTTTCAGGCATGAATCGTTGTCAGTACACTAAGGAACACGCTTTCGCAATGGTACAGGTTTCTTTCAAAGGATCAACCCCTCCGTGTTCCATGAACAGTTCTCGACATGTTCCACAGCAACGCCGTAAAATGTCCACGTCGGAACGAGAATAATTTAACATCTCTTCCTGAAATTCGAAATGGTCCGAGTCGTGAGTCTGGTACCGAGCGTCGAAAGCTTCTTGTTTGTTCGGTACGCATGTTGTCGGGGTCGTAATCGTCAGCCTCAGGCAAATGGGGTATAACGGCATGTTGATTGGCTTCCGTATTGAAAAAGTGTGGAAAGTAGCCTTTGACCATTTCTGTCATTCCAAACGTTTTAGGCATTCGACTCAAAGGCATGGCCAAATAGCTCATCGAATCTTTAAACTGTACTTGTCCCACTTGCATGGAAATGATTTTGGCTCCGTTCAAAGTGACTTTAGGACGTTCGGTGCCTTGTTCCGTATAGTACCTCAAAAGAAACTGTCCATCGTATCCCGAGAAATTCTGGGCCATCATCGTGGAATGGCGATGACAATCTCCGTAACGTTCGATGTCCTCTTGGCTCCATGTCTTGTCGATGTGGTCTAAGACCCATCGGGCAAAATCGGCCAGCGTGTTTTGTCCTCGAAAGATTTTTTCACGTCCTCCAGGAATCTTACTGCAGTGAGGACAATAACTAAAGATAGGCTCTTGAATGCACTTTTCGCACGCTCGATGAGCCACACGGAACTTAGGAATTTGAATGCCAGTCTCTTGCATGCATTCGAAATCGAAACAGATGAAATTGCATTTCTTCTTGTGGTCATCTTCCTCCTCTTGTTGGGGTTGGTATTTTTGAATGTAGCGTAGCATTGGTGTTCCAAGTCCACGATGACAAATGTGACATTTATTCTTTCCTGGACATACGTGTGCCTTGGCACAATTGGTACGTATGTCTTGTCGACACGTAGGGCACAATCTCAGGAGCTGACAAGCACATTTCTGCTGTAAACATTGTGTCCTTAGATGTTGTTGGTAACAGGCAGGGCTGACAAAGGTGCGCTGACAAGTTGGAGAATGCACTCGTTATGGTCCAGACAGGGTTGAGACGCCAAACATCCTGAGCATTTCGATTCACAATATTTGTGTTGCTCTCGATTGTTATAGCCATAGTCACATTTCTCACAGTAATATATGTATACCAGGAATCCGATGATACTGGTAATGACATCGAAATGTTCATCGTGATGATAGACGTGAATGTATTTTCCATCTTTAAAGTCTTGGCCTCGAAATAGCAGAGGTCCGCGCACTTGTTGAGGGTGCACTTTTAAGGTGTAGCGTTTAGCTAGGACATCTTGCAACTTTTGCATTTCACGAATGCCACAGGGTGTGTCTTTGGACAGGTTGGCTTGTTGTAACAGGAGTTCTGCTTCATTTCGTTGTTTGGCTCGGTCCGATTGTCGAATGTTCTCCCAGGCTCTTTTTCATTCTGCCGTGTCGTTCTTGTTGGTATAGGTTCGTCCCACCACGATAGCCCTGACTAAACACATCTGGTCTTGAGGGTTGTTAATTCGGACGAGGCTCCTTTTGCTGTTGCAAAGGTCGTCCACCAATAGCACCTTTCTGCGTCCAGTCCCTTGAGGAGGAGAGACGTGGGTCATGGACAGTGTGGTTTAACCATCGGTGATGTGAAACTGGTCATTGGATTGTTGTACCTGTTGAATCTTGTCCATGACTTTGGAAGGTGTTAGTTCTGCGGGACTGCTAAACTCGATCCAAACAGGGGATTTCACGCTGTCGTGATGTATGGAAAGTCTCAAGCGATCGTCTTCTTTGGCTTCACATTGTCGCTTTAGTGTGGTTAACAAAGAATCCCTCATCTCGGTGATCATCCCTTCCGCTTTCTCCAACGGTACGTCGGACTTGAAATCTTTAAACTTCACTTTCTAAATTTTCTAGAGGAGCACTTTTCCGTCTCTCGAATGTGATAGTAATTGTCAGTGTTTACTTATGAACTTTGGCTAGGTGCAGACTGTCTGGGCCTGGATTCTGGTTCACTCATGTCATCTTCAAAATCACGGGCATGAATTTGTGCCAAGACGTTAGCTATTGTACTAGACGATAGATCACGTTTCTGCCTCTTACTTTCTTCTCCTTTCAAATGACTACTTGTTAAACACCATGGGTCACTTTATATCCATGACAGCTCAGCGTATATAAAGGGTGTCTTACCCTTCCACTATTCATTTCACTCTCAAACCGAGCAGAACGACGTAAGAGCCTACCCAGATCGAACTTTTGATCAGAGCTTTGCGAGGGGTCATTAGAAAATTTTCTTCAGACAAGCCAACGGACTACTCACCCTCCTTTCGAGATAAAAGTCTCGATATTTGCTATATCTGTAAGAAGAATGGACATTGGTCTTCAGAGTGTCCCAACCGTCAAAAAAGCAACGCAGGAGCTAGAAGGTACAAAAGTCAAGATACCTGTTATCAATGTCAAGAAAAAGGACATTGGTCTTCAGATTTCCTTAAGAAACAACTGAAGCAAGAAGAAGAAGAAGAAGAAAAAGAAGAAGAAGAAGAAGAAGAAGAAGAAGAAGAATAGAGGAGTTATGGACAGAAAGAAGAAGAGGTACCCTCCCCCAAGGAAGAACCCAGACACGTACAGAAAGAGAAACAGAAGAAGAAAGAAGACATAGAGAAAGTAAGGCAGAAGTGGAGAAAAAGACTATGACAGTGAAGAAATTTAAAAAAGAGAGTGAAGACAGAAGAGGAAGAAGCTTATGAAACGTTTAAAGTGTTATGTTGTGCTGTGTAAGTGTAAGTGTCTCTTAGTTTTGATTTTTAGATTAAGAACCTACACTCACGCACTCATACATTCACACATACTATATTGGTAGAAAAAGAGGGGATTTTGAGTTTAATTGATGTTGGCAATTGAAACACTATCTCTTTTCGAGAGAAATGGGTGGCCCTGAAAATAACTTTTGGGTATTTCTTGGTTTAAATCAACTTTGACTGCCTTAAGCGTTTGCCACGGCCAAGGCCTACTTGTGGTTTGACTCCTGTGGATTGTGATTGAGTATAAATCACTGTGGGTGGCACGACAGGCGTAGTCACATGATTGGGTTGTTTAGCTCGGGAAGGTCTTATTCTCTTCGGTATTAATAAAGAAGTCTGATACAGTTGTTTCAGACTTCTTAACTCCGCTAAAATGTCTAACAGTACCGTGACCGTTTGACTTTCACGCCCTTGTTTCTTCGCTGCTTCTTCTTCCTGTCGTTTCCTTCTTGCCTCTTCTTCTCGATGTTGTTGAGGAAGAAAAGCTTGTTTTGCTTCCTTTTGCTGCTGCATAAATTTCTCCAATTCTTCTTTCTGTCTCTGTTTGAAATGCTCAGTGAGTAGCAAAGAAGGAGAAGGTACTGGCAAAGGTACTGGTACAAGAACAAATTCTTGCGAGGTAAGAAAATCCAACAAATCCCAATTAAAGTAGCCTGTTTTGGAAGTAGGTCGGTGTTCACTTGGGTAGTCGCTGACCATTCATTGTCTTCTGAGTTTCCTTCATGATTGAAAACTGTGTCGCATGGACTGTGACGGGGATGTGTGGTCACAGACTGCTTTCCTCGGATCGGACGTGTGGTGACTGAACTTTGTAACGCGTGTTCGGATTGGTCAACCAACTCAATCCGTTTCGATCCTCCTTTCCCCTATAAATAACCTCAGTTCGCTGCATTTCTTCACCTGTTCTCGACACCATCATGTGGGCCGACGTAGAATCCTCTATTCTCGTATCGTCAATGCTGCTTCGTACGGACTTACCCATGTATGTCAGATTATCGTGGGTCATTGTCAGGAGGACGGATACAATCGTTTGGAAAAGAAGAACTTATGTGGAGAGACAAGGCTGTTTAAAGAGAGTTTTGATTTACGGACCAGAAGTCAGACAAAGTTTGAGGAAAAGAAGAAGACCAATGCTATGTCCTCTATGTTAACGGAAGGATGTTAACATAAAGCCAAAGGCCCTTTTCAGAGCCCCTCATAGGTCCCGAAAAGAAATGACTTTCTTGCCTCAAATGTTTTTCTTTCCATGTTCTATCAGTGTTTGTCTCTTGTCTGTTGTCTGTGTTATCTCGATCTCCCATGTTCATTTTCCCTTAACGTTATACAGGCACACGATATATTCCCATGTTCATTTTCCCTTGACGCTATACAGGCCTTCGATATATTCCCATGTTCATTTTCCCTTGACGCTATACAGTCCCATTATTGTTAAAATTCCCCATGTTCAATTCCCATAGACCCTATAGTGCATATACCATTTTTAACATTAAAGTCCCTTTGACCCTACGGTGGCCCAATTCACTACTCGTGACTGTAACTCTTTAGCATATTTTATGCTTGTTTAAGATGTAATCCAAAAATTTGAGCATGGCTCTAATTTCTACGGAAACAGTGGAGACTCTATCCAATAACAGGTACTTAATGATGCCGTTGTGTTGTAACGGCGGAAGGAAATCCTATCTCTCAAACCGCCTGGACACAAGCACATATTACCACAATAAGGGGTTTTGATTTTCCTTATTTTTACCCTAAATTATGATAAACCGTGTTACATCATCTTGTGGTAGTCTACGATTGATACACTTGAAGCAAACCTCTCAAAATAAGAATATTTAAGGATTCGTTTGTGTGCTTGTTGATACGTCTTTCGTTAATGTTATATGTGGAATAGTAAAGTTGTCATAGCCATTTTTAATTTATTTGTTACTATTATTATCAAAGTAAAAATGATTAACAATATTCTCTAATTCAGAGCCTCGGAGGAAAGTGGGATGTCAGAAAGGTACTTTGTGGACAATCGAGTAAAACATCGAAAAACCTACTCCCGTTATTCTGGAACGTAGAGGGAAAATCTAACTTTACAGCATCAATATGAAATATACTTTATAAAACGAAATATTGGACCTTTAGAATTGAGATGATTTTATTCTGTATAACAGATAGTACTGTTTCATATTGTTTTGAAAATATTGCAATGATTGTCACCAGTACTCAATACATGCTTTTTTCCTCACTTGTTTTAGTAGACGTACTTCAAAAACAACTAACTTTGAATTTTGTATAACTAGACAAAAGGTTTTAGCTTACTATCAATGGTTTTATTCCATTAAATAACAATGCGACTTTTATCACCTGTTAGAGATAATGGGACTTACCGATTTGTGCGTTTGAACGTGGGTACGATAGTCCGATATCCATCTATCTTCCATTATTAGGTTCTTGGTAGAGCATAACTATGAAACCGATCCTGACATATGTTGAAATCGCATTAGACTAAAGCTGTGACTCTTTCGCATTCTCTTATCTTCAGTTTGAACAAAGTTTGGTTGGTACGTTTTTCGCATCTGCATTCCATCAATCTCCAGATCTTCTTTCCACGATAACACACCAAACACATCCTAAAATATTATTACATGCAGTGATTAATGAAATAATTAATTAATTAACAAAATCATTTATTCGTTCAATCGCGCATCTACCCTTATACTTTTCGATATTCGTATAATAAAAAGCAGCATTCGCGTTTTTAATTCAACAATAAAATCAAAATAAAATTGCACATGTTTTATTTTTATGCTTAGCGTAACGACTTGTTGTAATAAATCACAGGTGTTGATCTTTAGATAATTTTGGAATGTCTACTATTATTTTTTAAAATTTTGTTTATAGCACGTTTGCTTTCCTTAACTCCCATATGGTCAATGGCCTATTAAAATTATGACAAGCAATCTTGCACACTGATCAATGTTTTTGAAAGTTGGGAAAAGGGATACACCGTAACGCCCGCGGGTGTGTGTGTGTATATATATATATATATATATATATATATATATATATATATATATATATATATATATATATATATATATATATATATATATATATATATATATATATATGTGTGTGTGTGTGTGTGTGTGTGTGTGTGTGTGTGTGTGTGTGAGAAAAAAGTGCATAATATATTCTCTGTTCTTCATCATCTTTAGTAGACGTGTTTCAAACGATTTCCAACAAATTAACTTGAATTTGAATTTGAATTTTGTAAAACTAGGCTCTGTTCGATTTAATTTTTCGGACATAATGTATTTAGTTTACTATCGATGCTTCTTTCCATTAGATAAAATTGCGACTTTTTATCACCTGCTATGGAATCCGGGACATATTGATTTGTGCGACTTTATGTATGCATAATGGTCTGATATCCGTCTCTCTGCCAGTATTAGTTTCTGGGTGAGACATAGCTATGAAACTGTTCATGGTATATGGTGAAACATTTGTTAATGCATAAGACTAATAGCCTGACTTTTTCACTTCTCTTATCTTCAGTTTCAACTAATTATCTTTTGTATGCTTTTCTAATCCGCATTCCGTCTATCTTAAGATCTTCTTTTCCAGGATAACATACCAAACACCTCCGGAAATAATATTTCATGTAGTGATTTATTGAATAATTAATTGATTAATTCAATAATTGATTCGTTAAATTGCCCATTTATCCTTACACTTTCAGATAGTCGTATAATAAGAAGCCGAAATCGATTTTAATTCTCCAATAATGTAAAACATTTTTGTACTTTCTTTACTTTTATGCTCAACGTAATGGCTTTTTGTAGTAAGTGTTGATCCTGGGATAATTTTGGAATGTCTGCAATCGTTGTTCTTCACGGCGTGATTGTTTCTCTTTTAGCGCCCAGAAGAGGAATGGACTGTTAACATTATGACACGCAATCTTGCACACTGAATAATGTATTTGAAACATGGGTATAGGGTTACACAGTACTCTTTGTGTGTGTCATAAATTAAACAAATTGGTCATTCTTAAGATGACAACTTATATTATAAGCAGTGAGTGATACAATTCAAGGTGTTATATAATTTGGTACCCAGCGATATAATACTTGCAGATAACATCATGATTATGTTTCTTTGTATTTCGTGTACGCTTTAGAAAGAAAAAATGAAGATACATATGCAGAAACAATTAATTGCAATAAATCGATTGATTCACCCATATGAAAAATACAATACATAAACATGTAATACGGATGCAGTTCAGTAATATATAGTGATGTCATCAAATACGATTACAAAAATATATTTTACTTAAAATGTTCAATTCCTTATTACCATCATACTGCATCATCAACAAGGAAAACACGTGTCTTTTTACAAATTCAGATATGGTTATAGGACTCACGATATTAATGATACGTAACATGTATAAACAAGTCTAGAAATAGGTGACGATAAAAGAGAAAATACGATCTTGGCCGTCCATAATTGTTTATTAACGCAAAGTAAGCATTGTGTAAATAATTATATTCAGGACATGACCTATTTGTAACTGAAACAAATATAGATGGAATAGTTTATTGATGCGTTTGAAGTTATTGTACAAAACAAAACTTAGGAAGAAAGTAGCAACTGATTCATTCAATGCTAAACTGATAATACATAATTCATGTATTGATGTATATGTGGATCCAGAAAATGCCTCAGGACATATCACTTTCTCAACATGTTTGGTTGCATCAAGGATGGATCTGTACTGTGAAAAAGGTTTGACCCTGCACATTCAGCTATTTAAAGTACTTTAATGTTTATTAAATGCTATTTTTTACAGATTTACAATTTACAGTTGAATTAATACTGTTAGCGCGTTAGAGCAGGTTCAGTGTAACTGACATTTATAAATTACAAAGTGTCATCACACGAACGGAAAAATTATTTCTGTATTTCGAAACGATATGAAATTACACAGATATGTCAGAATGGTTTCTCTTACTTGGAAACTACACATAAAACCAAGCTTGCACAATTACCACGTGGTTTCCGTCTAGTTTTCATTGTCCGAAATCCTGATGTTTCATGTAATGACTAATTGATTCATTAATTTTCATTCACTGCATTATATATTCATTCATTCATCGATTGCGTCTATAATTTATTGACTGAATATTTCGTTCATTCATCTATTTGTTTCTTCTTGTGATCTTTTTCTTCGTTATGAAAAGGAAGGAGTTGTAGCTATACGTATTGCCTCTTTCAAACGATCTAGCGCATCCAATAATGACAGATACTGGTTGTAATAGAACAGAAATTCAGACAGTAAAACAAAACCATCACCTGCAAAAGATAAATAGAAAACTGAATGAATGAACACTTGTAATTCCAAAAGAAAACAAATAGACAATTCTATAAACACCTGAATGATACATTAAGACCGATATCAGTCTAACTCGAAATCGATCGGATTAATTTTTCACTACTACATTTTGTAAACTCGATGAATGCATGAATAGCTATTTATTTATTCATATCGACAGCGAATGATATTTAAAAGAAAAATCGGTTTGATTCCTCCTTTAATAAAATATTAGCATTTTGAAATTATATGTACGGATATATATATATATATATATATATATATATAGAGAGAGAGAGAGAGAGAGAGAGAGAGAGAGAGAGAGAGAGAGAGAGAGATTGCATGTTGTACTTACTGCTGTTATCAATCCTATTAAACTGAAACTCCAGAGTGTCTTCAATGCTGAAATTCTAGTTCCCAAAGATATCTTCAGCATAGGAATTATTTCCTACCTGTAACTGCTCCACAGCAGCTCTAACCTCCTCTTTCGATATGTAAGAATCATCTGAAAATGAAAATAAAATTGTTCTTTTCATTCCTGCCAATTACTACGAATACACGACTTTATTTGCACAAAGAGGAGACTTTGCAGTTAGCATATTTGGCATTATTTCAGATTAATTATGATGTCTTCATTTTCTTGTTTGTTCTGAAATCGCTCTTCACGTAAGAAACATATTGTACTTGTACGAAATCGATTAAAGTGATACAGGTTCGAAATAGAAAAATCAATAATGATGAATATTCCCTTGAAGAAATATTTTGATCCTACATTTAATATTTAAAGTAGAAGGTTTTGTTTGATGTATATCGTCGGGCGAAAGGCGCTGTGTTGTATGGACATATTTGTCTTATCCTCGTCGTAGACTGCCTAACTAATTGATGTTATTTGTTTTTGTGATAAACCACAAAATCCATTGTCTTTATAAGTGCTAGCGGGGTGAGGTGGTATTTTTGAAGGGAACATTACAACGTATACCAATGGCTTCTGATAAATATAGGTATTGAAATAAAGTGGTTGATCTCTTTCTATTGAAAGATTCAAAAATAAATTGAACGCATCTGGACTTATAGACCAATGGATTATGCCAGAAATAAACCTATACGACGATACATATAGAGGTAACATCATGCATGCAGATTAGATATTAGATACAGAGGTCCATGTGGCGTTTACAGGCAAATTATAGAGAGAGAGAGAGAGAGAGAGAGAGAGAGAGAGAGAGAGAGAGAGAAAGGGCGGAGAAGGAGAGAGATACGCACTGTTTGTATCACAACTTGTCCACGCTTGGTCGTACTCCTTAAATGTAACGTTATCGTCCTGTCCACATTGGCCATCAATCCAATCGAACAACCTTCTTACGACGTTAGCGTCTACGCTCCTTTCCGTCTTTCCAACACTGCATTATAATAACAATTGACAGCAGTACAACACAGCTGATTATTTGTTTTGATGGAGCTACTTCCGCGTTACGAAATACCTTCGTGGTCGATGTTATTAATCCATTGAGACACAATGTATTGATGGCGTGTTTAGCGTAATAAACATCGATTCAAACTACATTCCACAATTGTCCCATAGCTCATTAAATATGTATATGTTATATGGCTCGTAATGACACTGAACTTGTTACAAGCGTGGAATATAGACTGATGTCTCCATTTCTACTATACTTAAGACTTAAACGGTTAAACATAATTATACAATAAATCTATAAATCAAAGCAATATAATTCCTTGATGTAAACATTTTGAATTCACAGATAAATGGAATGGTGGGAAGAATCATTTCTTTCTTTCTTACATGAGAGACAACCTTCAGTGAAAAACGATGAAAAAAGAACCCGTCTGATTCAACTTCATCCATCTATCAAATATTTTGACATAATGTCAGAGAGAGAGAGAGAGAGAGAGAGAGAGAGAGAGAGAAAGATAGATATTTATAGAGAAAGACCCACCTCATACACCAGAGACAAAGTAATCCAAATAGTACCCCAGTCATGTTTTGTAAAATAAATGTCATTAATGTGAGAAGAAATAAAAATGTCATTGCTAAGCATTTCAGTATTAATGGTCTCTCCAAAGCTATTTTTAAACACTAAAAAGGTACCATATATCGATATATATATATATATATATATATATATATATATATATATATATATATATATATATATATATATATATATATATATATATATATATATATATATACAATCCAGTTGTCAATATTCTCATCTTTATGACACACCCATTCATAGATGCATATAAATATACATTAGTGTTATAGTAATGATTTAATTTTCCAGACAAATAAGTATACTATTTGATAAATAATACATCAACGTAGTTGGATGGCCTTAATATTTTCTAAAACATTCCTTTTGATGTAACTTAAAAACTAGTGGATGAGAAAGTAAAGAGTGATGAGTCTTTGCAGACATTGATATTTCATATGATTAAAATCGTCTTAGCAATTAAATTTGGAGGCTGCTTTGATTAATTACAATTGTAAGATTACGACCAAACAGATAATAAAACGGTATCGAAATACTTCAATCATCTATCGTACTTCTTTCTAGCCAGTGTCTAGATTTATTTTATTATCCAAAGTCGTAATCTTTGAGTAAAATGTACTGAATGATACCAATGATGCAGCAAGAATACATGGAAAGTCATGAAAATCTGCCCATTAAAAAGGGTCATGGCTGTAACTCAATGTCTTTTAGAAGACAGTAATTACATCACTCTGATGATTCTCGTTTTCTTCCCTTTTTTTCTTCTCTTTTTATCCGATATATATATCTGCATTTTTGTTGTACGAGCTGCCAAATTAACACACCGAAAGTGCAATATCCGGTTATCATTCTAGCTCTACCCCATCCCTATAAATTCTCCTGAGGTGATGATAACAATTGAGATATGTGGTTCCGCTTATCGTACGGTTTTGCCTTATTCTGACATGTGAGCAACTAAAAGAAACATAAATACTAAACGTTTCCTTAAGTAGTTAGAACTAATTTGCATGTGGCATGTATTTGCGGTAGTCGGAAGATGAGCTTCCTTAATTCATTACATTCGTTGCTTACTGTTAAGTTATGTGCTAAGTAGTTTTACAATGAAAACAAGTTTGTAGTATCGTATAATTGTGTCTATTCTAAATGATGTATATACAATATTTACATGCGTTACGTAATGTCGGTAAAAACTCTTTAGAGCTTTTCTTTAATTATTAATGCCCTTTCGTTCAAAATGTCCATTCTTATCTCGTCTCATGTCGTCTCATCTTCACCCTATACCTCATTGCAATCTCATCTCATCATATAGTATGTGTGGATAACACTGATTCATTAGCATTATTTTTTATGTGTGCTTAGTAGTGATGGAAGACAGAATGATGCGTGCAGGTAAGGCGATGAGTGCCGTTTTCCCGCATACCTGGGTTCGAAATCTCCGCTGAGTACGAATTAAAAATTATCTAATCCGTATGCTAGTATTATTGTAATTCTCTTTTGTAGCCAAAGTATCCTTTTTCATGTAAAGGAATCAGATTTCCGCTCTAATTCAATTTGCAAATATTATAATGACACCGAAATTAAACCTTTCATGAATTGCATAATAGTATGTATGTATCACGAAGCCAGTGATGAAAATGACATGCAAGAACGAATTCGTCTTAAAAGACACACATATGTAGCAGATGAATGCCAATGAAAGAGAACATTCATCGACTTGGTCTCTTTTCTTTGTCTATTATACGATTATTATAGGATCACAATCTCTAATTCGATATATTTTAAGATTGTTTTTGAAATGATAATATTTGAAACTATTGTATACCGTAGATACCTTGATAGATTGTACAAGCCCAGGACTATCTTTTCTTTACTTCTGTTTTTCATCTTGCTAAAAGTAAGACCGCAAATATATATATCTTACCTGATTAGATACGCATCTATCAATCGCATAAGCCGCACCATCTTTTCTTTACTTCTATTTTTCGTCTTGCTAAAAAGCGAGACTGCAAATATATCTCTTACCTGATTAGATACGGATCTATGAACGTTGAAAGCCAACGCATCTATCAATCGCACAAGTCGCACCATCTTTTCTTTACTTATATTTTTCGTCTTACTAAATGTGAGATCTAGATATGCATCTATCAACGTTGAAAGCCGATGCTGATGGTTTAACTACAGTTTGTACAATCTACCGTCATTTATATACAAGTTGACTCGAGATCTGCATTGTGTTTTCATGACCAAGGTACTGCCTTATTGTATCGCATGTCCTTTTCTCCTGTCATTGACCAAACGGGTTTTTTTTTTGTTGTTGTTGTCGTGTTTGTCATTTTCTCCAATCATTGACCATACGGCTTCACGTGTTGTATCGGTTGGTGCCATTAAAAATCTTTTTGTTTTTCTGAGTATGCATGTTCGGGAACACTGGCATATCACGTATCGTGGGGTTCTGACACTACTGTTTCCATATCCAGCTGGTTAATGCACGTATGTATGTATGTATGTATGTATGTATGTATGTATGTATGTATGACTGACATTCTTTATTACCTCTTCAGAAGAGATTTAACTCCGTTAATTTTTCATTATTACACAATGGAGATAGGAACATAGCTAGACAATAATGTATTTACAGCACACTAAACATGTAATAGTATGTATGTACGTACGTATGTATGTATGTATGTATGTATGTATGTATGTATGTGTGACTGACATTCTTTATTACCTCTTCAGAAGAGATTTCATCCAGTTAATTTTTCATTATTACACAATGGAGATAGGAACATAGCTAGACAATAATGTATTTACAGCACACTAAACATGTAATAGTATGTATGTATGTATGTATGTATGTATGCATACGCATGCATGTATGTATGTATGTATGTATGTATGTATGTAATTGCATATTCGCACATGATCTCTTATCCTGGATCATTTTGAACAAAAATATAAATAAATTAATGGACACAGACAGCGCTTCTATTTCCCGTACACCGTAACAATATTACCTTCCCCGATTACTGTAGCTCTGTAGTAATACAGTCAAATCACACTAACATAGAATACTGATCTGTCACAGCAAAAACTCTTAACACCATGAAAATGATATAATGCGAGGTTCGTTAATGAGAAATACACTTGTAATTACTTGCTAATTTCGTCAGGTAATATTCGCCTATTTATATGTGCAATCCTGCTATTGTCATTTTTTCCAGTAATGCTTTCATGTCACGTATGATAGGTTCATAATCCTCTTTTACCATGTTCTTGCCTGAACTTGCAAACTTTCTAGAACACTGGAAGGATGTGTGTATATCATTTGAAATGATTCTATTTTTTTTTTTACAAATGTTTACATAGAACTGATGGTGAAAAAGTTTTGCTAAAGGCAAGTAGAGTCTGGACAGAAATGTTTCGCTTCTTACATTGAGCCAGAGTTCAATACCATACAATATTGCGTAATATTAGTATAGTCTGTAATTATTACAAGAAAGGAATATAATGAATGAAGATTTTCTTTCTATGATATGTATTATACATATCAGGGTGTTTGGTTTCGTTTAAATTCTGTTCTGGCTGTTATGTAATTTAATCTTTACCATGTAAATGTCATCGATACAATCTACTCATAAACCTTGCACTTCCTTTATAACGAAAATAAGTTCTCATATGATTTTCCTCTGATATAAAGTTGCGTAAAATGGGGTTTACCTTGCTCAAAGGCGACCCTAAATAGGCTATAATATCTCATGATTAATAAATCCAACAAGTCACCATGAAACTGTCTTTATTAATTATATTTCTTGTACAATTATACAATGTACGAACATTATGTAAACTTATATTATACTAACCCAATGTAACAAGCGAATAGTGCCTTTGAAAGGATTTATGAACGGACTCGACCTACGCATGACTTCGTTTCTTCATCCATATTTAGCGTTATTTTGGGTAAAGGATAGTAAATGAAAGATTAAGTTCGAGTGACGTAGACTCATACTAATGACCCGATGCATGCAAAGGCTTAAAGGAGACCAGAAACAAAAAAATGTCCTTTTATGTATGTAATTCTCTACAAGTTTTAATTGGACTGTGATGTTTATAAATTAAATATCGTAGACGGGTAGTGATTATTGCGCAGAAAATACCACGATTCCGTAAATTGCCGATTTTTTCCGAGCTATGATGAAACGATATATCACTTGGTCCCGTCACACAATACTAGCCAGTCCTCAAATACAAACATATAAATGACGAGCGAGACAGACAGGAGGAGACCAGATTTGGGTTGCTCATTCAAGTTTAATATGCTTCCGTGTTATGCTCATAACTATATCTGTTGAATTGTGTGTTAACAATGTGTTTAAGACCTGACATAAAAATACAACAGTAAGAAGGTGCTCATATTTCATATTTTTGAATTTAAAAAATGCAATGTAATTTTTAAATAAATTCTTATACATAGTGTGCTGTGCAAAAATGTGACAATGATTAAATAATGGTGCCCAGTGTAAAAATTAAAAATTTACCACAATGCAATAAATTCATTTAAGAAGGATGAGGTTCAATTGTATTATATGTAAATTACATATTCATTACCTACCCCCCCCCCCCCACACCACCGAAATTATGATATCTTGAAAATATACATCCAACACTGAAACGCTGAGAGATAATACTGAATTAAGGGCGCAGAGACTAGACCGGGGCCGACTTGTGTGTGGAACAATATCCATTACCTTGGAGGTGTACAAGACATTGAGAACGGTTTTCATCGGTCGTAACTTAAGCATTAGTTTGACACACACAAACACACACACAAATAATTCTGCAAAGCAGAAATCATAAGTAATTAATTTAAACATTAAGACACACGCACACACACACACACACACACACACACACACATAATTCTGCAAAGCAGAAATCATAAGTAATTAATTTAAACATTAAGAAGCTTCCTTCTTATGATTCAATCAGTGTATTTTACATGCAGGCTACAGTTTGCGTATTGACAAATCTGATAGTATATACATTACTGGTATAAATAGTTTATATACTGTACTGGTCAGTGCTGAATGAAATTTTGTAGGTCCAGGTCCAGGGCTGGTGACTTAAATAAACTCACTAGCCTTGACTGAAATTCCACAAGCCCGGACAGTTCATGCCTGTCAACTCTCAACCCGGGAGAAAAACCTCCCAATTTTGGGGGTATTTCCACACCTACCTCCCGATCTCGTACTATCTCCCGAGTTTTCGCAGAGAACTCCCTATTATTACATTATGTCTGCCAATTTTCATATCTCAGAAGATAAAAAACAAAAACCCATACATAAATAGATGAAACGTACAAAATCCACATATGCCATATTCTATTTTATCACTTGTGAATATCGTAGTGACGAAAAAATAAATATCATATTTTTCTTCAGTAAATGGAATGTTAAGATTAAACATTATTCACGTAAATTTCAGATTTTTTAAAACACTACAACAGAATTGTAGTAATAAAAACATTAAAAGAATAAAATTGTCACCAATTATCTTAAATCCCATGAATGATCACTGTGAATGTTGCTTACTTTTCTCTGCAGACAAAATCAATCTCCATTTCAACCAAAGAAACTGGGCCAGTTAACGCCTGACATTCCTCTACCATATATGTATAGTTTAATTTAATTACCATGATTAAATGAAAAGAAGGAATAAAAGAGAATATGCCACGCAGTATATGTGACCCCAAGGGGCCCAGAGTGGCCGAGTGGTCTAAAGCTCTCTCCGTTACGGATCACTGCCATCTCAGATCTGTCTGTGTGGGTTCGCGTCTCGGATTCGGCTAATGTGGGTATGTGAGAAAGCTTGCCAGTAGCTTCTAGTGGGTCGGTGGTTCTTTCCGGGTTTTTCCCGGGTTCTTCCTCCACCATTATTACTGGCCGCCATCTATAGCCTATCGTGTGCTGAAAAATGGGGTTAAACCCTACAACAACAATATATGCCCCCAAAGAACTAATTCAGATAAAATATGTTATTCAGTAAACAGTGTTACACGCCAGATGACTTAAACTTAAGGGAAATGTGGGAAAAACAGATTTTAACTGTTAAAATGAAGTCCTAGGCAATAAAGTAGGACATCGTTTATTTGCCATTCAATGCTGATATTTACATATACATATTGTAGAACATGTTTTCTTTGAAGTATGTTCGAAGGGCAGTCCTTTTCACAAGATAAATGAATTGATGAGGATTAACTGTTAATTAGTCACACTGGCCTTATTCTTGTGTACTCAAGTCTAACCTTTAGCTGTCTAACCTTTAGCTATTATGAAGTTTACCCACAGCTGACCAGAATATGAAAAAGGGTCTTGAGGGATAATAAGGCGTATCACAGGGAGAAATGGCGCGTCCCATGGGCGCTCGCACATTGGATAAAGGGGTGGGGTCTATAGTAGCCTCCCCTCAATTTATATTGCAGCCAGTTAAATTGAAACTTTGATTTTATAACTGACCTATTTTCGTTTAGTCGCTGCTATTTAAACATCCCAAGGGATAGTTTTATATCAGTTCCAGCCATTACAGATTACCGTTTATACATGCTACGTGTAGCAGGCATGGACTGAAAGTTTTTTAAAATTTTTTAATGTTTGTTTAAGATTACTGAAAATTGTGTTTTCTCGAAACATGGACGTGTCAGGGGTTTAGAATTTTATTTTTAGTAAAGCTTTCATTTGATTAAAATCAGATCTCAGTTTCACATAGGACAGTGGTGATTTGATTTAGATTGTGCTGTGTTAAGGTATGTATGTCAACATCTTGAAAATACATGTACTAATTTTATCAGCGCGATCAAAGTTTCCTCAGACAATTTTTTTTCAACAAACCTGACGAGCACGTAACTTGGAATACAGGATGGGCCGGAACTAAAATTAGTGGGGCCCTGGGTGTTGGGCTATCATATTTTTAGCACTGCTGGTGTAGATAAAAGATCTGTGAATTGATTGTTGCATTTTGGGTTACTGAGTCGGCTTTCTGCCTATTTTCGTAACTCACACGTTTAACACTTTTCCCAGGATTTAAAATATCCACCAGTATGTCTGGAACAGTGACAACCTTTAGTCTAGGCCTAGCATTTGCGTATCCTATCGCTGACATTTTTTTTTCTTCAGGATCCTTTTCGTAACATTCCTTTAGAAATGTAATGACCACAGAGTGCTGTATGGTGTTGCTTTGAAATCGACTCGCTTGTAATAATGCATCCATACTTTCTTTATGCCTTTATCTTTGGAAAAGAAAAAAGTGTTGTCCACAGGCTTTTCTTAATGTGCTATTACATCCGTAAGCAACGCAAAACGGCATTGTCTTTTACTCTGGCATCTCCCAGTTGGGATACTGGAGTCGCTACTATGACGTCACACCCCGAAAGTAACCGAATAGGCGCGGAAATTTTGCATACGAGGTCACGGAAATTCAGCTCCTAGAAGATATGCCAATATTTAAATATTGGCATTACGGTCGCAGATGATACTTCATAATCAGGTTTTCTTCTATAGTGCTTTTATTATTATTCTTATTTCCATTGGTTTCTGGTCTACTATAATCAATTCAGGTGATTAGAATATACAGCAGATTCAAAATATTATCCTTTCGAAAAATATCTTCAAAAATATGGAATTGCCAGTCATTGAGAATTGAAATAATCGAAACATACCCAAACATATTTGTGTGTGTAGGTAGTATAGTGGGGCTGCATAGCGACAATGGAAAACCCAGTCAAAAAGGTCATTGGGCTGTATGGCGACAAACTTTATAGCGACAAGGGAAATCCCAGTCATAATGGTCGTGGGGCTGTATAGCGACAAAATGTATAGCATCAATCTTAACGTGGAGAATATTGATGCTGTATAGCGTGAAGGGAAAGTGGGGTTGTTGTATAGGGATAATAGGAATGGAATAGGTGAGGTGAGGTGACGTCACGGTACTGAACATTGGTAAAAATGTTGCAATAGCTGACCTTTATCAGACCAAACATCGAAAAAAACATAGACCGCTTGGCGGGGTGGGGGTGGGGGGTGGACTGACGGGACGTATATAACACATACAACATACATCCATATATTGATGAATATCAAACACATATATGGCAAAGATTATAAATATATTTTCGAGGCACATGAGTGACACTAAAAAGGGCCTTTGGTTTTTATGTTAACATAACTCCGTTAACATAGAGGGCACCACATAGGTCTTCATCTCTTCCTCAAAACTTCTGTGTTCTGGACCGTAGATGAGGACTCTCTTCAATCAGCCTTGTCTCACCACATAGATCCTTCTTTTCCAAACGATCGTATCGGTGATTAGTATGATTGTCCATGATGATTTGATATACACGGGTAAGTCCGTGCGGAACAGCATCGACGAGACGAGGGTAGATGATTCAAGGTTAGTCTGCATCTTATGACGAGAACAGGTTAAGGGAATGAATGTGAACCGCTGTTGTTTATAGTGGAAGAGCCGATCGAAACGGATTGTGTTTTTTCACCAATCCCAATACGTGTTACAAAATGCAGTAACAGTACGGAGTCTGTCTCCCAATCCGAAGGGAACACTGTAACGTCAAGTTCCCTATAGAGATGCGCTAGCGTCTGTGTGCAGTGAATCAATGGGACAGAGGTTTTCAAACATGACGAAAACTAAGAAGACAATGAACTGGGGTGCACCAGCTGTGGAGACGATAAGTGATGACATAGCAGCAGCTACCAAAGTCAACAAAGTCCTATTTCCAGAAGTGACCGAATTTAATTGGGATTTAGTGGATTTTTCAGTGGCAAGAAGTAGAAGGAAACGACAGGACGAAATGGAAGCAGCAGAGAAGAAAGAATGTCTAGGCGAGAAAGAGGACAGTGAAAGTCAAACGGTGACGGTACTCTTAGACATGCTGGCAGAGTTAAAGAATCTGAACAAATTTATCTAACTTCTTTATTACGACCCAAGAGAAAAATACCAACCCTATTTCTGCACCCTAGTGATTTCTACCAAATCATCATCGCCAGGAGCATGTCCAGATGTAGTCCTTGGCCGTGGTAAAGACTTAAGGCAGTTAAAGCTGACTGCTTCCCGTTCCTTAGTTGTCTTTTTGTAAGAAACAAAAACTCAACGGTCCTTTTCAGGGCAACCCACCTCTCTCGAAAAGAAATAGTATTCATTTTGCCAAAATCAATTGAAACTCAAAATCTAATTTTTGCCCTATGATGTACGTATGTGTGAAAACATGAGTGTAGGTCCTTATTCTAAAAAAGAAAACCAAGTGACACTTACGTTTTAGGTGTGGTCTATTCTGGTACAAACAATACAAGTCAATATCACAACGCAACACTTTTTAAAATTTATAGACTTCTGTGTCTTTATTCACTCCGTTTTTTCATAAAAATTCTTCACTTTCACATTTGTTTCCTCGTCTTCCTCACATTTCCTCTTCTTTTGTTTCTTCTCTTTTTTCTCTTTATTGATGGATCAAGGTTCATCCTTTTGAGAGGTTACCTCCTCTTATTCCTGTTCTGATCCCTTCTCTTACATTTGCTCCTGTTGTTTGTAGAGCATTCTAAAGACCAATGTCCTTTCTATTCATAATGATAACACGTATATTGACTCTTGTCTCTTCTGACACCTGTCCTGCTCTTTTGACGGCGTGGACATTATGTAGCCCAGTGACCTTTCTTCTCACAGATATAGGAAGTAGCTTGACTTTTATCTCGAAAGGAGGGCGAGTCGTCGGTAGTCGGCTTGTCTGAAGAAAACTTTCGTTTGACACCACGCAAAGCTCTGATCAGAAGTTCCATCTGTGTGTACTCTTCCGGTCGGTTTGAGAATGAAACGAATAATGGGAGGGAAGACACTGGCTCTATATATAAGGAAGATTCTAGTCTGACATGGAGATGGAGACCCTTGGCGTTAAAAATGTTGTCATTTGCAGCCAAGATGAAACAATCGCTTCATTTCGTGGAGAAAGGAGAAAAAAGTAAGAAGCAGAAACGTGATTCATGACCTCGCAGAGTAGCTGAAATCTTGGCTCAAATTCATGCCAGCGATTTTGAAGATGACATGAGTGAGTCTGAATCCAGACTGAGAGAGTCTACACCAAAATAAAGTCCAACATTAACTCCTCAAAATTACTACCACATTCGAGAGACAGAAAAGCGATCATCTAGAAAAGTTAAAACCATGGCTTACACATAGAAGGTTAAGTTTAAAGATTTCAAGTCCTAAGTACCTTTGGATTAAACAGAAGGGTTCATCACCAATGTGTGGAATTCTTTGTCAACGACACTAAAACGGCAACGCGAAGCCAAAGAAGACGATCGCTTCAGAATTTCCATATATCACGACAGTTTGGTGTCCCCCGTTTGGATCGAGTTTAACAGCCTGTTACAACTGACTCCTTCCCAAGTCAGCGACAAGAAACAACACGTGCAGCAATCCAACGAGAAGTTTCATATCACCGACGGAAAAGCAACACTGTTCATGAACAACGTGTCTCTTCTCCAAGTGACAGGATGCAAAAAGGTGTTATTGGTGGACGAACTTCGAAGCATCAAGCGTAGCCTCGTCCGAATAAACAACTCTCAAGACTAGATGTGTTTAGACCGTGCCATCGTGGTGGGACAAGCGTATGCCGACAAGAACGACACGGTAGAATAGAAAAGTGCCTAGGAGAACAATCGAAAATCGAACCTAACCAACAACAAAGAGAAGCAGAACTCCTGCTACTCTAAGCGGGGCTATCCAAGGACACACCCTGTGGCGATCCTGAATGCAAAAATGGTAAGACGTCTTGGCTCAACGCTACACATTGAAAGTGCGACCTCAAGAAGTGCGTGGACCTCTGTTGTTTCGAGGCAAGGCTTTCAAAAGCGGAAAATAATTCACGTCTATCATCACGAGGAACTTTTCGATACCATCACCATTATTTCCCCATTCCTGGGATACAGATATTATTGTCATCAATGTGACTATGGCTATAACAATCAAGAGCAACACAAGCACTGTGGATCAAAATTTGAGGATGATTGTCATCTCAACTCTCTCTTGACAAAGGACAAGATCGAGTATTTTCCTCTACTTGTCAGCGACATTTTGTCAACAGTACCTGTCACCAACAACATCGGAAGATACAAGGTTCACAACAGAAAAGTGCTTGTCAACTGCTGAGTTTGTGCCCTACTTGTGGTTAATATATTCGTACCAATAATGCAAAGGCTCACGTATGTCCAGGAAAGAAACGATGTCACATTTGTCGCCAAATCATGGACATGGAACACGAATGCTACATTCAAAAATACCATTCCAGACAAGAAGAGGAAGATGATCATAAGAAAGGCAATTTCATCTTTTCCGATTTCGAATGCATACAAGAGACCGGTATTCACATTCCTAATTTCTGCGTGGCTCACCGAGCGTACCAGAAGTGCATCAAAAGCCTATCTTAAGTCATTGACCTCACTGCAACATGATTCATGGAGGCCGTGAAAAAATATCTTTCGAGGACCGAACATGTTGGCCGATTTCGCCCAATGGATCTTAGGCCCCATCGACGAGACGTGAAGCCAAGAGGACATCGAACGTTACGGAGATTGTCATCGTCATGTCATGGTGATGGCTCAAAATTTCTCGGGATACGCTGGGCAATTTCTTCTTAGCTATTATACGGAACAAAGTACCGATCGTCTTAAAGTGAC
The DNA here is from genome assembly GCA_028554795.2 of Sinohyriopsis cumingii. Classification (NCBI taxonomy): domain Eukaryota; kingdom Metazoa; phylum Mollusca; class Bivalvia; order Unionida; family Unionidae; genus Sinohyriopsis; species Sinohyriopsis cumingii. Next base: position 26,007,875 of record CM068840.1, on the reverse strand, counting down.
TTTGAACGGAGCCAACATCATGTCCATGAAATTGGGCCAAGTGCAGTTTAAATATTCGATGAGTTATTCGGCCATGCTTTTAAGCTGAATGCATAAAACGTTTGGAATGACAGAAATGGTCAAAGGTTATGTTACGCACTTTTTCAATATCAATGCCGATCAACATGCCGTTTTACCCAATTTGACTGAGGCTAACTACTAGGACTCCAACAACACGTGCACCGAAAAAATGAGGAGCTCTCTACGCTTGGTACCAGACTAACGATTCAAACTCCTCCGACATTCAGGAAGAAACGTTAAAGCATTGTCATTTTACTGCGTTGATGTGGAAAAATTTGAGAACTGCATGTAGCCGGAACGTGCAACTAAGACCGACCTTGTCAACACAGCCATGAAGCGCGCACATTGACGAGAAAGTGGGTCAGAGTGGAATTGTTTAAAGCTCTGAACCTATGATAAGACTTTCCCAAGACAGAACAATATCACAATGAAACAAGAAGCTAGCGGCTATCCATCCAGGTGCCACACTCCTGAAGACCAACATAAATTGAAAAAGAGATACTTTGAGCAGAACGGCATCACTTTAGACCACGTGGAGAAAAAGGCAGGAAAGCAATCGTTTGACAAAGTGATGTTAAATTCCTTGTGGAGAAAAATGGCAAAACGGTAGTGTTTACCCAACAACCTTCCCGATACTTCTAGATGACTCACGACAAATCTAAACACATGAAACATGTGGACGTCGTTAGTGCGGACTTGATCTTAGTCATCATTGTGGCTTACGTGACAGCCCATGCTAGTTTAAAATTGTACGACGCGTTACACCAATTAGGAGATCGAGTCCTGTATTTTGACACGGACTGTTACATCTACATCGATCGCCTTGGTCAACGTCACCCTGACATCAAAATAGACCGTTTAGTAGCATGGACGGACGAGCACCTCGACGACAAGATTCAAAGTTTTGCAAGTAGTGTTCCTAAAAATTACGGCTGAGAATACTGGGTCTCACAAGGGGAAGTGCACACCGAGTGCAAAGTAAAGGACTGACTGTCAATCCTCTTCGTCGGACACTTTGGGTCTGTCTGACACATCATCAACGTGACGTCCCTTCAATCTCATTTTCTCGTCAAATTGGTCGTGTCTTAGAAGCCAGTCTGAAAGAAGTCTTACGATGGTTTACGGTAACAGCACGTCAGTTACTGCAAGGCATCATTCACATTCCACATCAAACTAAACTTCTTTTTGACATACACAAATTAGCCTTGATGCAAATGGCCGATCTCAGCATCGACACTCGAACCAAAAGCAAATCATTTTGAAACCTGGAGGTAGCGGATCTCTTGGACGTGTCATCATTCGGTCCCTCTTAAGATCGGATCCCAATGACTCCAACGTCCTCCCCAAGATGAAGGCCAACTCCCAAAAGAGCTAAACAGACCCAAAAGAATAAAAATAGCAACGGTTTCAAGACCAGGTCATAGCCCCAGCAAAAGAAAAGCCCATAGAAAAAGAGAAAGAAAAGAACCCACAAAAGGCCCCATAAAACAGCTACCAGTAAAAAGAGGTATTTCTGCCAGGATGCAACCTTACATTCGCAAACCATGGCCTGCAGCTACAGTAGCCACATCTCCAGTAGCATCAGGTTCTTCCACTTCTCCGTTGCATGTAATGCCTGCCAAGCCCAATTTGACACCATTCTTCCTCATTTGATGAAACAGTGGAAACCCGCGTCTCTTCCCGCGGTGACAGCCTCCTTCTCTTTAGCTGCTTACAAAGTACCTGACCGCAAAATCAAAGTCCATGAGAGATAGGGCATGTTACAGAGTTTACTGGATTTGTCCAAGTAAGAACTGTCCCCATTTTGTCCTTTGCGAACCCCACCATGACGTGTTATGCCTGTCATCAAGGTGATAGAACGTAAAGACAATCAGTGGCGACGCATTCTTGTATAAAAAAGACCTGAGGCGAAGAATAGGATCAGTTTATTGTGCTCCGGAACAAATGAAGATTTATCCACCCGAAGTCATTCCTCTTCTAACAACAAAGGAAAAAAAGGAAAGGACTTCCTTATCGTTTGACCCATCATTGGAACGTGTTGACAGTCCTGTCCAAAGCCCCTTCAGCGATGCGAAAACAACCCATTCAGGAATCCTCTAAAGACGTCGTCGTTACCGTGTGTGAACGCTGCCTGAATTCCTTATAAAGCACGATACCTTTGTCTCCACATCAGAAAGATTGCTTAGCCATGCATCGACACGTTGTTCGCAACATGGTCCAAGGAAAAATCCACATTAGTCAAAAGAATAAGATGTTGGTACATCGCGGAGGAATTTTGTTATTAGGACCCTTGCTGAAAAGAGTATTGGGAACATTGGTGGGTGGACTCACGGGAGCAATATTAAAGATTACCAAGAAAAGAAAAGAGACCTTTGAAGTACAAAATCTCAGACGTAACCACTGAAATCGGATGGAAGGACAAAAACTTCCTTTAGTGCCTTACAAACAATGGATGAAATTCCATCGTTGGCAAGAACAACGGACATCACATTCACCTCCCAATCCTGATTTGACCGAGATGTCCTAGTTAGAACACGAATGGCATTTGTTGATGAATCGCAACAATGTTTTCGAAACGGAACGATCGCAATGGTACGGTCAACTGTTGCAACTTCTGCAACTCTTTCTCCAGATAGCTTTACACCAAACATATCTACAAGCGCTAAAGATTTTAAGACCCTGATGAAAATTTCACCACCACCACTACCACCACCACCCCATTGGTCAAGACATACGCGGCTGCACGGATGCCAGACGAAGAAGAGGCATGAGAAATCTTTCAAACACCGACAGCAGCTCCCATTCCTAGTAAGACTGTAGTGTCCTTGTTGACTCCTTCCCCCACTCCTCAATGAGAAGAAGTCAAAGGTTTGGTTAAAAAAATGATGTCCACTCCTTCTTCCACAGAAGAGAAAAAGAAAGAATGGAAACCAGAAGTAAAAAAAGTAAAGAAGACCAAAGCCATCCTATTACCAACCCCACCGCCACAAACGACGTGTCAAAGTAGTCAACGTATGTTAGAAATTATATCCACCCAGTTCTGATTCTTGGATCGACGCTTCGCAAGTCATCGACTAAAAAAAGAAGTGACCATCATGGCCTTTAACACAGCCTCAACTGCTACCACCACAATGATCACTCCTTCATCTAGTTCGTCTATGCAAGAGCTACAAATCAACCCTGGTGTGTGTGGTGTGGAAATCGTGTGCCTAAAAAAAATCGTCTTTTGCTGCCAAATTGCTGTGGTGTACTGTGTCATTGGTGCGGCCAGTGCCAATTTGAGTTTGCAACAAGTAGACAAACAATTGTGGATCATTTTTACTGAAAAGTTGCATCGGTTACATTCTTCTCATTCTTTCCATGACATACTCCTCGAATAGGAACAACGGGAGCCTTGCGTCCCTCCCAGCAGTCACCACCCCAACAACCACAACAATCTTCCTTTAGACACTCCTCTGACTTCTAGTGATCCCTCGGACAGTATTACTCTGAAAGCATGAATAGCCAATTTTCCTTAACGCTACCCAGTGACAGTTCCTTGGAGGTATTTCCCAAGAACAGTTTCTGCCGTTTCAGGGCCAAATTACCTCAGGCCATTCAAGTGGATCACGTAACCCATTGGAAAGCGGCTTTGGTGGAAATGATTCACACTACACAAATCCAAATAACCACTGAAACTCAAGCCACGTTTGAGGTCGAAATCATGAACGAACAATTGCAACAAGTCATGAACGAAATCGGGTTTTCAGGTATAAAAAAAAGAAGCAAGAAAGCAATCCATCATTCACTATCCACACGTTGAAAATTTCGGCATACTTTAATTTTAGCGGTTGCTTCCAAGTTCGAGGACACATTTGGTAAAGCCCTGCTCAGAGCCAAAACAGAGTTACCTTGACCCCTGATAATCACAAAGTGAATCGGCACCTACGTATGAACTTTTCGGACACCCAAACGTAATCCATCAGTTTTAATCGAGACTTATTGGAAATTTTAGGATGAGACACAAAATTCGCGCCAAATTCAAAGCCGAAGATCAATAGCAATACGGAATTATACAAGTTTTTTTTTAATATAAAAAACATTTCCGTGTAGAACTGAAAGAAGGACTCATTTTGATCTTTGTGTACTCAGATGTGGTGGAGTACAATGTGGTGGGATACACCTCCGAACCGTTACTGCGTGTCATTCTTTTCAAAGTTGATTCTGCCACTAACACTGACAAGTAAGGTGGAAACATCTATCACGTTCACCGCAAATTTGTACATCCTCATTATTTGCCCGTCAGTAAGTCGTATTTTAACACTATCAAGATTGCTATAAAAGGAGGTTTGGGACAAATTATTCCATTCACCAAAGGGAAAGTCACGGTGAAACTCCATTTTCTAAAGCGATTGTCCAACGAGTTGTAAGTCATGTATCCAATGTATCTAGGAGTCTCTCTACAGAGAGGACATGGTTGATGAGATATGGTGAAATCATACTTTTTTCGGTAGCCTACGTTTTGAAACCGATGGTGACATAAGGATTGCACACTTTGAAAGAAGCTGGGTTGACGCACGGCAAAGAATTTCTGAAGAAAAAAAAGTCATGATCGACAAACAAAACCCCCAAAATGCCTTCTTGAGAGCAATCAAAAATGTCTTTCTTCAAAAGAGTATAGACATTTTGCGCCAGCGAAAAGCTCCTGTAAATGCCATGGACGCTGCCGATTCAATCATTCCTGGTTCCCTCACGCTACAGCAAGGACAAGGCAGAAAGATACAACAACGAAAGCACACCATCAGATGACTTCACACTCATAAAGTTAAAAAGACTAAGAAAAAAGAACTGTCCGAGACTTAGACGTTTTTGATCATTAAATCACAGATAACAAGTGATGCACATTTTATGTAATTTCTTCATTAACGCACTCTATATTTTGTAGAACATTTAGTGACTCTTCTAGAAACGATAACAATATATATATCTATGGTTTTGAGACCTTTATTTCTATATTTTGTCTTTATCTACGAAACCTAGTGTACATCAATGGCCCAATGACTTCCATCTAGCTTGACTTCACAACGTTCGGAGCCTTGTCAATAATAGCTTGTTATTTAGAAATTGATTCTTTGCTTGAAAAAATGTTTTATGGTTAATTGTTGGTTGTTTGTTGTTTGAATAAAAATACTGAGTTTTGAAAAATGTGTCTGTAGTTTGTTTCCAAGTTTTATGATTATACACACTCTTTGACCCCTATCTATCACTTTTCCTAAAAATCAGCTATCATAGCGTTCTGACCAAACAAAAAACCGTTGGAATCTTTTCTATCACGTCGCGCTTAAGTACTGTACAGCCGGGCGGTCTCCAGCCTGGCCATCCATTTTCGACTTATCCACCAATGTAGATGTGTTCAAGACTAACCAATCTGAACGAAGCTTACATGAATTTACACCGTGATACCGACGCCTAAGTGCTAGAGAATGCAAGAATGTTGAAAACGATCGAACACCTGATAGAAGAGCTCTTCAGAGAGTAAATCAAGACTACGAAAGTTCAGACTTCAGAAGCAGAGAGAACAGAGAGAACAGCAGCAGCAACAGCAGGAACCAGACAGAGGATTGGTCGACTGCCGTGTAGACACGAAATAGCTATCCTTCTCTTTCCGAAGAAGCAGACCCTATTGTGTGGGAAAGCTTGCCGCCAGAAGAAGACCAAGTCTTTGTAACAAGATTGCAATAACCTTCCGCACCCCAAAAAACATCCATTTTCAGGGCTATCCCAATACTCTATAAAAAATCCCACGTACTAGTTCAATTGTCAAAAAGTTGTGTATCTTTGTCTGTGCACAAAACAATTATAAGATTGTCTATCAGCACTTCGTTTCCGTAGCTTTCAAATAGTCTTCCTATTAGATCCGCGCGTTCCATATTTTTTTTTTGTGATAATATGGGTATTGAACGTTTTGGTGACAGGAAATGTTTTTCTTCATGTCCACTCTTCACATACATAAAGGGAAAACGTTCGTCAGTCTACCTACCCGTCATTGATTCATCAACTAAAATAAGATGAGGAGACTCACCAAGCTTCTGGAACTACAGCTGCACATGGAATATGCCAGGTATCTCCTGGATGAACTGCCATGGAGGCGATCCATGAAAGTGCTATGATAGAAGTGGCAGAGGAAGAAAAGAAGAAAGAAGAGGGGAAGGAAAAGAAGAGAGAGATCCTGCGTCACCTGATTCTAAGACTTGTATGTGAGATGAAGCCAGTGGTCAGTACATCTTCACAGGCATCAGCACCATCACCACAACCACGTCAGCTACAGCAATTGCTACAACCACTACCAAGAGCCGTGATCCCGCAGATGGAAAACAAATGGGAGGAAGAATAAGAAAGACAGCAGCGTCCCCACAAGTAAGGAGACCACAGCAGCATCCACAAGCAGGAAGAATAATTGTAAGGGAGAGAATCTTCAGGTCCAACAAACTGAAGCATGGGATGATGAAGCCACTCAAACTGCCTCCACACTCCCTGCGGCTTCAGTCAGTTGGGACAATAACTGGAGCCGATGTTGTGTCTGTGGTGCCAGGACTGTGAGGTACCAGGATTAAGCCAGGTGTATTTGGAGTTCAAAAAACAGCTCATACATGACTAACCAAATCTCTAGAAAAGAGACTTTTCTCGTGGCCATTTTTGCGTGAATGTGGAGTAGTGTGATTATAACCACACTCACTCATTTCTTAATATTTGAATGAGTGTGTGTGTGTTTGTGTGTGTGTGTATGTGTGTGCGCGTGATTGTTTGTTTGCGTTCGCGTACATTTGTGTGGATAGTAGAGTGTGTAGTATTTTTTCTCCTTCCCTTCTGTGTCGATAGTATATACTGTGTTTGTAAGTGTACGCGTACGTTTTTGTGAGTATTATATTTTAGGATTTTTTCCTCTGCCAGTGTGTGGATAGTATATTTGGGGTTTGTTGATAGTATATGTTAGGTTTTCTTTTCTCTTCCCGTATGTTGAAAGTATATTTGGGGTTCATGGATAGTAAAGCTTAGGTTTGTTTACTCTTTCCGTGTGTGGATAGTAGATTTGGGGTTTGTGGATGGTATATTTTAGGTCATTTTATTCTTCCGGTGTGTTGATAGTATATTTGGGGTTTGTGGATAGTATATAATAAATTGTCCTTCTTCCCATATGTGGATATTATATTTGTGATTATTTTTGTTTCTTCCCATGTGTGGATAGTAGATTTGTGGTTTATATGTGTTAGCGTTCGTTGTGTGGATACTAGATAATATGTGAAGTAAGAGTAAATGATGTTTTCCTTCACGTCCGTGCTGAGATTAAAACGTCAAGCGTCCGTCATTCGCGCCATTTTATATTGAATAATATACGAAGATAGCTTCACATCTGATAGATGTCATGAAGATATTGCAAGAGGTTAAAGACGATCTGGGAATAGTTGAAGATTTCATGATTAATATGGTGTTTATACCATTCACAGGGCTATGATGAAGACTAACACTGTAAAGAAGACAAAGGGAAGATTGAGCGATCTGATGAAAAAAGTAAAGGAGGACAAGGAGGATGAAGAAGACAGAATAAAGATCAGAGGGAGGAATGAGAAAATTGAAAAAGAGGACGAAAATGAAAAAAGTAAAAGAGGAGAAGGAGAAGCAGAAGCAGGAGAAAGACGAGAAGGAAAAAAGAAAAAGAATATAGGAGAGAATTAGAAAAGCGGGTGGAGAAAAAGAAGAAAATAGAAGACAAACAAGAATAATAATAAACCCTAAGACCCACTCATATGCCTCGAAAATATATTTATTCTCTTTGCCATATATGTGTTTGATATTCATCAATCTATTGATGAATGTTGTATGTGTTATATATGTCTATGTTCCGTCAGTCCCGTCCCTCGCCAAGCGTTCTAGGTATTTTTCCTGCTCTTTGGTCCGATATATGCCAGCCCTTGTAACATTGTTACCAATGCTCAGTACCGTGAAGTCTCCTCACCTCACGTGCTCCATTCATATTATCCCTATACAGCAAACCCACTTTCCCTTGATGCTATATAGCACCAATATTCCCCATGTTAAAATTGACGCTATACAGTTCCCTGACCTTTTTGAACGGGTTTTCCATTGTCGCTATACAGCCACATTATAATACTTACACATACAAATATGTCTGGGTGTGTTTCGATTATTACAATTCTCGATGACTGGCAATTCCATATTTTTGAAGATATTTTTCGAAAGGATAATATTTGAATCTGCTGTATATTCTAATCACCTGAGTTGATTAGGCTTTTGCATGCATCTTTTCTTTACGTCTTTTTCTTATCTTGACATACAATAAAGAGTTTTACGGGTTTCTTTTCCTAAACATGAAAATACAAATATGTCTGATATGGATCAATGTCCAGATACAAATGTTCAATAGGGAATGACGCATACCATGTGTTTTTAGCATGAGTGTACTCACTTGAACTTAATAAATAACGCTGACTATGGGAGAATAAACGAAGTAATGCACCGGTCGAGTCCGTGCATAGATCCTTTCAAAGATACTATTCGGTTGTTATATTGGGCAAGGATTTAGTACTGTATAAGGTAAATCTTATTTTATGCAACTTTATATCAGAGGAAAATCATACGAGAACATATTCTCGTTATAAAGAAGTGCAGATTTTACCGATGTCATTTACATGGTATAGATCACATTACAGCCAGTACAGAATTTAAACGAAACCAAACCTCCTGATACATATAACACATATCGTAGAAATAAAATCTTCATTCGATATATTCCTTTTTTGTAATAATTACAGACTATACTAACATTGCGCAATATTGTATGGTATTGAACTCTGGCTCAATGTAAGAAGCGAAACATTTCTGTCCAGACTTTACGTGCCTTTAGCAAAACTTTTTCACCATCAGTTCTATGTAAATATTTGTAAAAAATAGAATTATCTGTGTCCATTTAATCGTTTTTGTCTGAAATGATCAAGGGTTAGAGATAAAGAAAGAATATGAAGATACATACATACATACATACATACATACATACATACATACATACATCATGCAAGCACGCACGCATATTTTTATAAACATGTATTCATGAATGCACCCACGAACGCACATACATACTTTCATTCATTCATACATACATACATACATACATACATACATACATACATGCATGCATGTAAAATAGAGATAAAGAATAGATAGTCCTCGGTTTGTGCGATCGGTGAAGGTATCTACGACATATAATAGTTTCAAATATTATCCTTTCGAAAACTATCTTAAAATATATCGAATTAGAAGATATTGACAACCTATAATAATCGTATAATATAAAAAGAAGAGATACCACGTCGATGAATGTTCTCTCTCATTGGCATTCATCTGCTACATATGTGTGTCTTTTAAGACAGATTCTCTCTTACACGTCATTTTCATCTCTGGCTTCATGATTCGTACATAATAGTACGCACTTTATGAAAGCTTTAATTTGAGTGTAATTATTATTTGTGCGGAATGACTTATAGGGGAAATCTGACTCCTTTACAGGAAAACAGGATACTTTGGCTATAACAGAGAATTACAATAATACTAGCATACGAGTTAGATAACTTTCAATTCGTACTCAACAGAGATTTGAACCCATGTCTGCGGGAAAACGGCACTCATTGTCTTGCCTGCACGCACCATTATATATTCCATAGCAACTAGGCACACATAACAAATAATGCTACTGAGGCAGTGTTATCTGCACATTCCATATGATGAGATTTGATTGCAGCGTGGTATAGGTTGAAGATGAGACGAGATGAGAAGAGTTGAGAATGTACATATTGAACGAAAGGGCATGATTAATTAATGAAAAGATCCAATGAGTTTTTACAGACATTACATAATGCATTTAAATATTCTATGTACATCATTTAGAATAGACACAATTAATTATACGATACTACAATCTTGTTTTCATTGTAAAACTAATTAGCACTTAACTTGACAGTAAGCAGCGAATATAGTGAATTAAGGAAGCACATCGTCAAACTACGCAAAAAACATGCCAGATGCAAATTAGTTCTAACTAATTAAGGACATGTTTAGTATTTATGTATCTTTTAAGAGCTCACGTGTCAGAATAAGGCACAACCGTAAGATAAGCGGAAACACATATATAATTTGTTATCATTACGGCAGGAGAGTTTGTTGGGGTGGGGTAGAGCTAGAATTATAAACGGATATTGCACTTTCGGTCTGGTAATTTGGTAGCTCGTACTACAAAGATGCATATATATATATATATATATATATATATATATATATATATATATATATATATATATATATATATATTGGATTAAAAGGAATAAAAGTTACGTAAAAGAGAATAATCAGAGTGATGTATTTACTGTCTTTAAAAAAGCAGTTCCTTATAGCTGTGTTAGTGACACCGTTTAACTCCTTGTATCGTGGTATTCATCACCCTTTTTAATGGGCAGATTATCATGTCTTTCTGTGTATTCTTGCTGCATCATTCGGTATCATTCAGTATATTTTATTCAAAGATTACTACTTTTTAGATTAGAATCCATTAGGCACTGGCTAGAAAGTAGTACGATAGATGATTGAAGTATTTCGATAGCGTTTTATTCTCTGCTTTGTCACAATCCTACAATTGTAATTAATCAGAACAGTCGCCAAATTTAATTACTAAGGCGATTTTAAACATATCTAATATCAATGTCTGCAACGATTCATCACTCTTTAATTCTCATTAACTAATTCATAAGTTCTGTTAGAAAGGAATGTTTTAGAAACTATTAAGGCCATCCAACTACATTGGTGTATTATTTATTAAGTAGTATAATATTGTTGCTGGAAAATTAATTTATTACTATAACACTAATGTATAAATCTATGTATCTATGAATGGATGTGTCGTAAAGATGAAAATATTGACGACTGGATTGTATTATATATATGTATCGATCTAAGGTACCTTGTTAGCGTTTAAAAATAGCTTGGAGGAGATAGCGTTTTACAGAACATGACGCGGGCAGTATTTGGATAACTTGTTTCTGAGGTGGGTCATTCTCTATCTATGTCTATCTTTCTCTCTTTCTCTCTCTTTGTGACATTATGTCAAAATATTTGGTTGATGAATGAATATGAATGAGACAAAACAGGCCATTTTTGTAAAGGTTATCTCTCATGTAAGAAAGTAAGAAACAAATATTTCCACCATTCAATTTATCTGTGAATTCAAAATGTTTACATCAAGGAGTTATATTACTTTGATTTTTATTGTTTGATTATGCTTAAAATTTTAGACTTTTAAATTATTAAGTCTTAAGTTAGTTAGAAATGGAAACATTATTATTCATCTTTACAAATCAGTATATTCCACACGTGTAATAAGTTCAGCGTCATTACGAGCCGTAAAACATATACATATTGCATGCGCTGTGAGAAAATTGTGGATTGTATTTTGAAATTTGGGTGTATCATTTGTTTTATTGATCCATAATCTTCAATTTAAGGTTCATAAATATCTAAGTTAGGGGCATATTTTATTCCTATTTTAGTTGTATCAGGAGGTTAAATGACATAAAAATTAAAGGAATGAAAAACGCACCCAGAAAGCCTGAACTGCCGCCTGCAAAAGGCGAAAAATATCGGCTTCTTTCGGTTCACATCTTTCCATGCAAAGAATATCGTTCTAAAGTTTTGACGAAGCCTTGAAATCATGTTTATAATATAGCATAGCTCAAAATGTCACAGGTGATGTCTATAAGCAGGCAGCATTGGCGGTTACCAATGAATAATACATAGACTTTATTCCACACGATACTCTTCCGTCTCAGAAACAAAAACAGTTTTTTCGCTGTCATACTTAATTGCAACACCATTAAGATTTAGTAACTACGAAGAAGAAAGCATTGTTAGAATTGATTAAATTTACTAGTTTTATTTCATTTTCAATTTATTTCTCTCCCTGCAAAATATTAAGAGTTTCCGGCAACATATTTACAATCAATAATGGTCATGCTAAACACACCATCAATAAAATGTGTCAATTGATAAATAACATCGACCACGCAAGTATTTCCTAACGCAGAAGTAGGTCCATCAAAATGAATAATTAGTTGTGTTGTACTGCCGCAAAAAGGATGCGTAGACACTGGCGTCGTAAGTGGTTTGCTCTCATGGATTGATAGCCAACGTGAAGAAAACAATTTCATTTCCTTTGACGAGTACGACAAAGCGAGGACAAGTTGTGATGAAAACAGCGAGTATCTCTCCTTTCTCCGCAAACACCCCCTTTTCAAACTTGTCTGTAAACACCACAAGGTCCTCTGCATCTAATATCTAATCTGCATACAAGCTTCTACCTCTCTATGTATCGTCGTATAAGTTTATTTCTGGCATAATCCATTGATCTATAAGCCCAGTTGCGTCAAATATATTTTTGTAACTTGTAATGGAACGAGATCAACCGTTTCATTTCAATACCTTTTTTGTCAGTGATGCTAGACATTGCGCAAGATGACATCATGGCCAAATTTGATCAGATACCATTGGTATACGTTGTAATGTTTTCTTCAAAAGTACCACCTGGCCAAGATAGCACTTATGAAGACAATTGATCTTGTTGTTTATCACAAAAACAAATAACATCAATTAGTTAGGCACAATCGAAGACGAGGATAAGCCAACTATATGCATAGAACACAGCGCCTCTCGCCTGACGATACGTCAAACAAAACCTGCTACTGTAAATATTAAATGTAGGATCAAACTATTTATTCAAGGGAACATTCCTCATTATTGATTTTTCTATTTTGAACCTGTATGACAATCGATTTCGTACACATACAATATGTTTATTACGTCAAGAGCGATTTCAGAACAAACAAGAAAATGATGACATCATAATTAATCTGAAACAATGCTAAATACGCAAACTGCAAAGTATTATTTTTGTATAAGAAAATCGTGTATTTGTATCGTGTAAAGAACAATTTTATTTTCATTTTCAGATGATTCTTACTTATCGAAAGAAGAGGCTAAAGCTGCTTTTGAGCAGTTACATGTTCAAAATAATTCCTATCTTGAAGATATCTTAGGGAACCAGAATTTCAGCTAAGAAAATCCTATTGAGTCTCCGGTTAAAAAGTAGTACAACATACAGTCTCTGTCTCCCTCTCTCTCTCTCTTTATATATATATATATATATATATATATATATATATATATATATATATATATATATATATATATATATATGTCAATGCACATAATTTCAAACTGCTAATATTTTATGAAAGGACTAGTCAACCGATGTTTATCTGGAATATAATTCGCTGTAGAGACAAATATATAACTGTTCATACGCTCAGCGAGTTCGAGTGCTCTCTGCTTAAATGTATTGGTCAGGTATTTATATAATTCTCTATTTTTATTGTTTTGGAGGTATAATCGTTCTTTCTGACATCTATTTATCTTTTACAGGTGATGGTTGTGTTGTACTGTCTGAATTTGAGTTATATTATGCCTGGTTTGTTCCTATTTAGTATGCACTAGATTGTGTAAAAGAGGCAATACAAAGTAGTGGCAATCCTTTTTGTCCATAACGAAGTTAAAGATCACAAAATGAAACGAATTGATGAATGGACGAAATATTCAGTCAATAATCATAGAAAAATCACCGAATTAATGAATGAATGAATATATGAAGCAATGAATTAACATTAATTAATGAATTAGTCATTTCATGAAACATCAGGATTTCGGACAATGGAAACTTGGCGGAAACCACGTGAACATTGTGCAAGCTTTGTTTTAAGTCTAGTTTCTAAGTAAGATAAACATTCTGATATTTCTGTGCAATTTCTTATCGTTTCGAAATAAGGAAACGATTTTTCCGTTCGGTTGATGACACTTTGCAACTAATAAATGTTAGTTTCACTGAATCTTCTCCAATGCACTAATATTATTAATTCAAATGTCATTGTAAATCTTTAGAAATAACATTTCGTAAAAATCAAATACTTTAAATAGCTGAATACACAGGGTCTATCCTTTGTTTCTCAGTACAGACCCATCCTTGATGCAACCAAACAGGTGGAGAAAGTTTTATGTCCTGTGACATTTTCTGGATCCACATATGCATGAATCACGTATTATCCATTTCGCATCGAATGAATCAATTAATTCTTTCGATACTTACTGTTACTAAGTTTTGTTGTGTACAATAACTAAAATTGCATCAAACAAATCTTCCATCCATATGTGTTTCAGTTACAAATAGGATAAGCCATAAATATAATTATTTACAGAAAGCTTACTTTGCGTTATTAAACAATTATGGACCTCCACGACCCTATTTTCTCTTTTATCGTCACCCATTTATATACTTGGTTACAGATGTTTCATAACTTGATACAATGAGTCCTATATCCATATCTGAATTTGTAAAAAGATGTGTTTTACTCGTTGATGTTGGAGCATGATAGTAATAACGAATTGGCCACTATCAGTCAAAGATATTTTTAATGGTATTTGATGACACCACTGTATATAGCTGAATTGCATCCGTATTACATGTTTCTGTATTGTGTTACATATGGGTGACTGAATCGATTTATTATAATTAGTTTTGTCTGCATATGTATATTCATGTGTTCTTTCTAAAGCATACATAAAATACAAAGAAACATAATCATGATGACATCTGCAAGTATTATATCACTGAGTACCAAATTATATAAAACCTTGTATTTTGTCAATAATTGCCTATAAGAGAAGTGTAAGCTTAAGCATGACCAATTTGTTTAATTTCTGACACACACAAAGGATACTGTCTAACCCTATTCTCATGTTTCAAATACATTGATCAGTGTGCAAGATGGCATGTCATAATGTTAACAGTCCATTGCTCTTCTGGGCGCTAAGAGAAGTAAACACGCCGTGAAAAAAAACAAAGTAAAAACAATTGTAAACATTCCAAAATTAACTAAAGATCAACACCTATTATTTATTACAACAAACCTTTACGTTCAGCATAAGAGTAAAAAAGTACAAAAATGTTTTATTTTATTGTAGAATTCAAAAGCGTATGCGGATTTGTATTATACGACTATCGGAAAGTGTAAAGGTAAATGGGCGATTGAACCAATCGATGATTGGATTAATCAAATAATCAATCAATAAATGACTGTATGAAATAGTATTTCCGGCGGATCTTTGTGTGTTAGTCTTGAAAAGAAGATCTGGAGAAAAGTATACGAAAAATAATTAGTTGCAACTGAAGATAAGATAATGGAAAAAGTCATGCTTTGCTATTAGTTTCATGCGTATACAAATGTTTCAGCAGATAGCATAGACGGTTTGATAGTTATGCTTCACTAAGAGACTAAATACTGGCAGACAGCCTGATATCGGACCATCATACATACATTGAGATGCACAAATCGATATGTCCCCGTTTCCATAACTGGTGATAAAAATTCGCGATTTTATTTCATGGAATAAATCATCGATAGTAAACTAAATATTTTTTGTCCGAAAAATGAGATTGAATAAAGTTATGTTTAGTTAAAATAAAAACAAATTCAATGCTGATTTGTTGGAAATTGTTTGAAACACTTCTACTAAAGATGATGACGAATATATTACGCACTTATTTCTGGCACACGCACACAAAGGTTACGGTGTATCCCTATTCCAATTTTTTAAAAACACTAATCAGTGTGTAAGATTGCTTGTTATAATGTGAAGAGGCCGTTGACCTTCTGCGGGTTAAGAAAAGCAAACGCGCCATGAAAAAAGAAAACAATTGTAGATATTCCAAAATCAACTTAAGATCAAAACCTGTGATTTATTACAAAATGTCTTTACGTTGAGCATAAAAGTCAGACAAATACAAAACGTTTTATTTTATTGCAGAATTAAAAACGCGAATGCGGCTTTTTATTATACGACTATCGGAAAGTGTATGGGTAAATGGGCGATTGAACGAATCTATGATTGTATAAATAAATTAAACATTCAATAAATCACTGCATGAAATAATATTTTTGGAGGTGTTAGGTGTGTTATCGTGGAAAAGAAGACCTGGAGATAGATGGAATGCAGACGCGAAACGCGTACTGATCTAACTTTGTTGAAACAAAGGATAATAGAAATCGAAGAAGTCACAACTTTAGCTTAATGCGTATACTAAGGTTTCAACATATGTCAGGATCACTCTGATCACCAAGAACTTAATATTGGCAGACAGACGGATATCGGACCATCATACATACATTCAGACGCACAAACCGATATGTCCCACATTCAATAGCAGGTGATAAAAATCACATTTTTATTTAATGGAATAAAATATTGATGGTAAACTAAACACATTTTGTCCAGAAAATGATATCGAATAAAGTTATGTCTATTTATACAAAATTAAAGTTAAATTGTTGGAAATTGTTTGAAATGCGTCTACTAAAAATTTAGGGGAAAATAGAATATATTATGCAATGATGTCAATCTATGTAATATTTTCAAAACAATATGAAACAATACAATCTGGTCTGTACATCAAGAACATCTCAATTATAAATGTCCAATATATAGTTTTATAAAGTATATTTCATATTGATGCTGCGATGTTAGATTTTCCCTCTGAATCCCAAGGAAACGGTAATAAGTTCTTTGATGTTTTACTCGATTGTCTGAAAAGTACTATTGTGACATCGAATTTTCCTGTGAGTCTCTGAACTATAGAACATTGTTAAATAATTTTACTTTAATAATAATAGTAACAAATTAACAAAAATGACTATTACAACTTTACTATTCAACATATAACAATAAGGAAAGACGTATCAACAAGCACTCAAACGAATCCTTAAAATATTCTGATTGTGAGAGGTTTGCTAGAAGTGTATCAAATGTAGACTACTACAAGATGATGGAACACGTTTAATCATAAGTTAGGGTAAATACAGGGAAATCAAAATTCCTTGATGAGGTAATATGTACTTGGGTCCAGAAGGTTTGATATATGGTTTGCTTCCAACGTTACAAAAAACACAAAGGCATCATGTCGTACCTGTTATAGGATAAAGTGTACACTGTTGCCATAGAAATTAGAGCCATGCTAAATGTTTTGGAGTACATTTTTGACAACCATGACATATACCTGACCCAATTTTCATCAATAGAGAATGAGATTCATGATCTCAAGTAGCAATGTGCCGATCCCATATAGGACACATACGTTTGACTCATGCGTACCTAATACTTTGATAAAATCCTTTGACAGCTTTGCTGATCTGATAAGCTAACTTCAGCCATTTCTATATCAGACGAAGTTTTAAACAATTGAATGATATGAGATGGAATGTTTATAGATTTTTTATTTCTTTTGGGGGAATAACCATTGATCGCATTGCTTTGGGGTTGGTTTTTTTTTCGTACAGTGTTACAGTCGCTGATTTGCAATTGCTCATTGTCACAGAAATTCATGAATTTAGTAATTTAGTGGTGTACTGCATTAACGTGCACTTTAGTGGTATAGTTAAATCAGTCTAGTAATAAAATACGAGGCCTCTAGCATCTTCAATGGTTGTGAAAAGTGACACATAAGTGTAACCATTAACCACGTCCTCTGGAAACAAATATGTCAACTACTTTCTTGGGTCCTTCTCTGAAATACTTGTATAATCATTCAGAAGAAGTCTACTGACCATGATTGTATGTTCCCCCGTCAGCGGTAAGCATTGGGTCTTTTGGACCGTGAAATTAGTAAATAATCTTGTGTTGAGAGATATTCCTCGAAAACAAGGACGTCACGGGCAAACAATTTCGGATGATATGGAATTGAACGATAAATTCGCACCTTAAGATACGGGACACACACACACACACACCCACCCCCATATATATATATATATATATATATATATATATATATATATATATATATATATATATATATATATATATATATAATACCTGCTTTATATCGATCATCTATAAAGAATACATACCATATGGCTAGACAAAGAGACGTTACATGCAACTGGACCTTGCCCAAATTCTTTTCACAAAATTCTTTCAGTTCCAATTGACCCATCCATCAAAGATTCCATGCATTGCACATCGAATACTTGCTGTTGTGAAAGGAGAAAATCCTGTCCACATATGATTCATCTCAGCACCGTAATATTCGGTCAATAGTTTGGTCGGGAAGCATCGCTCTTGGCCATGAATCTCCCCAGGAATTTGCATAAACTGGAATTCAGGATCTGCAGCGAGTCAATACACTGCAGATGGCACTGCTGAAACTTCATGTTTCATTCGCTGCTGGTAGTCCATGCATGATTAAATGGCCACCGTACCCACTCAGGTTATGAACCACTAATTGAATTTGTGTCTGCTGTGGTATACTTTCAGCTGTTGGTTGGATAAGTTGTCTGTGTAACAGTGAAGACTGGTTTACAGTGATTCCGTATAATTGTGAACAGTGAAAATGCTGAGTTCATCAATAATGAAATTGAAAAAGCTCCTCTAACGATTCCAGATACGTTATAAAATACACCAATACGGTTCAGGGTGTAATCGTGACAGCTGCATGCAAACTGAACTTCATATTTCATCGTACGAGCCATGCGTCCTATCAAGTTGTGTTCCAACAACTTTATGTCTTCCATCGCGCTATATCGTACGGACGACCATACAGATCAGCCGCAACAATATAAAGATCACTGACGTTTGGTAACATTGAATTTCCTTTGCTTGTTACTTGACATCCTTAAGCTTGAACGACTTAACCATGGTATCGCTATTACTGTATTTCTTTTTAAAATGGACTTCAGCTTCGTCAACAGTCAATATGAGAAGTTTGGTTTCTATTTTGTTGAAAGTGAAATTTCCTTCTGGTGTTTCTAATATAACTCTTTAAATTTGATTTGTTTACTGTGTAAAACCGGCTTGGTGTATAATTTTAATAGTTCTACTGAGTGCGGCCACCACTATCACCAATTAACGTAGAAGAAACGAACAGGCAAACAAGAGCAAAGAAATAATACTAAGAAGAGGAAACGATTAGCAACCCGCAAAGCCGTGAACAAAGGAAGTGCACAGAACAAAGGAATTCTCACACAAAGGAACGATAGGAACACGTAACATAAAACAAAGGAACAAAGGAGAGACTTGGAGCTGAGGAGCTTACTGGGCTATAGAACAAAAAAACAAAACAAAAGATAAGTCATCATTCAATGATAGACGCAATTTAAGTAGAAGAATCCAAACTAGGTCCAAACAAATGACTCTATTCAATACAAACACAAACAAGCCACCAAACAACCCTATCAACAAATCAGTAAAAATAATGGATTTATCACAACTCCAAACAGCACCAATAAAACATGTAAAACAAGCAAGATTAACGTAAGTCGTACCAACCACAGCAAACTCCAATTCAACCAACATCACACTGGGACCCCAAATGCTGGTCACAAACACAGACCAAACAAGCCACAAACCAGCAGACATAACTTACACCTTCATCCCACCAACAGCAACTACTAGAAATACAAAACTACACACCAGGGAACAATATAAATACAAGGCCAATATTATCGCCAATCCTCTTCAAAAAAGCGGAAAAACCACACACAAATGAAGATACAGACACCACTATTCCAAACCTAACAAACGAATTTGACAGTAACCTACTTACCTTAAACTCCTCACAATTAGACCACATAACCATAACCAGCACCCCAAAATTCACCAAAAATGAAATAACCAACCCTAGAAGCATGCAAACAAACGAACAACAGGAAATCAAGCAAAAAACCCCAATAAATCAAAACATTAGGAAAGAAACTATACACTCAAGCCAAACTCCTGGACCATCTGGGATAATAACCCAAAACCCCAAAAACACATACCTAGATTAAGGCAAGGGTCCGCTAAAACCCCAACCAAAACAACCAACCCCCCACAAGTAAGGTTAACTCAAAACAGGAAATAAAACAACAACAGAACCCCCAAAACAAAATTCACAATTATCATTCCATCGAACACACCATATACATAAGCAGCAGGTGCAACAGAATTACTTGTCTAACTACCAATAGTATTATGACAGCACTGGCCAAAATTCACACTGGACAATTCAAACTGATAAGACCAAGGCGAAACTGCCTGATTGTCCAATGCAGCACAATTCAGCAGGTGGAAAAATTCATCCAAATTGAAACTATAGGCCCAATAAAGATAAAAGTAGAGAGACACCATAGCCCCCAAAGGGAAACATGAGTCACTTTGAACTCCAAACGAAACCGCAACGAATCTGGATGAACCCACTAAAACCACTAGCTTTAAAAATGTAATAGCACTAAACGGATACAACAAGGACATAATCAATGAAATCCTACTTCATAAACTCACAGCAAATGGAACACAGACCACCAAAGTTTATCGTCTTAAAGATCACAAGGGACAAGAAAGAAACAAAGCAGTTATAGAGGCTACCGAGCCAATACCCTCAATAATAAAACTAGGACAGTCAGGAGTGTACCATAAGCTGGAAAACTACATAAATAGGCCAAGATTGTGCACCAAATGCCTGCACTGGGAACACTATGCCATCAGATGTAGATTCAAACCAAGATGTAAGTACTGCGGAGGTAAACACAAAGCAGAATGCCACACAACTAAACAAAAATGTGCTAACTGTAAAGAAATCCATTATCCTAGATCGGCAGAATGAAGATTTGCAATAAAAGAGAAACAAATAGTAGACTTAATGAACGAAAAACACCTCACCTACCATTCTGCCAAAAACATTATCTGTAAAAACAACCCAAACACACCAAAATCTACCTCTGAAACAATCAATGAGCACCAAAACTCTCCACACATAATCAAAAGGGAAAACATTGCACCACAAAACATATCCTCGAATCAGGAAACAAAAGAACCCAAAACTACAACCCACATTGTAAAAAAACAAGGCTACCCTGATAACACTCCAGAGGCAAACACAACTGTCACCCCAAACATCCCCAAACCTAACACACCCCAACACAGAATTAATAAAGGAAGTAATGAACCTACGAACATGAACCATAATGCAAGATCTCAATAGCATAATGAGAACCCTTAAAACCATTTTCACCATCCTAGCTGATTGGACCACAAGACTATCAGATAATGACAACGTCAAAAATGGATAGTACAAAAAATAATAAAATTACCATCTGACAATGGAATTGCAGAGAAATCTTTAAAAGCCTATCAGAACTTTAGAACAAACTAAATAATACGGCCGTAAAACCAGACGTAATCTGCCTACAGGAAACCCCCATAACACAAGAACACTTACGCCTGCCCAAACTACAAGGCTATACCCAGGCAATCTTCAAAAATAGACCCACGGGGCAGAAGGTCGTTGACTAGCAATTTTTGGATAGATACACTAATCTGACAAGAAATAATAAAAGTACCCCCTAACCTAAACATCAATAATAGCATCGAAATAATGTCAGTAATGATAAATATAGGAACCACAAACATTCAAATAATAAATGCATACGACCCAGGGGGTACCTTCTGTCCTACCAACTTAATCTCATTAAGGGCAATCACTAATGACAACAACAACAATCTAATTATCTGTGGCGACTTCAACACACGCAGTGAATTATGAGGATGTATAAAGAAAGATCAAAGAGGGAAAATGGTTGAAAAATGGATAACTGAGAACAATCTGGTCATCTTAAATGATGGGTCGAACACTAGATTAAACCCTGAGGATGGCAATCTCTCAGCCATAGACCTAACCATCACTACCCCACAATTGGCTAAAATCACAAATTGGTGGGTGGATCAAGAAGATAGGTTAGGAAGTGACCATTTCCCCATCACAATCAATATTCAAACAAAAGCTCAACACATTCCAAACGAAACCCCACCTAAATGGAGGTACCAGCAGGCAGACTGGGACCAATTCCAATTATTACTAGCTAGAGTAAATCCAGATAACTTAGAAAGCCCAAATATTGACATGTATTATGATAACATAACATACACAATTATAGAGGGAGATAACCGATGCATCCCAAAGATAAATAATATCCAAAATAAAAACCCTGTACCATGGTGGACTAAACAGTGCACTATAGCACATAAAGACAAAAAAGGGCCTTAAATAAATATAAACGCACCATAAATTATATCTATTTCTAGCATTATAAAGATAAAGAAAAAGCACTAAAACAAACTGCTAAAATTAATCTAGGCAAACCTTTTGCTCTAAACAGAGTGTAAAATCAAACTCAAAACAAATATGGGACAAGATAAAAGCCATAAAATGGAAAGCAACTACTTCAGCTCCAACATTTAAAAATGACATAACAAATAAAGCATATTTCGAAAATGAGTAGCAACAATAACCACACCAGAAACTTTAAAGAACACAAAAAACTAATGGAGGAAACCCAACCTGAAATGTTTCAAGACCAAGGAACAAAAGAATCTAACCTAAATAGCTACATCACAGTACACGAATGGGAGATAGCCCTACGATTAGAAAACTAAACATCCCCATGTAAGGATCAGTTAGGTTACATTGTCTATAACAAAACTACCTACCAATATAACAATAGCCATAATCAAACTCTTTAATAGTATATGGGATAAAAGCCAGCAAACCACCGAATGGAAACAGGCCAAAATAATACCAATCCCCATGCTAGGTAAAGACCCCAACAACATAAACTCGTACCGACCCATTTCCCTTACAAACAATATTTGCAAAATAATGGAGACAATAATCGCAATAAGGTTAAAACACCACCTAGAAACCAATAACCTACTCTCCATAAATCAATGTGGCTTTCGGAACAAACGGTCCAGCACTTACCAGCTTCTCAAATTGGAAACAGACATCAAACTCGTTTTTAACGCACATAAGAAAACCGATCGCAACCTCATAGCGGTTTTTCTAGACCTAGAAAAAGCGTTCGACCTAGTATGGACCAATGGACTAATGGCCAAATTAAACCAATTTGGAATAACTGGACACTTGTTCAAATGGATTGGCGATTTCCTCACAGGCCGGAAAATTACCACAAGAATAAGCAACACCCATTCTGAAGAATTTTGACTTCAAAATGGAACACCACAAGGCAGTGTAATAAATCTCCTACTATTTAACCTAATGGTAAACGACCTTGACCTCAATGCAGCCTCCACAAAAATAAATTTGTCACAATTTGCAGATGATAGTGGCATATGGAGGAATGGAACTCCTGCCAAGAAAACAGTAGTTAAAGAAATCCAGCACAGCCTAGACAATATAGGGAGATGGGCGGACAAACGGGGTTTCAAAATATCTCATGTAAAATTTGTGGCACTCATATTCACCCCCAAACGAAATAACAACCTAGTCTATCCAAACTTCTATATAGAAAATCAATTAATCAAATACGTAACAGTAGTAAAATTCCTAGGAATGTTATTTTAAAATCACGTCACATGGAAACAGCACATTGAACAATTCACCCAGAGTTGTAACAAAGTTCTCAATTTACTCAGGAACATCACAGGGACTAACTGGGGATCCAACCAGGAAATCCTCCTCACGATATATAAAACCCTAATTAGATCAAAATAGGATTACGGTTGCCAAGCATATAACTCGGCTAAGCAACCTGTACTACAAAAACTTGACACTATCCAGAGAAAAGCCTTACTATTATGCACAGGAACACTCCCCTCAACATCATTAGAAGAACTACAAACACTAACAGGAGATCTACCCTTAAAATTACGTAGGCAAGAAATGCTACTCCGATACTCCATTCAATTAGATACCCACCCAGACAACCATCCGACCAAAATAGCTATAAACAAGTGTAAAGTTGTCTTCAAACCCAAAATCATACCCACTACACCAAGTGGCAAGGTAATCCTTGAACTAAGAGAAAGATACCTCTACTAAAAAACATGTAACAAACAATACAGACCAGAACAAATCACCATGGTTACAAAAACCACCAAGGATTAACATTGAAGCTACCAAATTAGGCAATAAAGAAGGACTAGAAAACTGACTAAAATCTGTACCGGTAAACGAAATCAACCATAAATACCCGGACTATGTTAAAATATATACCGATGGATAAAAAACAAACAACCCACCAAGAACAGCAGCAGCAATAGTTATCCCTGAATTAAATATACAAACTGGATCCAGATTACCAGACTATTGCTCCATTTACACCACTGAATTCGGGGCTATACAATGAATCAAAGACATTCAAATACCTAAAGCAGTCATTATAAGCGATTCCCTAAGCGTTATCAAATCGATCCAAAATCGCAATACACACTCTAGGGAACAATTCCTCGACAGAGCATGCCAATTAATCGACGATATCACCAAAGCACATCAATTAGCCGAGCTCATGTAAATACCGCCGCACACTGGAATCTCTAGCAACGAAACAGCAAAGTTGCACAAACCAAACTAGGAGATGAATCACTAAGCTTCGCACAAACATATATTGACCAAAAATGGCAAGAATTTTGGAACTCCTATAAAAAAGGTAAAAAGCACCATGAAACCCCCCTCAAAAAAAACTGCAGATAGGAACATACAGCTACCTAAGGGTACCTATTTAGAACAGAAAACCATAAACAGGATAATAACTGGAAAAACTAAACTAGCAAGCAGTTTTGGAAGGTTAATAGGACCCAAACCAGCAACCATTAACTGCTTTAACTGCCATACCACCGAAGATCTACACCACGTATTCAATATTTGCCAAAAATATTAACCCGCTAGGAAAATATTTATCAAAAACCAAAAAGAAATTCGATCACCACACAAATACCCAGAGTTACTTATGAACTCTAATAAACATAAACAATCAGCATATAAAAATATAAATAAATTCATAGACTCAGCAGGAAGTAGGAACAAAATATAATTACTATCCCCACAAAACCAAAATACCCAGTAACTAGTTACATAAATTTAGATGCCCCCACATAAAAACCCATAACATATCATTCAATTTTATAAAAATATTAATAAATAATTCACTTACGAAGCACCTATAAAAAAAAACT
Organism: Sinohyriopsis cumingii; assembly: GCA_028554795.2. Taxonomy (NCBI): domain Eukaryota; kingdom Metazoa; phylum Mollusca; class Bivalvia; order Unionida; family Unionidae; genus Sinohyriopsis; species Sinohyriopsis cumingii. The sequence continues at coordinate 25,982,666 of CM068840.1, read as the reverse complement.
AAGGAAACAGCAAAATCGTATGTCCTAGATGTCTTTAACGAACCCAGTAATCAGCTAGGACTCCGGTCCTAGATGTCCTTATCGAAGGTGTAATCGGCTAGGACTCCGGTCTCTTGCTAAATAAAGTATAAATAACATTCAATCTCTAAAAACATTAATAAATAAAGAACTTCAAGAGGCAATATCTAAAAACTTAAAAATAACATGACGTAGGAAGCAAACACTAAACACTTTGACTAGGAATACCATAGTAACCTTGAAAATCTCTCTTCATAAATGATATCTACTAACAACCTCTGTTAACAGCGTAGAACACCACCCCTTTTTAGAACATTTTGAAGAAAGTCAGAAGAATGTGGCACATGCACAATTGTGCGCACGCCACTATAATTAAACTCAACAACAACAACCAGATAGAGACTTACTAATTAAGCCAAAATCATTTTCCATAAAACACTTCTTTTCCACCAAATAGTATATCCAAATATATATATTTATTTCTTGTTTTACCAAAGATGCTTTTACTTCCGAAACATACCAATGTCTAGCAAGCTCCAGCAACTCGTCCGATTTTAAAGACAATAACTCTTCCTGGACTAGATCAGAAGCATGGTTTTCCACTTTAGATAACGTTGTGATACTAATATCTGAAAAATGTTAAAGTTTTCGATTTTCCGCATGGTGTATACATTCATTAGTTTCCTTGCAGTATTTACCCTAAATACCCATTGGGGTGGTATTCATGCTGAACAAAGCTTTCCATAACAACTAGAAATTCATTCTCAAAAATATGTGCATCATTATTACCGTTTATACACGTGTTTAGAGTTTAGATCAAATGTCAGTAATGTCGACCTTGATCAGACCTCACATACTGGGTTTGCAGATCAGGGTCTGTATTGTTTGTTCTACTGATTATTACTAACAAACTTCATATACCAAGATCTACCATCGCATTATGCAGGAAAAGTCAGGGTCTATGTACTTTGCATTTCAACTCGACTTATAAGTATATATATATATATATATATATATATGATAACGCGGGTTTAACATTGGAAAATTATAGTAATTTTATATTATCAACTAAAGATCGCACAATAATGTTAATTAAATATAACATCTACAGACATGATAAATAATAAAATATACTAGAAGTCTGAGTGCTGTAATATTTTGCAGGCTTATAATGGTCGTATGGAAAATAATATTTGGGATTGTGATTTTCGCACCTACGCAACAGAACAATTAACTACTTTGACAACCTTATCTTTCTAATGTTAGTTCGGTTGCCTCAGCCAGATTGTCTCAGGCATGATGTTCACGCGCTAGGAGCTACTTTTAATAAAAAGTAACCTTTGTTGTTATCTCTTTCGCGTGATGTAATTGTTATAACATCAAACAACAACATATATATAATTAAAAAGCCATTCCTGAAGCAGCTTGTGGTCTCTCCAACTTTGATAAAACTCCTTAAAATTTGTTTGTGAGAGACAGAGACACACACGTACATAAAGTCAAGCTGTTTGGTAGAGCTCCAGACACACAGGCAATATACATCGCCTGCAAGAAAATTCCAAACGCTCTCAAATGCTACCGCAACGCCGGTAACAACCTAAAATGTGTTGTCAGACATGCCTTTTTCAGACATTGCCGAACGCCGCCCAATCCACCCACGTTGACTCAAACCTTTAATGCAACTGCAAATGATAATTCTTGCAATTATCAACCAGTGTAGTTCATCCATAAGTCGAAACACTATTTCAAAAGAAAATTGCTGTGTAGCGTTTAATTGCACTATTAATAGCAACACTTGCAATATTTACAGGACAGAAAATATAAACTTCGAACCTAAGCGTGAATTAGAAATCTCAAATCAATAGCTATACTCTTCGACAGAACTATATACCCAGTATTGTACTTTATCGTACCATTTCCAGCCATATAACCTACTCCAAATTAGAACTCAGGAAAGTCAAAATTATCTGTATAAAGTATATTAAATACTTATTGTTATTTAAATATGATATGCATCGAATAAATGAGACAATATAGCAAGTGTCTGTATTGTGTCAGTCCTAGAATTTGTGTATTTAATGTTTAGAGGTGGCACGACTGCCCTTATTAGCATATACGTATTATTACGAGGTGTTTACAAATAATAGTACGTTGCTCCAGATTCTCAGGGTGCAATTCTTCCAACACATGACAGTCAAGCCTGCCACTGTTTTTTTCTTTCCTAACAGCAGCATACATAGCTAAATTTTACTGTGATTATTATTCAGATTTTGCTAAAGAGCACAAGACCTGATGACCTTTATATCAAGTGAGAGGCAATAATAGTACCTGATTAGCGTATGTGTTTAATCTGCTGATTATTTTACAAAATTGCAAGGTTACTTTTAATTTAATTGGAAAAATATGTTGTAGAAAAAGTAATCTATATTGGTGTTTGTATCAGGACAAGGAAATTCCAGTCCCGTGGTTACATTATTTGTTACCCGACGAGGGTCTGCCAGATGAGGAGTCCAATGATTTCCATGTCTCGGTGCAAACCCCTAAGTAGATTATATTAATCACAGAATAGCAGAATTATTGGCATTATTCAATAATGTTATTAAATGTAAAGTCACATGGATATACAATTTTTTTATGTGATGTTATCTTTCGAAATTATACAACTATCAAATAAAATACACTCATTGTAGAGACTAGACAATTAGCATATCAACTTAATTTCGGAATTGGCGTTGGTTACATGCACTTAGTCGCACTAAGCTTAATATTGCAATTGGTGTCGGTTACATGTTCTTATATTTTGCATTAAGCTTAATTTAGAAATTTGTTTATTTATAAATGACCTAGTAGTTACATTTTGCACTACGTTTCCTATTAAAATGGGCATCAGTTATATGCTAACTGATACATTATTTTTGCACCTAACGTAAGATTGTAATTGGTGTCATTTACATGCACCTAGTAGCTAACTTTTGCATTGAAGCTGTATATAAATGAATCACGTTAGATATTATATTATGTGATCTAAATATTTTTGCAGGTAGCTGACACATATTTCAATACAGCCAGGAAGAATTCTATCCTTGTTAATGTCAACCCAGGAAGGGTTGAAACTGGGGAGGGAGTTCAAACAAGAACGCCAAAAACCAATCTTTATCTAATCAGACTTATATTCCACGTGGAAAGAGTAACAAAGAGAATTCTTCAAGGAAAATTAAACAAAAGCCGAATGAAAATTACCAACAGAAGTTACAAGAATGCTCTGCAAAAAACTGTTATTTTAATTTGAGATATTTTCGACTTTGATGTGACAGAGATATCAGTACACTAACAATATAACAAGGGAGGCAAATATGAGTAACTATATTATTCCTATAAGATTCCCTGACTTGGAGTGTTGTATTCGAAGAGGTGTGTCATCTTGTAAGTATAAAACGTTTGTTGCACGTGATGATTGCGGATGTAAATAATGAATGGCATAATTTAAAATCAATGACAAAAAAAAGTTCCACGAAAGAAAAAAATATTCTCCAGCATATGAACTCCAATGTGAGCATGGCAACGAGCACATTATGTGTGCAGCCCAGTGCAGTAAGTGTTCTGAATATCCAAATTGCAGACTGAGAGGTAAAAATGCATCAAATAAGAGAAAGGAACAACAACTTAAACGGTTTTGCTGTGAACACTTCTGAGCTGGAGAAAATTTGCTTGTGAATTATTATGATGATTGGACATAGCGATGTCAACACAGATTGACACAGACATCACTATATGAGACAGAAAGATAAATGGGATTGTTGAACGGAGAAGGAATTTGTTCCAGGTAAGTCTACAACAAGGGGCTAAAGTTCATAAAGGCAAAGTGGTTAGAGTTGAACATTTTGACAAAATTATGACAGTTAAATGTTGAATGTGGAGGTGGCCAATGAGACAAATAATGCTGAACATACAGATTACAATATTGAACAATCTGTCAAAGAGGGAATACTGAATAGTAAAGACAAAGCTGAGATGGATGTCCTTGGACATCTGGTTAGAATGAACGACACATTTGTAAAAGGAAATTATCTAACTTGGGCAAAGTTGACATATGTTTTCTTCTCTGCCAAAAATGATGGCAAAGAAACTTCAGAAGAAATTGCAGAAAATGGCGAGAATCCTAATTTGTATAGCTGTGTATAGGATGCAAAACTTTATTCAATTCAAAGTTTACGCAGAAAGCAGTAGGTAAAATGGACGATTCTAACAGTGTGCACATTATGCTCCTGATACATATGTCTCTTTTAATGCTTCAGATGATATGCCTGGTCATTCTGCTGCAGCTTTTTTCTTTGATGTTGCAAAAGGTCTAAACAATTTTCTGGAAACAAAAGTGATCGTACCCTCTAAAAGACGTCAAAAAAGATTCAGACAAAGCAGGAAGGAAAAATAAATCAACCGACCAGAGAAGTTGCCAATGGAAATTTAAAACAATGCAAAATAAATTCATTGAGCCAAATGTCTCACAGCCAGATGAAGCCACTGGGTTATATAGGTTATGATGAAAACAGCATGTGTATGCATGTTTGATAGAAATGGAAACACCCTCAGAATTGGCCAGCAAATCATGTATTATCTTTGTATTCCAATTCATGCAATATCTTCGTATCCCAAGCCTTGCCAGTCGTCTGGGATTGAAACGTATTGAAGTTGGCTTGGAACTGAGATGGGAGCTATGCAGGTATATGTGTTTCATAAACTCCCACGAGCTCAACGGACCAGAAAGTTGACGATGTCTTCAAAACTCCTAGATTGAGAAGTATGCAGAGCCGTCTGGTCAAGGTAAGATAATATTTCCACACAATCTCAAAAGAAATTTGCTTCTGGAAATGGAAATGATCTATTGGCCATCTACGTCACCGTTTGTCATCAAGAGTGAGATGTTATGCAGAGTTGCTTTGAGGATAGAGACAAAAGCCAACATCTTTGACATGCCTGTAAAATGCCTTCTCCTAACAAGTTTAATAATAATAATAATAATAATAATAATAATAATGATAATAATAATAATAATAACAATAATAATAATAACAATAATAATGCAATGTTTACCGAAGATACTACAGTGAAAACACAGAATTCACTCGAGGTCTTCTGTTCAAAACTAATTACAAAAGAAATAAATCCAAATATATTCCCTTTTCATTTATGTAGCAATATCTTTCTCTCAAACATATATTTAAATGTGATACATATTTTACCATTATTCTGAATATTAAACAAAAAGGAAGCACATTATTTCTATAAGCGTTTTCAGGAAATAATTCCAGATGTTTTTCTCCAGTTATTCATGTCCTATGTTCACACATTATCAGTACCAACTTTTGTCCTCAAATGTTTGGTCATATGATGTTAAGCATATTTTCAGTAGAAGTAAATAAAAGTTTTCTATTTTAACAACACCAGCAATATATGGTTGCACAGTCATGTCAAGTCTTTTATAGTTAAGTTATTGCTGGTTATAACCATGTTTTTTATATATTGGATACACAGTACATTTTGGTCTCTTACATTTAATGTATCCTTTGGCACTGTGGTAGAGTGTCAGACTTGTAATCCAATGATGACGGCTTCATTGATCCCCCAGTCCTATCATGGGTTAGATGATTCACTCGGTGCTAGAAAGGCACCCTTAAATTACATTTCCATGCTATGTGCTAAAACTGTCACTGAATCCAAGAAAAGAAAACCACTAGTTCCAAACAATGTAATCGTACATTCCTTCATTCAAAAACAACAAGGCAAACAATACATGTGGCAATCTCTACAATCCGCTCTGCATTCATAAATTTAAGATCAGGATTTCCTGAATTTCCTGGCAAACAGGACAGCTCACTAAACTTAGACATGATTGTTATTTTCAAAGGTCGAGATGCACATAAGCTGAGAAAAATGAATGCTAATATAACTTGTGTGCTGCACAAGTTTTGGATGAAAATAATTAAAGTAACAGTCTGGTCAAAACCTGCAGATTGGCCAAAGTTTCCCAGATCAAAATCACGACCATATCAGACACTTTACCCTATACAACTATGTCAGGGTCGACGCAAAGAGACATATAATCAAAGAATCAAAGAAACAAAGAAAATAAACTATTTTGTTAGTACTCTGTATTACAAGTATAACTCGCAACCCTGGTTTTAAAGTATATCATATATACAAAATAAAAATGATATTTAATTTGTCCTTCCTAGGACTAGCTAATATGTATGTAAGTACAGGCAGAAATAAGCTGTCTCTAGATAAAAGTGTATTGCGTGATCTCATCATAAATCCATCCATCATGTTTCGCTTGTTTTAAATCGGTGACGAACTTCTTGATATATTGTATCCAAAGAGTAGTCTTGTGTAGTGATCAGAAATACAGGTTGCATTAATAAATGAGGTTCCATGTTGGGTATATACCCTACCGCGCAAGTTTTTATATACGGTAATATTTCCTTTTCACTGGTTCCGCTTTCTGGGTGTTGTTCAGCTTCATGTTGAAGACTCTAGATTTACCTAACCGATACTAACTGTACTAGCCTAATGCACAGTTTTATTTCTCGCTTGATATCTTCAGCTTGAAATCACTTTTCAAGGATGGGCCTCAATATACCCAGTTAGAACTGATATATGTAGAAACCTTAGGATATGCATTAGACTAATGGCAAGGCTGTGACTCTTGGCATTCTCTAATCGTTAGTTTGAACAAAGTTTGTTTGGTAAGAAACATATCTCTTCAACTAGTCAGGGCAAGTTTTTAAGATCTCGTGGCATTTCAGTAAACGCCAGTGCAAATATGAATCCAGCCCTATGCTGGCGTGTTATTGATGGCATCTGTATAATTGCCCCGACTTTAATGGTATATTCTTAAATATTTCCTTGGTATGGTTTTTACTGGTGCTGAATTCGTTTGTATTTCTCAATCTTGATCATTTTAAAAAAACAACACTTATTTGAGAAAGAAAAAAACTTATGTGGACACAGGCATCTTGTCAAGTTCTCATAGATCGTAACGTTAATACATTCCCAAAGTAATATACCGATGTGGTAAGGCCGGTAAAAACATTTAACATCCATGTTCACACAGAGAAAACTCTTAACACGATGAAGTTATGATCAGAGTTCGTCTTTTAGACAAACACTCTTACTTACTCACTATAAGGGTATTTCCATCAGTACATTCAAAAATATATAAACCTCTTCTTATATTTGTCATTAACACTATCTGTCCATAATCCATGCATTGCAGTTTTAATAAGAATACGTTCTTGAATGGTTTTAATCACATATACAGTTGCATAAAATATGGTTCACTTTGTTTCAATTTGATACAAAGTAAATCATAATAAACCATGATTAATAATAGGCAAAAGCAGGATAGTTACTGTTAAAATGAAAGGATATGTGTGAAATCTTGTTTAATAGTGTTGGCTAGTATGGTTGATACTGAAGTCTTTGTGTGGCCTTGTTATATTTTTGTTCGTTGAATATACCGGTATTATTATTCCTTTTTTTCCATTTGACAGAGAATAATTTTACAAGTTGTTTTCCTTAATTTCGTATCAATAGACACATTTTCAAAGAAAATCTTCATCTTTGCTTTGTCTGTACGATCTTGAAAATAGATTGCAACATTCAATAGCTTCTTTTATTAAATTTCTTGTACTGTCCTCTCCTGCAATATAATATTTCAACACACTTGAGAAAGTATGTGTCGGTATATTAAGCTAATGCCAAACCACACGTACTGTTTATTGTTACTGAATGTTGGTGTTATTAAAGTTATTGAAAACGATATGAGGAAAGTCCAAAGTTTACAGATTTAAATTACTCATTTTATACCTGGTTTTGTTTGTCTCATCGTTCATTCCGATAGCCTGTCACACTATAATACATGTCTGATCTAGTCGTGCAGTTTCTTTCATAATTGCATTTATATTTCAGGAATAATGTTTGGTCTTCATTTCCACATTTTACTTTGAGGTTATTAACAAATTAGAACCTTATTTTATGCAACTTTATCCTAAAAACATTAATGCAACTACATAATGTTATTTGTAATTTGATGAATACTTTATAAATAGAGAGTATCAATGAGAAATGTCATTGATACTTTCTTAACACACGGTTGGCATAGCAACCATCTGGTCAAAACGAAACGTCTGTCAGAAATGAAATAACAACCCCTCATACTGGTAATATACATGATATGAAGAACGTTAGAAAGGTTCCTGAAAATTGTCTTTATTAAATGCATTCCTTTATTATACAATTGTATATTATACGAACATTATGTAAATTTGTATGGTACTAAAACCTGATCCAAAATAAAAAGGAGATTAGTGTCTTTGAAAGAGTCAGTGCACGGACACGACCTGTGCATGACTTGGTTTCTTTATCCACAATCAGCTATATTCTAGGTAAAGAATGGTTAATAACAGAGTAAGTTCAACTGAGGTAAAACATATTGAAATACATCATGCCCATTTGAAGCAGGGTAGGTGAAATGGACATACCAACCAATAAAATAGGGCTTGACGTGTGGACTTAACAAACAGGATGTAGTGTCCGCACATTGAGATATAAAATCTGGTGATTCACAATGTTTTACATCAAGGACAATATTATTTCCATTTATCATTTGATCATGTTTAGCTTTTGAAATCTTACGTAAGGAAGAAATAGAGCCGTTAGATTTTATACAGTATTCCACTCCCGTAATAACTTCATTGGCATCAAAATACCTCTAAAAATTTAGTTCTTGCTCTGTGAGACAATCGTGGTGTTTATTATGAATTTTCTGTGTTTCATTACCATTTTCACACTTATTCCATTATCTTCAATCGAAAAAAAATCCGTAAAATATACAAACGTTAAGAACAAAGTGTGTTCTTGTTTATGGGAGATAAAGGACATAGATAAAAACACATATGAAGAGAGCATGCGCAGAGCTTTCATTGCCTTCAAAACAGCCTAACAATTATCGGCTTCTTTCAATTGACAACTTTTCTTTCGCATGGATATCGTTTTTGAGTTTTGAAGAATTCGTAAAATAATGTCTAGAAAATAGCTGAGTAATAGTGTCAGTCGGGACGTCCTAATCAAGCGCCATAGCAATTACCAGTGAATATTAAATAGGCTTTATTGCAGATACCCTTCAGTTTCAGAAACAAAAACAGCTTTAATTTGATGCGATACTAAAGTGTAAGTGGCTGTTATTCATTTGTACGGCATTTTAAAATTCAATAGCTATGAGGACGAGGATTAAATTTACGAACACTATTTAAATTTCAAGTTATTTCTTTCCCTGCGAAATATTTAGAATTACAAACAAAATAATTCGAAATGGTAATTACAAAGCTAAATACATCATCATCAAAGTTTTGTCTCTCAAATGATCAGTAACAGCGACAACGCAATTATCTCTTAATGACGGAGGTAGCTAGATCATCGTGAATTCTGAGCTCTGTCCTACGTCCGCAAGTACAACTGAAATAAAAATATTTTAATGTAGTGTCGGAGGAACTGAAACCAGTAATGTCATTGACGTTGTAACGGGTTTGTTCACATGGATGGATAGTCAACATCAACAGGACAATACAATTACATTTGACGAATTCTACCAGGCGTGGTCCAGTTGTGAGAGCAACAATGAGTCTCCCTCTCTATTATATGTGTCTCTCTAAACACCATACTGAGATCTCCTGTGTCATCGGCATACACGCGTATATCTCATTATATACCGTCTGTCTACCTGTAACTTTATTTTTTGCATAATCCATTGATCTATAAACCCAAGTGTGTCAAATTTATTTGCGATCTTTTTACGATAAGTGGTACAGTGTTTTGTTTCCATAAACATATTAATCAGTTATTCCATGCCATGCACAAGACGACGGCATGATAAAAGTGGATCAGAGATACATAGCTTGGTAATAACATGGTGTATGCTGTGTACGTTTCCATTCTTAAGTACTACCTCAATCCGCTGTCCGTATATAAAGATATACTTATAAAAATAATCGATCGTGTTCTCAAACAACTCGATTGTTTTTAAGTCATAATGTTTTTTTTACCATATAAAAGAGTCAGATGTTTATGAATTGGTCTACGTTTATTCTTTTTCAATGACGATAGTTCATTCAATAATCAATTTATCAACCTATGTCAGAAGATGGGTATATCATCCAGTCTGAGTTTCAGGAGTATTATGAAAACTTCGTTGCTTTCGATGATTTTGGTAAACAATGGAGAATCGACATGCGTAGGAAATAGTACATTTATTATCAAACCTCGATTGACGCGTCTGTTCCATAAAGCAATTCTAAAATGATCAAATAACATCTGGCTTTGCTAATCTTATATAAAGATAAAAAACTACTAAATTAATCTTAATCAACGAATGGACAAAATAATCAACCTGTCATTTAATCAAACAAGCAAATAATTTTTCTATGAATAAATAACACATCAAACAATCAATGCAAACTAATGGGTCAATTAGTTATTACAGGAAACATCAGGTTTTCGGACAATGTAAGCCAGACAGAAACTACATGGACATTATGCACAATTTGGCATTAGTCTAGTTTCAACATAAGTGAAACTACTTTGTAATTTCCCGTGGCTTTAAGATATGGCAACAATATTTTCCATTAGTTAATGACACTTTGGATTTAGCAAATTTCAATTTCACTGAATCGGCCCTGAGAGTCAAACCGTACTAATTCAAGTCTCATTGTAGACCTGTTGAAATACCACGATGTTAAAATTAAAGACGTTACATTTCTGAATGCTCGTGATCGAACCTATATTTTACAGTATAGACACACCCTTGATGCAAACATATTTATAGAAAACACCATATGTCGGGCCTCATTTCTTGATTTCCATGTGCAAGAAACCAACACGTGTTATCCATTCAGCATTTAATAAATCAGGTGCTACTCTAATAGCTGAGTGTCCTTAAGTGTGTAAAAATACTACAATTGCACCAATAGAGTGAGTCTTTTACCTATTTCTTTGTTTTAATTACATATATGATAAACACTCAAACGACTAAGGTTGTACTTGGCATTATTAACAAATTGTAGACACCGATTCAGTTTTTCCATAAAACTAATATCCTAAATCCTGTAAACATATTTGAAATTGTAAAGTAGACATGTATTTTAATCATTGAAGTTTTCTTATAATTGTAATAAGGAATTGGCAACTCTCGTGCAACGGTTTCAGTGAAACGGAATTTGATGGGGGTACCACAATATATAGCTCAATTACATACATAGTGCATGTTGATCTATATTATATATTGCTGACTTGGCATTATAATCCATTGTTTTCTGCACAGGTATAGTCCTGATAGTGTTACCTTTAACTTCTTTACAAACAGTTTGGGCACTTTACGGCATCCCTTTAGAGGAAGCAGGGACTTTTCCACCTTTAGCTTTAGTTCTTAAACTTTCATTGCAAAATGAAGTATGCGAAATTCCATTATGTCAGGATCTATTTACGCGGGCTTTCCCTATTTCGGATCCGTTCTTCCAGGTTAAATATTTATTCGTCATAGAGGTTAAATATTTTTGTCTTATAACTGCACCTTGCACTCTCCAGCCACAGCACATCCTATTGTTTTGTTATGCTTAGACTCAAGAGAGAAAACCATTACACTCATGGCGTTTGAAAGAAGAGTTACTAAGAAAGGTAAAATTGCTCATTCCCCCTCATCATATTCATTTACTGACCTAGGGAAGCAATTAAACCTACAACCGAGAAAACAAAAATTCTAGTAAAAATACAAACAATAATTACAATGAAGACAATACTATACAGCTACAAACAAATCATACGTGACGCAAGTATCATCCATCATTATAAATTATTTACAACCGTTACGATAGCTAAGAATATTTACTTATAGTTATTTTAAAGTATATATGTAGACTTTTGATTAACTACTTTCAGACAAAGGGGGATAGGGAGGGGTTTGTAATGGGCGCCAAAATGCATTATACCCGCTATTACGGTGGACACTTTTATTCTATACATATTATTGCACTCTACAATTTAAAAATATAACGGCAAGACAAGACATGCAACATATATAATATTTTATGCTCAGTGTTATATTGGGTACATCTTTCCCCTCTTAGGAAGAAAATGTATCCACACAATTCAAACAACTTGTATTGAAATTCATTTAAAAGTTTGAACATTGTACAGGATATTATCTACCGTATATATACTAATGTGACTGATCTAGTAGGCCAGCACCAGTAGGATTCGATCCCATCCGATTATCCACGGAAAAATAATAACATCACATGTATTCACTATTTTATAGCAACTAGTCCAACAATATGGAATAATGCTGCAGTTTCAAACTTGAAATATAAATATAGGCATATTTCCATACATATACAGCTTTCATATAATACATGTGAGATAGCTGAATCAGTAAGTATCATAATCAATATAAACAATTAAAGGCATCAAGAAACTAGGACCGATACAAAATGCATAATGAAGTTGAAATATCAGTGGGGACGTCTTTCAGCAGGAAAGCATATAGATGCACATGTTGAAATGCAAAGCAGATAGTCTACGGCGTAAAATACAAGTACAACACGGATATTCTATCCACTGGTGATGTAGATACTGACAGAACTGTTCAATAATACTCTAGCTTCTGAAATCTGAAAGTGGTTGTAAGTACAAGTTCTAGGTAAGTATTCTCGTTGACACATAATTTACTTAAAAATGAGTTTTCACCTTCGAATACGTGAAAAGACACGTTACGTTTCGAAAATAAGTAATAGGAGGAGGTGATGATGAGCATCCTACCTCTACCTCGGTTTCCAACTGGGGAGGAATAGCTGGATTTCCCGTGTGAACGATAATCCGTTCTCCTGATCGCATACGCAACACAGCCTGGCATTCTTTGGAATGTGACTCTTATTTACGGTTGAGAAAATGATGGTAAAATCTTCTTAACTACAACATTTTACTAGTGAATCCAGCGAAGCTAACATACTGTGTTGATTGGTTTAGTTGTGTATGGTGGCTGTCTGTGCTGCGGCCACCGACCCAACCAGATCCAAGGTTTGCAAATGCAACACTAAATATATGAGATAGAAACTCGACAAGGTTGACTACGTGCCAGCGAACAGCTTCCACTTTATCTCGGATCATACGTTAACTTTGAAAACGAGGCTCGTAGAGATGGCTCGAATCTCATGAGCTGTAAACTGAATGAGGCGACTCTAGTCTTCTCAGACCACAGAGTTCGCCGAGCGTATAACCCACTTTAGTCACGAAGCAGGGGCCTAAGGGGTGATATCCTGTATTCAAGCTTTCACAGGGAGGAAGAGGAGTTTACCCATGCCACAGCGTATCTCTGTGTCTCACCGCATTTGAAGGTTAAAATTGTTTGTCTCACAAGGGTGTCCGGATAAGAGCTAAGCCTACAGAGGAAGGCATTCTGGGATGGGGTGACATAACTGTGACCTTGGCTGCTTTAGGAGATTCGGGTTGGCCGAGAACACTCCGTATGAACAACTTGACCTCTGCTGGTTAGAGCGTAGGGGAAGACATTGAGTCTGCCGGCAATTTGTCTGAATTGTACGCTGATGTATATATAGTGTCGCACCAACGTAGAAACTGTCAAATCAGATCTAACAGGCCTGGTGATTAGGTCCATCCTGTTTGAGGAGGATAGTACGACCTAAATTTTGGATATAATGACAACCATTTTCCCCGTGAGTCGATCTTACCAGGAGTGAAAGAACGAAAGGATTTGATGACAGCCTTCATGTTGATGTTTTTGATGTGCCAATGGGGCACCCTGGCTCCCACGTGCCGCTGACGGTAGTGAAATCCGGCAACAGTTGGTCACCCCAATATTACACACTGGCGAGGATGCATACCGTGACCTTCATTTGGGGCTTCTCAGGAGGGATTCCCACGGTCAACCAGCCTGGTTTACTCCACTCATGCAGGAATGATCAAATATTGTGTGTGATCATGATTGCATCTTCGAAGGGAGTTAAAAATGGGCGCCACTGTGCCAAGATATCATTTCTAAATGGCGCATAAAAAGAGATAGAGCGCGGACAGGTCCAATGCAGCACTGAATAAACGAATGAGTTGCAAGAACTCTCTCGCTGAAATCAAAGTTCTGTTGCAAACGGAGTAAACGAGTTCGACAATTCTAGCTAGGAGACCACGATGACTTCGCACCAGATTCCAGTTGGTTAAGAACTCATACCCCGATCGACAACGTTCTGGGATGGACGGAGATCTGTCTTCTTTACTTGACTAACAAACATAGATAATCTAACAGAGAAAGGAGATCGTTCTTGCCTTAAAGGAGTATTACTGAACTTTCTATTTGCTTGGAGGATGTTTTCCAGATAATGTTCAGTCGTTGTAAATGACTTCGACTTGAAATAAAGACGATACAATCCATAAACTTTGATGGTGTTGAAGCCACGGGGAAGAAAGGTTAACTGATAAAACGTATCACGGTAAGTGAAACGGAGAAGCTTGCCATTTACTGTCCGAATTAGAAACAGCCATGAATAAAATCCATAAGATTGTCTTATGCACAATCTTCACCGATTGTTTTGAGATTAGCGTCCATATCTCCTGTTGAAGGATGGCATCCTTCTCCCGATCTGCAGGGACTTCCGTGAAGACGGCAGATGGTTGTAGGTAAGGGTGTTAGATGAACGAAACCAGAGGCCTCTCCGAAATAACCTGGATCACCCATCCATGTAGATTTAAGAGGGAGATCTAGTGAGCCCCAAAACACACTAATCGACATCCCACGAGTAGGCTGTTTACACTGCGGTTGGAAGGTTACGTCAACGCTTACATTGTGTTTGCTTAAATGCAGAGAAGGTCTGTTTTTATCCTGCCTTTATACGATCGCATCCTATGTTGATTAGGCTCAGATCTACTGGCACAGTGTTGGAATCGGTATTGATGTATACCTGACCGAGTAACCTTTTGTAAAATAATGACATCTCAGTCATTAAGTTGTCCATTGCGGGTTAAAAAGTGTGAAGAACAGAACCGACATTTGCAACAAAGCAGCATTATTCCCACGATGTTCTCTGTTAACGCCGACCATCGTATCTATATGAGTAAGTGGCCCGAGCCTTGCCTACTTAACCACATCAACGCTCCGTCACATGAAGATGTTTTTTTTATAACAGAAATTTTAAACTAATGTTAACGTTTGCAGCCTTCAGCCCAAATCATATCTCAAGCTTTCAGGTCTTAATCTTGAATGGTGAAGTAGGGGACGCAAGCACGGCCGGACAAGCAAAATCAAATAATCTCCCCTTTTCTTCGAAAGGAATGGATACTTGTAATGGCGTTTTTGCCTGTATGTGTATCTGTGTGTACGTGTGCGTGTGTGCATGTATGTATGTGTGTATGTGTGTGTGCAAAAATTTAATATATTGCAATACAAAACGAATGGGTGCAATGAAAGGGCAGATGAAAGTATTACTATTCAACATTTGAGGAAGCAAAATCCTCATTCCATTCTTTTAGTTTTGACGCTATGATTTTGACCGCTTGTAATGTCCTTTTAAATAAATAAACGATGGGAAATCGTAAGTAAACCAAACTAATATTTTCCTAAGCCAACTATGAATCCAATATCTTAATACTAACCATAAAGGCGTCATTCGTTTAATTTAAACAAGGAATTAACTTTAAATTCAAGTTCGAGTTGGCGTATTGACAAACCCTTCACTTCAGAGCGTCCTTGGCGTCGTGTCACAGGTGGTATCGTCTGCATATGAACAGTGTTAAATGATGAAAAAAATAACAAATAAACCAGGATAATATTGATTCAGGGCATCAAATCGCCCGATACAAAGTGTTATGATGACTAAATATAGGCTACGATTACACTGAGTAAGGATAAATTAATTTGTAAAAGCAACAGATCAAACAACCAATTCAAATTGTGAATATATCATTAAAACATTTGTCAAATTTTGACGATTATTTTCCTTATTGACAGGCAGCACATATTTTGTATCAAAGTTAGAGCTGTCTTTTAAAGGTTTTATGTTTGGAGATTTTATTGTTCATACCATGAGTATTTCTCCTTTAAAACATTAAACCCATCGAAACGAAAATGAAATTAAATTTTCAAAAGGAAATAAACTAGCTTTTAAAATAATACATTTTCCTGCCAATATATACTCTATCAAATATTTTAAAGAAAACTGAGCCAAAACGTAGGTAGGTAGGTAGATAGGTAGGTACACAGGTGTTCGATACAAAGAAAATTAGGATTCTAACCTGTAACAATATAACACAAGGGAAGACCTGAATCCGCACCCATGGGTAGTTCCAACACTGGTAGTTTATTCTAACTGCGTCTGCTAATTTCCATCTTGAGCCAGTTGTAATCAAGAATACATCAATTTTCAAAACAGCTCGACACACTTCGTTCAGTTTGTGACATATTGCAGAAAATGCAACAATTGTTCTCCGATTTTGACGTTTGGACAATTAATGGCCCCGACAGTGCCGTTTGCATTCGGATAGTCTTGGATTTCACCATTTACCAAAAGGTAAGGTCCGAACAACCTCGAGTCTGTAGGTCAGCAGCAGAGAGGGTGAACAGACCACATTTTAGAATGGTCCAAATGCCGAAATAACCCTTCCTAAACAAAAGATTAAAATGATGTAAACGACCTTAAAATCAAAATATTCTAACCACGTTGAGGATTTTCTCCAAGAGGTTAGCTCATTTTATTTTGTTGATTTTTTCTCGGACTGAAAACTCATCAAGATAGGCGCGAATATATTACGAAACGAATCAACTTGAGGTCGCACCCTCGCTGCTGATGTAATTAAATCATTATGTTATATCAGAATCTGACACAGCTAGGTTAGCCCGAGAGCGACTAGAAGCAATTAAAAAAATTATTCCTGTTAGAGACTCATTCAGAAGAAACCTACAGGCGCGGCAAGAAGCTCAAGTTGAATAAGCAGAAGGCACAGAACAATTATTTAAACCCGTCACAACAGCTACTGAAAAAGTCGTAACGGCTATTAGGAGGATCTATACATATTTATCAGTATGTATGTATATCTTCCTATTTATTAGCATGTATCTCTATCTACCTACTTATATTTTTATCTTTGTCTATATACCTATTTATCTTTATATTTATGTCTATATAGCCATTTGTCAGTCTGTGTCTATCTTCTTATTTATCGTTTATGCATTTATATCTACATATCCATCTTTATGTATTTATATCTGCCTGTTTATCAGTATGCATGTTGATCTACCTCTTTATATTGTTATGCATGTCTATCTACCGATTTATATTTGTATGCACGTCTATCTACCTATTTATCAGTATGTTTCTATCTAACTGTTTATATTTTAATGCAAGCCTGTCTACCTGTTTATCAGTATATATTTGTATCTACCTATTTGTATTTGTATGCATTTCTATCTGCCTATTGATCAGTATGTATGTACATCTACCTATTTATCGGTATGTGTCTATCGACCTATTTATCAGTATGTTTATCTTTATCAATATGTATGTCTGTCTACCTATTTATCAGTATGTGTCTATCTACCTATTTATATTTTTATATACATCTATCTACCTATTTATCACTATGTATGGCGATCTGCCTATTTATATTGTTATTTATGTATGTATACCTGTTAATCAGTTTGTGTGTATCTATCTACCTATTTATCAGTATGTATGTTTACGTCCCTATTTATATTTTATGTATGTCTATATACCAATTTATCATGCATGCGTCTATCTACCTGTTTAACAGTATGTATATCTGTTTATCTTTTTAAGCATGACTCTCTGCTCATTTATATTTGTTAATGTCTGTCTATCTGTTTATCTTTTTATTTATGTCTATTCACATATTTATCAATATGGATGTCTATCAGAGTCTTTGACCATAGAACAACCTCAATACTATCACAGTTTAGATTCTAACATGGTTAAATTTAATTCTTTTTCCAATTTTTGGCAAAAACTATTTTAGCTGAAAAATTGTAAAAGTATTAAAAATACTTTTGATAAAAAAAGAATGGAGAAACACTAAATATTGGAAGACACACAAACTGATACATTTAAATACAAAAAAGCAGAAATTGCTCTATGTGTAAACTTGCTAAATATAGGCAACTCTGGGTGTCATTGTCTGTGTAAATTACTGTACAAACAATATTTTCTGACAGATGTACATTAAATAAATCGAGGCTTTTTGGATACTGTATGTTACAAGATGAAGGAAATACAAAATGTGAAACTTTGATCAATAAGAGATTTATGATGAATACTATATAATAGCATGTATGATAGGTGCATGAATTTTATACTGTATGACCAGGTACATGAATTGTATACTATATAATAACATGTATGACCAGATTCATGACTTTTATACTGTATAATAACATGTATGACCAGGTGAATGAATTTTATACTGTATAATAACATGCATGACCAGGTGCATGACTTTTATACTATATAATAACATGCATGACCAGGTGCATTAATTTTATGCTATATAATAACATGTATGACCAGGTGCATGAATTTTATACTGCATAATAACATGCATGACCAGGTGCATTAATTTTGTTCTATATAATAACATGTATGAAAAGGTGCATGAATTTTATACTGTATAATAACATGCATGACCAGGTGCATTAATTTTATACTATATAATAACATGTATGAAAAGGTGTATGAATTTTATACTATATAATAACATGTATGACCAGGTGCATGAATTGTATACTATATAATAACATGTATGACCATGTTCGTGACTTTTATACTGTATAATAACATGTATGATCAGGTGCATGAATTTTATACTATATAATAACATGTATGACCAGGTGAATGAATTTTATACTGTATAATAACATGTATGACCAGGTGCATGAATTTAATACTGTATAATAACATGTATGACCAGGTGAATTAATTTTGTTCTATATAATAACATGTATGACCAGGTGCATGAATTTTATACTATATAATGACATGTATGACCAGGTGCATGAATTTTATACTGTATAATAACATGTATGACCAGGTGCATGAATTTTATACTATATAATAACATGTATGAGCAGGTGCATGAATTTTATACTGTATAATAACATGTATGACCAGGTGCATGAATTTTATACTGCATAATAACATGCATGACCAGGTGCATGAATTTTATACTGTATACATTGATATTCTGTCTTTGCAGTATGTATGTATGTATGTGTGCATGTATGTATGTATGTATGTATGTATGTATGTATGTATGCTTGCATATATGTATGTATGTATGTATGTATGTATGTATGTATGTATGTGTATGTATGTATGTATGTATGTAGGCATACATGCTTGCATATATGTATGTATGTATGTATGTATGGATGTATGTATGTATGTATGTATGTATGTATGTATGTATGTATGTATGTATGCATGCATGCATGCATGCATGTATGTATGTATGTATGTATGGATGGATGGATGTATGTATGTATGTATGTATGTATGTATGCTTGTATGTATGTATGTATGGATGGATGGATGGATGGATGGATGTATGTGAGGTATGTTCCCTACCACTAATAAGTATCTGAACATCATCTGCAGTCTTAATTTATTTCAGTATTATTAATAGTAATTACATTTCTATGTCATCATTTCTTTTCATTTTCCCAAGAAAGGCAACATACGCACACTATATCTATAATGTTTATGATTATGTATTGTTACGAACTTATGCTCTTAAAATAAGTAACAGAAAATATTGAAAACCAACAAGCTTTTAAACATTCAACAAATAATATATTTCCCTATAATACAAAGTGAAAATAGAAAATAAAACAAATTACGTTATTGCCAGTTAAATCCCAAATAACCCAAGAATTACGGACTCAATTCCTAATAATTTAAAGTCCTGAATAAAATTCAGTAGAAGTAGATTGAATCCGAAAATTGAAAGCGACGATGTGTCTGTGGTAGCTTATAGAGTGGTGATTTGTCAACAGTCTTCTGTTAAATAATAGTAATATAATTCCAGGTTTTACTTCACTATAAATTCCAGTGAATTTCTCTATCCAACTATTTTATCAGAGTACTGTTGTATTTCCAGAGAAAATAGTCACTTGAAGAACCCCAAACTATTACCTTATAGAAAATAACCTTCTATAATGATCCTGATGTTAACCAAAAAAGACGATAACCTGGATTATTTAAAATACTCAAGGAAATTCCAAACCCTAATCCTAGACCTATATATATTTGGAGAAATTCAGTCTCCTTGTCTAAAACCGCATTTTATATTAAAAGAAATAGACACGTATTCTGTGTGCAATCTACATGAATTAGCTGCCTTATCAGATAGGTTATCCGTTTAAATATTGAGTCCCCAAAAATTAAAGCACATAAATAAATTTTTTTAAATTTAGAGGAAATTATGTCAAAGGCTTTTTCGATATCTATGGAAAATTATGATTGCGAAGTCTTCCATCAATACAATAGAACATATTTTAATATTTCCCCAATAAATCTAATAGAAATGAATGGCGATAGGTCAGCATCTATTAATACATCTAAAATACTTTTTATTCTGTCAGCAATATCACCAGAAATCATTTTGTTAATTACATTCAATAATGATGCTGGTCGTCAATTCTTTGAAAGCACTCATTTTTATTTGGTCTTTGAATGCATGTTATAAAACATTGCCTTTAGGTTTACATGGCAAATTTCGTGTAACTATTTTTACAGTTATTTGTTTATATACCGGATTGTCAACAATGTAATAAAAATTGCCCACTTTTTGTGAGTTCTTCTGTTTAATATTTCCAGGATTTCCTTCACAAAGAACTGTCGTATTCGTGTTTATAGGCGTAACCTATGTATAATTAGGTTTCATATTAATACTTGTTATGTGTATTTGATTTACTTGTAACTGATTTAATATATATTTATTTCAATTTAATTGTTTATCAGTTTCAAAAATTTTATTTTTCATTACATGATATTGTAATGTAAATTTATTCACTAGAGATGATACTTTTTTCAGAAAATAGTTTGATATTGACTGTTAGTTTGTAAACACCAGGTGTTGATCTAAATTCTGTCCTTGTTTCAAAATGTGTAGCTACCATCGTAAACAAGTTCTATTTTATTTTAAAAGGATTGATTGTTTTCCAAGTACTTTGTCTTTAAGATGTAAACAATTTTTTTAAATATTGTTTATTTCTTAGATTAAAACGATTGGATTTCGTCAGGTTCATACTGGGTAAACGTGATATGTAACAAGTACTTGCTTTCTATAATCCTCGAGAAGGTGTTCACGTGACCTCTTGTTTGCGTTTTTTAAGACCATATAGCTTCTATTTCTGAATATTATTCTCAGGAGAAGTAGATGCTGGGCTGTTAAACTGTCAGTTGTATGTTGTGTTGTTTGGAGTTATTTCGATTTACCGAGTTTGGAGTTATTTCAAATTACTTGGATTCTAAAGGATTACTCTGTTATTTGTCTGGACAATACGTCTGTTCATGTAATATTGTGGAACAAGAAAAGTTTTTTAAATTATAAAAATGTATTCAGCTATCAGAAACCGAAGTGATATTTCTTGTTTCTACAAGGAACTGTAGACTTCAACACTACATATTGCAGCATACGTCATCGTCTTCTATCTTGATTTTGTCGTCGGGATTCGAACGTGAAATCAGTAGAACACTTTGTTATTAGGACTACTAAACTTTTATTCTTGGATTATTTTTGGATTTGATTCTATAAAACCATACGTTCATATTTGGTTTCATTTTTACAGAATTTTTCCAGGGAAATAAATTATTGTATTTTTCAAAGCTTGTTGTTTTCACTCTTTCTTGTGTTACTGTTTATTCGAGCCTAAACACGTGACGTAAGATACTAAAGAAGATGTTATCAATTAAGGAGTGAATTAATTAATTAATTTCTTTATCTGAAGGCCGGACTTAAGACAGAATCATCTGAATCCGTCACTGGGCCACATTATAGAATACATCTTTGGATCATTTTTTCCCGCCAATTCACCTAAACCCTGTTGATGAAAGGAGAAATGGCATAGCGCCACCACGTGCTTCTTTGATTACACTACCTATGCCAGCACCCATGAACATCCCAAACGCCTCGAGCGGTCGCAGCAAATATCATACACCAGAGAGACATGATCATAACCAAAGAACAGATTATCTGCCAGAAATATCGTTTGAACCACTATCCAGTGGGTATGAAAGTGAGGCGAATAATGACAATATAAATTCGAGTTGCGTAGGATCGTCGACTACACTATCAGGAGAGTCGAAATATAGTGGCAACTCAACCCGTTCTCAAAGTCCCGAGTGTGACAAACAGAATGATAACCGAAAAACACCAAAGGCTAGCAAGGATTTCATGAAAGGTGCTCCCAACACAGTTTGACTTATAATCAATCATATCTTTTTTTCTCTCTTAGAGATGTAGTTCTCCAATAATGCAATTTTAAGTTTAAAGACAAAGATGTTGGAAGGATGAGGTCTTAAATCTGTCTTTGTAGATGATAAAAAAGTGTTCAAAAGTAAGATTTAAATTTGATGTATCAAGTTTTGCTTGCAGTTGCAATATGACTTAATTTTTACAGCTGAGTTTTGTTACATAGAGATGTAATATCAGTCAAAACATATATGAAACGACAATTTCGCACTATTTACATTGTTGTAGATTTTAAAAAGACCTTTGTCGCAAGACTTATTAAAGGAAATTTTGTTTATTTGTTTTCTTCCAAAGACTAATATAGAAAAGTCACTTGTCTTATGCATACACTAGTACCTAATACTTTTCTACATGCATTTCATCCTTCAACGTTTGGCAACATATTAGCTTCAGAAACCCAATCAGTCTAATTGGAGAAACGGACAAAGAACCGTCTATACTTGCATATAAGATAAGTCCAAAGGCCAATTGCACAGACCCGGATATGCTGATGCATAACACGCAGGCAGATCTGGGTATGAGCAGTCTGTTGGGAGTAATCAGTATTAAAACATATACCCTGATTTCCCAGTGCATCAAGCGACGCAGGTCAGGGTCTGTCTTATTTGCAGTTGGACTAGCTTTATAATCGAGTGTATACGACAGTGCTCTCGAACCCGCGGCCTGCGGGCTGATTTTAAATGGCCCGCCAGAGCTCGAGCAGCAATATAGTCGTTGCATTTCAGTTTTCTGCTGCGGCCCTCGGCTTCAAGAAAAACAGTTTTCAGTGGCCCATGGTGTCAAAAAGGTTGGCAGCACTGATATACGACATATCTATAATCAATTATACACGACATGTATATAATTAAATGCACACAATATGTCCTGTATGCAGTGTTATTATTTCACCGAGAACTGGGATGTTGCGGAGCTTTGAATATCAAAATTATCACGAACCGCTCCGCTTGGAGCGTCTGCCTCAGATGCGGGAGGTCGCGAGTTTGAACCCCTGCCGTGTGATACCAAAGACTTATAGAACTGTATTAACAGCTGTCTCGGTAGGCACTCAGAATTATGAGGTTAGTGTTAGGAGTGGTCGGCCTGGTTTCAGGATAGTGTGACTGGGTGGGACATCATGACGCATGTCTACGGCTTGATGCCTCTGTATATATATGTGTGTGTGTGTGTGTGTGTGTGTGTGTGTGTGTGTTATTTTTGTTGTTTTTGATAGAAATATCCAATAATTATCTTATCCGTTTGTTCTACGTAACGCTTTTAGATGCATTAAAGAGAGAGGTTTCAGGGCAGATTTCATCTTATTTGTAAAAAATAAATACACGACAGAATTGCTTGCTGACGTGGATAACAAAACTCATAATTACATTAAATTACAGAAGTATGGTCCCTTTTTCCAATATTTTTAGCTCAATTGGGTTTCAGACTGGTTAGCTAATGCTATAACCATGCACCAGGCACTCGATATATCTTTGTCGGTCGTGATAAAGCATTCGCCATTTTGAACTTTTGTATATATCTTTATATATATATATATATATATATATATATATATATATATATATATATATATATATATATATATATATATATATATATATATATATATATATATATATATATATATCAATATATCAGGTTCCTTTCAATATATTGCTTTTATTCAGCCTTCTATTCTCATTCTCCAGAAACCATAAAGACTTCAAGATATCAATAAATAACTCATTAAGATTTATCTGACCATATTCAACTAAGAATGTCATGGCATCAATACATTTATCATATTAACAAAAATGGTACAGACCTGAAATTAAAGTAGGCAGCTTTTCTAAAATAGTGTTTCAAAGCCGTTAAATGATTTCGGCAGAAAAGTTACTTAACCGACAGAAGTTGACCGAATTTGTCATAAAGCGTGTTGTTGGCGAACATTGCAAAGATTACTTGGCTGATTTATGTTTCCTTTGGTTACTTGGGCAAATGTAAGGCAGGCGAGCAATTTCAGGTCCACTTGATTTTATTATTTAATGACATTACAGTTATTTATTGATTCCCTAGGAGATTTTGTGTCGGCTTTTGGGTTTGCTGCGAACGACCTCCAGCTGAAGACTCTAAGCGATATCATTGAGAAATTCAAGGTTTTGGACTTGATTCCACAGAGTATGCGTGCTTGATGGCTGTGGTCATGTTTATATCAGATACAATATTTTTGGAAATATTTCCTGCCTCCGCTGTTTTCTTTTTTTTGGGGGGGGTGGGGGGGTTTGCATTAAATTTCATTTCAGGAGTTGACATGCGGACAGTCATTTCCTTTAAATTTGTGATTTTAGAAATATCAAATAATTATCTTATCCGTTTGTTCTATGTAACGCTTTTAGATGCATTAACGAGAGAGGTTTCGGGTCAGATTTCATCTTATTTGTAAAAAATAAATGCACGAAAGAATTGCATGGTTCCCTGGATAACAAAACTCATAATAACATTAAATTACAGAAGTATGATCCCTTTTCCCAATATAAAACAGCATGATTAAAATTTAGACACTGATATTTCAATCTATTCAGCATGAATAATGAAGAAAATCTCAATGTAATTCACACCATCCTCTTCCAGACGGAGTATGTGTACTTTCACCCTTCAATTGTATTATGACTTGGGTATCTATATGAGATGTTTATTTATAAATTAGGTATTCCTAGTATTAATATCAGGCTTGGGTGCCTTTTAGCTTTTTCAAATTGGGAGTATTCATTTATTTGGACCTACTGGAAATTCACTTAAAGGCACTTTTGGATTATATAATCGTGATGCTTAAAAACTATCAGTACAATAGTGAACATTATTCGGAATACCATTGAAACTCATGTGGATAACGCTTGGACTTGATATAATGTTTAGGAATATTGGAATGCTTTAGTGCTTGCCAAAAAAGTTTTAAAACA
Source organism: Sinohyriopsis cumingii (assembly GCA_028554795.2). Taxonomy (NCBI): domain Eukaryota; kingdom Metazoa; phylum Mollusca; class Bivalvia; order Unionida; family Unionidae; genus Sinohyriopsis; species Sinohyriopsis cumingii. Next base: position 25,957,119 of record CM068840.1, on the reverse strand, counting down.
GGTATATATTTGTTTCTTTTTTAAAAGATGTCAAAGGACTGAGCGACAACCACCAAGCTGAGACACTTCAAGACGAGGCACAATTCATGCTGAGTGACTATACAAGTCTGCGCTATCCTAACAACAAGGCAATGTTCGGAAAGCTGCTTCTCCTGTTGCCCACGCTTCGGGCCATCAATCCCCGTTTTATTGAGGAGATTTTCTTCCGTAGGGCAATTGGAAGTATTCCTATTGAGACGGCGCTTTGGAACATGTTCAAGTCGAACTAATTCCAGTGTAATGTTATCACTTTAACGTTATGTATTCGTGTCGAGATCAAATATATCGGGAATCGCACTACTCTGTATATCTTGCAATGAAAAAATTGAAACACTACTCATGCTCGAATTATGTGGGAGGCGCATCCTATTGACAAAGTCGTGCATTTGAAGCACAGCGATAGACCTATCTACATGACCGTAAGTATTTTGATATTCAATTGTTTACAGATTATTTGTGCTAAGATGTGCAATACACTGCTATTGTGTCATAGTAACTTGTAATAACGAAAGTCAATATCGTCAAATATTAAACTAGTGGTATTTATGTAATTGCTTCTTTTTCAATTACCAGAAATGCCTCTTTATTTGTGTTAGCAACATTTCTTATGAGGAAAGGAAAGAAAACAGGAGAGTAAAAACGGTCAGAGTTGGCTTAATTTCTTTTCAGTCATACGACTCTTCTAACACTGTATTAAGGATTTCTAACGAAATAAAAGGGCTTATAGTGGCACCTTAGCACCTTCCTTGGTCAATTGCATAATGAAATAATTGTAAAGAAATAAACTTGAGGGAAGTTTTACTATTCCTGCGTATCCATTGTATTTTAAAAAATTTTTCTTTATAGTTAATTTTTTCGAAGATGATTTGGATTTGTTTTAGCGTAGCTTTAACAACTTGTCAGTGATTTCTCTACGATATCCTCAATGTGGCAGTTTATAGCACTGGGGCATCATGCCGCAGACATGTAGCAAGGTGTCCCATTCAGTCTCATTATCCTGACACCAGGTCCTCCAGTCCTAACACTATCCTCTTAATGCTGAGCGCCTAGCATCTGTTAGTGCCATTTCGAAGACGACGATGAACATTAAACATTGACCCCAATGATTATAAAAACGACGTCAGAGATGAAAGAACAAATGAAAAACGTTCTTACCTACACGATCCTTTTCAGTAAAACGATAGCGACCGATCGAATGATAAATTGATTTCTTCATTGTTTGTTATATTCCTTCATTCTTCAATCAACCATTTGGCTGATTGCATGTATATTTTAGTGACTGATTAATTCCTCTAGTTATTTCTGGATTTACTCGTATGACATATTTGTATAAGATTCGAAAAGCCAAGGAGTATATGAACATTTTGAATAATTGCTGCCATGGATTTTGAAACTATATGTGAGCCTGGTAAATGGCTTGATGTCAACTTTGATGGCGATACACATTACATCAGATTATACATGTTGTAAACGGATTCAAATTAGGCTGCATGATGTAGCCATCCCTTGAGATAAATAAATATATAACTGAAGTCATTATTGCCATTCCAAAAATATAGCCATTGTATAAAAATCTGAGATATTTAGGTGAAGATATTTTGATTTAAAATCAATCGAGTTGCTTTTGTCGCGGCCTCACTATTTAATTATTTTTATAGTATAATGTCTCGACAGAGAAAGACAATCGAGAGAAAGTCTTAAGAGGTTATACCTCTAACAAAATGCTAGCTGTTTTGTATGTAAGGGATGATTAGGTGATAGGTTAATTAGCAATCAACAATTAATGTATATTGAACTATCATAACTGTTTCTTCCAGTAATATATGTATTTGTGTTTAACCTCTTAATAGCATTTGTTTTCTCATAGATATAAAACCGATCATCGATCGATCGATCGATCGAGAGAGAGAGAGAGTGTTACGGTATCATATTTTGGTTACCACGATTACTTGAATTCGGAAAAGGTAACATAGTTGTTCCGTAGAATCCCTTCTCCATTATCAAGAACAACACTTGTCATATCCTGCAGGGCATGCTGTACCGGGGAATGACAGCTGACTCCTTCACTTAATTCGGTCCATCTAAATCAAGGATTTAAATGAGAGGAGCAAATTAGTTTTCTTGTTTAGGTTTACTCGCATATGTACAACCCATTTAATACCTAACTTGGCTGGAGCTACCATTGTTTCAAGGCTTGGGAAGTCTTTTGAGTCTCAGCAAATTTGAATAAAATATTTTCTGGAGTTACACCACTCATTGTACTTTTGTGTAAAGCGAGAGTTTCAAGAAAGACTTTCAGGATTCGTTGATGAGTAACAAACAATAATATTCAAGGTGTACGAAGCGAAATGATTTAGAACTATTAAAATCGTGTAAGATACACTGTCAAACCAGATATGTTGTTCTATTGCGATGACTAGGAAATCTGGAGAAACATTTAAACAGAACATAAAATAATAACAGTGTTACACATGTGTTCCAAGAAATGATTATCCGATACGTTTTTGTTCGTATGCAGATCGTAAATGCATGTTATGTATTTGTAATTTGTATTATTTGTTGGCTGTTCGTAATAAATATGTGCTATGTACATCTCTATTTTGTACCTGACCTTATCCAAAATCAAGGTCATGGTTTACCTGTCCAGTGACATTTATTTTGTAAACAATATAATGTGTGATGAATATTTATCTACTATTGTGAATGAAATATTCAGGTCATTATCAATGGAGGTATACTTGGTTTATCTGAGTGTGAGTCTAGGACACCAGTGTTGGAAATTCACAAACTAATTGATGACTGTGAATGTTTTATAATGGAAACTGGCATACAGCCTGGCTTTATTAATGTCTTAGCTGTTTATATAATGTTCCTTACTTGAAACATTGTTCATTCTTGCTTTGACATCAGAATCAGTCTTTCTGTGTTCAATTTTTGATTTTGGGTGGATTAATTTATTGAAATTTTTATTCACAGGAAATACAAAGTGCACAATAATTTTATTAGACTAAATATTACTTTGGTATTATAGTTAAATCAACCAAGAATATTTTGGATATTTTGGATAATAGTATTTTGATAGACCCAAAGACTGTCACACTCCATGCCATTTGCATATAAGCACATTCGAGACGACAGACACATCAACGTATTTAGATATTATAATTTTTTGGGAATACCACTGGAATTCAATCAGAAATATTTCAGAAAACTTTGTTTATGAATTTTCAATTTACTTCGTTTCAGAAGTTTCAGTATCAGGTATTTTAATTTTGTACATTGGAGCTCGGTAGTGGAAAAAACAAGCTTTCACAATGTCATCTAAAGTGGAGAACTTTATTTTAGCTCCTACGAAGGCGGGTTAGAGTCCTTGAAAATGAATAAATCGCTCCAGCTTCCCAAACAACATCATGTTTTCGAGATGAAGGCTTCTTTAGGGAAGCAATACAAAACCAACTTATTTTGGTCCATAATTTGTCTGAAATGAATTTATTTGGATACAAATGGTTTTGGCTTGATCAGTAATTATCCATATTGCTTTGAAAAGGAAGGTATTATAAGGTAATATAATTGAAATTAAAACTTGAGATGGAAATAGAGTTAAAAAAGCTTCAGGTTCAGAAAGAGAAAGAACAGATACAAATGCAAAAGGGGAGAAATAACAAGGACAGTGAGAAAGAGAAGATTGGTGAATACAAATGTAAATGTGTAATGAAACTGAGGAGAGGGGAATTCAGATGCAGAAAGAAAGAGAAAAGAAAGAAAGCGAATTTCAATTTCGATTTAAAGAATTAGATTTGGCAAGTGGCAAGTGGAAAATACAAGTTCAGGTTTTGATATTACCGGATATAGTAGGTTAGTAACACCATTTAAGGAAACAGAACTAGATCAGTATATTCCTCATTGTGAAAAAAAAAACTGAACTTTTGAAATGGCTCAGAAAGCATTGGACTCCGTTACTACTTACTGGCAAAGCTCGTGAAGTCTATACTTCACTGTCTGTACAAGAAAGCGTTGGACTTCGTTACTACTTACTGACAAAGCTCTTGAAGTATATACGTCACTGTCTGTACAAGGAAGCATTGGACTCCGATACTACTTACAGGCAAAGCTCTTGAAATCTATGCTTCACTGTGTGCAAAATAAGGCATTGGACTCCGTTATTATCTACTGGCAACGCTCTTGAAATCTGTGCTTCAATGTGTGCAAATAAAAAAAGAAAAGCATTGGACTCCGTTATTATCTAATGGCAAAGCTCGTAAAGTATATACTTCACTGTCTGTACAAAAAAGCATAGGACTCGATTGTTACTTACTGGCAATGGTCGTGAAGGCTATGATTCACTGTCTGTACAAGAAATCATTGGACTCCGTTATTATGTACGGGCAAAAACTCGTGAGGTATATACTTCACTGTCTGTACAAGAAAGTGATCATTATGAAGTAGTTAAGGAATGTATCTTGAAGAGTTACCAGTAGATAGGTGAGCACATTGACAAAGGAGAGAACGAGAGAGAGAGAGAGAGAGAATGGCATATCGTTCTCATCAAAATCGTTATTATATATTGACTTCAGACAGGTGTGATTTTGGACGTCCGTAGACCCGAACATCGCTTCTGCATTTGAACTTCTATCTGTAGCTGATTCATATATTCAATTCTGTGCCGGGTATATTCTGACTAATATGGAATTAATTAAATACCGTGAGTAAATCCGTGACCTTTACTATGCAATTTATTCTTACGTGTGCATGTTGATTGCTAAAGGGTCCTTTGCAATTACGTGTGCGGCCTATCTACTTCTAGGTCACATTTGAAATGATCAAGGGTTTCTCAGTCATTGAATTAAGAGTTGTGAGTAGAATCAATACTCTACTTGTAGGTCACATTTGAAGACATTACAAGCTTTGCAGATCGTTTTCTCGATTTATGCACTCGTTCGTAGAAGATACATTCGCATGGTCTCTTGGTAAATAATTCTCATCTATCTACACAGTCATTCCGGATCCTACGAAAGAAATAAATGTATATGGGATATTATAGATGAGAGTTAATTATTGGGTAACCATGCGAGTGTGTCTACTACGCAAAAATACACATAACACCAACTGAGTAGTATCACTCACACATACACAGACACAAACATATATATATATATATATATATATATATATATATATATATATATATATATATACACACACACACACTGTTACAATTCTATACTCTTAAAATAAAGAACAGAAAAGACTGAAAGGCAACAAGCTCAGTCTGTAAATTTCAAAAACTATTTTATTTCCCTAGAAAACAAAGTGAACATGAGAAAAATGAACTTACGGTATTGCGGCAGAATCTTAAAATAATGCATGAATTACTGACACAAGTCTTAACAATTTAAAGTCCTGAATAAAAATCATTGGATGTCCAGAATAACTCCCAAAGCTGACGGCGAAGATGTGTCTGTGGTATCTCGTAGAGTGCTGTTGTGTTTTGTTGAATCACAGTAACACAGTTCCAGGTTTGAACTCATTTATTTCCAGTGAATATCTCTATCTGAGAGTTTTATCATTGCACTTTGGTATTTCCAGAGCACTTTGGTGTTTCTAGAGAAAATAATCACTTGAATTCATTAATTTGAAGAAATAAAATTTCCAGCACAAAATTTTAATACTGGACACAACATATAATACAATTTGAAAGTGCAATATCTTAAAGCACGACTGGAAATCCTCACAATTCCAAGATTATATAGTTCTCTATTTGAACCAAAGTCACAATTAGCATTTGCTAAATAAAAAACTATTACATAATGGAAAAAAACCTTCTAGGATAATCCTATTGTTTACAAACTAAAACCCATAATCTGGATCATGTAAAATACACTAAGGAAATTCCGAAACAAAGACGTAGACCCAAATGAACATATTTGCTTCTATTAATAATAATAATACTGATTTTAATCCCATACACACTGAGAATAATTTAGCTATGTATTAGAATATAATAAACAGCGTATATACATGATGTTACGTGTTTAGACTCTTACAGAAAGTTAAAAGAAGAAAATGAATGCAGGAGGCTTCGTAAAATTTAACAACTAATGCATTTCCCAGGAAAAACAAGGTACAAATGAGGAAACGAAGAAACGAACAGTTTTACGAATCAAGTCCAAAATGAATCCAAGATTAAAAAATTAGAAATCCTGTTATTAAAAAATCCTAAATGAAACTGAGTTTGAATCCCGATGAGATCCAAAACGGAAGATGATAACTTCCGTTCTGGCCTGTGAAGTGCTGCAGTGTCAACAGTCTGTTGTTGAATCACATAACATAATATTCCAGTTTTTGAATTCTGTATAAATTTCGATAAATGTTCTTGTCCAAGAAATTATTTAGAGCACTAGTATTTTCTGGGAAAAGAATCACTTTTCTTTAAAAAATAATTTAAATAAAATACAAAAATAAGCCCAAACTGGACACAACATAAAACACCTGGACGAATCAAATGTTAAGGCATAAATAACAATTCCTTCTCAAAAACATCAAAAATAAGTCTAACTACAATGCACAACAAATTACCGGATTGAGGTCAAGAGTACATACTTCTGGGAAAACCAAACGTTTGTAACAATAAATACATACTATTTGTCATTTACTCCAAGTATGGCCTTCATTCTTTTTTATGAATCTTACTCTGAGAAAGAACAAAAATGTTTACCAAGAACCCGTCCTTATTCTGAATCCAATTCAAATTTGTTAATGCCATGAGTTCTCCATCAGTTCCAGAGAATGTTTAAATATTAATGGATCAAATTTGCCTGGATGCAATTCACCATTCACAAATGTTCTTCTTCGCCAATCTATCAAATTGCAGAATAGTGTTTCTGAATGAATGTTCATCTAATTCTTGTATCAACAAATAAAGAATCAACGGCTTGAAACGGAAACTAGAATTATATAAAAGATACCAAATGTTTACCATTAAAATAACGCAAATTTAAAGCAAAAGTTCAATAGGTAAGGAAAGAAGATGCAATAACTACACGAATCCTTAAAATACATATTTACACATTTCGCAGAAGGTTACTGTATTAGGACCGAGAGTAAACCCCATTTATATGATAGAACACGGATAATGTGGTTGAAAATTGATGGAACAGGTATCATAGTTTATAAAGAAAGTTTTGTTACTGGCATACGGTTTCACAAAGCAAATGTTTGTAACAAGCATAATATTTTACGGCATAAATGTAGATAAGAAATGATGGTGTCATATTTTCACTTCATCCTGTATATACTTCCTGTATATACTCAACGTGGAACCCCGTTTATGTATGCAACCTGTGTTTCTGATCACTACAGAAGATTAATCTCTGGATACAATAGATCAAGAAGTCAGTCACTGATTTAAAACAAGGAAACCGGATGAATGGTTTTTAGGAAGAGATCACACAACACACTTTCATCTAGAGACAGCTTATTTATGCCGATGCTTTTTTACGTGTTAGCTAGTCCTACAAAAGACAAATTACACACTATTGCTTTGTATATATGACATACTTCAAAGACAGGGTTGCGAGTTATAGTTGCAATACTTGGTAGTAGCAAAAGAAATCATTTCCTTTGTTTCTTTATTTGCTTCTTTGATTGTATGTCTCTTTGTCGTCGACCCGGACAAAGTTGTATAGGATAAAGTGTCTGAAAGGGTTATGATTTTGATCTGGGAAACTTTGGTCAATCTGCAGGGTTTGACTAGACTGTTGATTTAATTATTTTCATCCAAAACTTGTGTAGCATACAAGTTATATTAGCATTCATTTTTCTTAGCTTATGTACATCTCAACCTTTGAAAATGACAATAATGTCTAAGTTTAGTGAGCTGTCCTGTTTGCCATCAACTCCTGATCTTTAAAAATATCTTATACTTATGTCGAGGTAAAATGCACTAATTTATGAATGCAGATGGGCTTTTAGAGACTGCCACATGTATTGTTTGGCTTGTTGTAATGATGGAATGACTGAACAATTACATTGTTTGGAACTAGTGGTTTTCTTTTCTTGGATTCAGTGGCAGTTTTAGCACATACCTTGGAAATGTAATGGGTGCTTCTCTAGTACCGAGTGAATCATCTAACCCAGGATAGGACTGGGGCATCAATGAAGCCGTGATCATTGGATTACAAGTCTGACACTCTACCTTAGTGCCAAAGGATACATTAAATGTAAGAGACCAAAATGTACTGTGTATCCAATATATAAAAAACATGGTTATAACCAGCAATAAATTAACTCTCAAAGACATGACATGGCTGTGCAACCATATATTGCTGGTGTTATTAAAATGGAAAACCGTTTAATTACTTCTACTGAAAATATGCTTAACAGCGTATGGCCAAACACTTGAGTGCATACAAAATATAGGACATGAATAACTGGAGAAAAACATCGGGAACTATTTGAAATAGTGTGTTTCATTTTTGTTTAATTTTCAGAATAATGGTAAAATCTGTATTACATATAAATATATGTTTGAGAGAAAGATGCTGATACTGATACTGATACATGTATGAAAATATAATATATTTGGATTTATTGCCTTTGTTTTCAAGGCTTTCAATATAATTAGTTTTGCAGAGACGCCCTCAAGTGAATTCTGTGTTTTCACTGTAGTATCTTCGCTAAACATTGCTATATTGTTATTATTATTATTATTATTATTAAATTTGTTAGCAGAAGGCAATTGACAGGCATGTCCATGTCGTTGGCTTTGCCTTTATCCCAAAAACATCTCTGTATATCATCTCACTCTTGATGGCAAACAATGCAGAGCTTGGAGTGTGACTTAGATGGCCGATAGATCATCTCCGTTTCCAGATGCAAATTTCTTTTGAGAATGTATGGAACTATTCTCTTACCTTGACCAAAGAGAGCTCTGCCTACTGCGCAATCTTGGAGTTTTAAAACAAATCAGAAATTTATGGTCCGTTGAAGTAGTGGGAGTTTATGAAACGCATATAGCTGCATATAACTCATTCCAGTTCCCAATCATCTTCAATACGTTTCTATCCCAGATACAACGGACGACTTGCAAGGCTTGGGATACGAAACTATTGCATGAATTAGGATACTAAGATATTGCATGATTTGCTGACCAAATGAGAGGGTGTTTCCATTTCTATCAAACATGCATACACGTGCTGTTTGATGAAGGTTCAATGAGGAATGCCTGTTGTCTGGTGTGAAAAATGGATTTCAAACATTGGAAATTCTGCTTTCATTGTTTGGCTTTGGTGACTCAAAATCTGAAGTATCAATTTCATTATGGACCTAGACCTACATCACCCAGGGATTGCATATGACTGTGAGGGATTTGTCTCAATTAATTTATTTTGCGTTCTTATAAATTTCCATTGGATACCTCTTTGATCGGTTGATTTATTTTACTTTCCTGATTTGTCTGAATATTTTATTGACGTATTTTAGAGTGCATAATCACTTTTGTTTCCAGGTAACAGTTCACACTATTTGCAACATTACAGGAAATGACTGCAGCAGGATGACAAAGAATAGTGTATGAAGCATTAAAAGAGACATCTGTCTCAGGAGCATAATGTAAACACTATTAGAATCGTTTCTTCAAGTTACTGCTTTCTGCATGAACTTAAAATCCTTCACACAGCTATACAAATTAGGATTGTCACCATTTTCTGCAATTTCTTCTGAAGTGTCTTTGCTATCATTTTTGGCAGAGAAGACAACAAATGTCAACTTTGTCCAACTTAGACATTTTTCCTTTTAATCATTTGTCCTTCATTCTAACCAGATGTCACAGGATCTCCATCCTAGCTGTGTCCTTATTATTCAGTATTCCCTCTTTGACACATAGTTCAATATTCTAATCTGTATGTTGCGCATTATTTATCTCATTTCACATCTCTACATTCAGCCTTTAACGGTCATAATTTTGTCAAAATGTTCAGCTCTAACCACTTTGCCTTTTTGAACTTTTGACCCTTGTTGTAGGTTTACTTGGAACAAATTCCTTTTCCGTTCAACAATCCCATTTATCTGCATGTCTCATATATTTATGTCTGTCAGTTGCTTTTGACATCGTTATGTCATATCATCATAATAATTCACAAGCAAATTTTCTCCAGCAAAACCATTTAAGTTGTTGTTCCTTTTTCTTTCACCTTAATAGAAATGTATTGCAAAATGTAACTACTAGGTCGTTTAAATGACACCAATTTCAAAATTAAGCTTAATGGAAAATATAATACGTATGTGCATTTAAGCGACACCAGTTTCATTATTAAGCTTAGTGCGACTAAGTGCATGTAACCGACACGAATTTCGATATTACGTTGATATGCTAACTATCTAGTATCTACGATACATATATTTTATTTGATAATTGCCTACTTTAGAAAGATAAACATCACATATACAAATTGTATATCTTTGTGACTTCACATTTAGTAACCTCTCTGAATAGTGCCAATAATGCTGCCAAAACAATTACATCACGCAAAGGAGATGACAACAAGTGTTCCTTTTTATTAAAAGTAGTTCTTAGCGCGTGGACAACATGGCTGAGACAATCGAGCTGACGCGGCCTGACTAAGACTAGAAACATTAGGTTGTCAAGTTAGGTAGATTGTTATGAGTCCTGTGTGGGAAAATCACAATCCTAAATATTATTTTGCACATATTTGTTAACCTGATAAATATTACAGAATTCAACATTTTGTTTCTAGTATATTTTATTATTCATCATGCTTCATAAATTTTATATTCAATTAACATTCTTGTGCGATATTTTGTTGAAAGTATAACATTAATATATTTTTCAATGTTAAACCAGCGTTATCTTATATACCCACTTATAAGTCTAGTTCAACTGCAAAGTACATAGACCATGATCTGTTACTGCATAACGCGATGGGACATCTGGGTATTTGCAGTAAGTAAGCATTAATCAGTAGAGCAAACAACACAGACCCTGATCAGCAAAACCATTATGTGATGTCTGATCAAGGTCGACATTACTGGCAGTTGATCTGAACTAAAAGAAAACGAGCATAAACGTTAATAATGATGCTCATGATATTGTTTTGGAATGATTTTCTAGTTGTTGTCATGGAAAGCTTTGTTCAGCAACAATACCAACACAATGGATATTTAGGGCAAATACTGCAAGGAAACTAATGAATTTGTACATCATGTGAAAAATCTAGCATTTAAATTTTCTCAAATATTGGTATCGCAATGTTATCTAAAGTGGAGAACCTTGCTTCTAATCTGGTCCAGAAGTGTGGATGTCTTTAATGAAGGAAGAGTTGCTATAGCTTGCTAGACATTTTTATGTTTCGGAAGTAAAAACATCTTTGGTAAAACAGTAAATAAAAAGATTTATTTTAATACACTATGTGGTGGAAAAGAAGTTTTGTTTATTGGAAGTGATTTGGGTTTAATGAATAAGTTTCAGTCTGGTACTGAAATGAAATTAAAGGAGATCGAGTTGAAAAAACCAGATGCATATTGCCTTAAGACAACTTCAGTTTCAACATGAAATGTTGGGTATCCAAACGCAGATAGAAAGCAAGCTTCTCATATTGAATGTTGACGAAGCCGAAGTCCTTCTTCAAAACCAATACATGAACAACGCTACCATGGTTGAGTCGTCCAAACTTAAGGATGTCTCTAACCAGCTTTGGAAATTCAATGTTACCAAACGTCAGTGTTCTTTATATTTTTTAGGCTGGTCTGTATGTTCGTCCGTGCTATATAACGCGATGGAAGATACGAAGTTGTTGGCAGACAACTCGATAGGACGCATGGCTCGTACGAGGAAATATGAAGTTCAACTTTCATGCAGCTGTCATGATTCCATCCAGAACTGTATTGTTCCATTTTCCAACGTCTCTGGAATCTTTAGAAGAGCTCTTTCATTCCAATATTGATGAGCCCAGTGTGTTCACGGTTCACAGTTATACGGGACCATTGCAAACCACCGTTTTGCCAGTTTGCACGCCCTCTAACATCATTGTAACTGTCACATACACAAGAGCCGCACACGACGCCTGCAACCTACAGCTGCGTGTATACCAAAGCATACACAAATTCAGATTGTTGATCATAACCTGAGTGGATACGTTGGCCATTTAATCCTTCATGGACTCTCAGAAGCAGAAAATGCAACATAATATTTCGGCAGTACCAGTTACAGTATAGTGACTCGCTTCAGATCCTGAATTCCATTTAATTTGAATTTCTGAAGAGATTTATAATAATAATAATAATGATAATAATAATAATAATAATAATAATAATAATAATAATATTAAAGAGGACTTTATATAGCGCCTAATCTTTAGAAGCTCTAAGCGCTTTACAGCATTAAACAACATCTATAACATAAAAAAATCATATAATGATATGATCATAGAAAACAAACACCATGACATTAGAAAACAAAAACATGCTGAAAATATTTAAGGTAGGAAACATTATTAGGTCTTTAAGTTTGTTCTTGCAGTCGAAATAAGTGGGTTTTAAGAGCACTCTTGAATGAGATCACTGTGTCTTTGTGTCTAAGTTCAGTTGGCAATTCGTTCCACGTTGCTGGGCCCGGTATGCAAAACAACGTTGTCCATATGACTTAGTTTTCATATTGGGAATACTGAGTATACGATTGTCAGAAGAGGAGCGTCAGTATATTGCTGGTGTGTACACATGGGTGAGGTCGGATAGGTATGTTGGGCTGGAGTCCGTTAGTGAAATGTAGCACAGAGAATATTTTTTATGTTTCATTCTGGATCGAATGGATAGTCAGTGTAGGATAAAGAGCAGCCGGGAGGTCTGCTCTGATCGTGGTGCTCTAAGGATGATCCGAGCAGCTCTGTTTTGAACTTTTTGATGTTTCTGGAGTATATATTGGGACGAAACAGACAGAATTGAGTTACAATAGTCCAGTCTTGAAAGTACTAATGAACACACAAGTGTTTTAGTGGCATCAACTGAAATATAAATGCGAATGGAGCTGATGCGTCTCAGCTCAAGATATGCAGCCTTGCATATGTTCATGACATGTTGGTGCAACGTGAGCGTGTTGTCCAGAGTAACACCTAGGTTTAGTACTGACTACGTGAATTTAATGTTAGTGTTGCTGATATTTATTGTTTGAGGTAAAGGATGTGAATGAGAAAGTCTTTGTGATGTGATCAGAATGGCCTCAGTTTTATCATCATTCATTTGCAGCTTGTTACATGGCATCCGTGATTTCACGTCAGAAATGCACCTCTCTACATCTTGGATGGTAGCATCAACTTCAGTTGGGTGGCTAGATTTGTATATTTGGGTGTCGTCAGCGTACAAATGGTGAGACACTGGATGATGATCTTTGACATTTGAGAGCGGCTGAGTGTATAGAATGAAGAGAACAGGTCCAAGAACACAAATTGTGTCCTGTTGACCAAAGACTTGAACCACTGTAAGGCTGTATCATGAATGCCAAATACACGCTGGAGACGGTGAAGTAATATATCATGGTAAGTTGTGTCAAATGATGCAGATAAAAAAGGAGGGTGAGGACTTTAATCTTTCCGCTATCCAAATAGATAGAATATCATTAACTACTTTTAGAAGAGTAGTTTCAGTACTGTGGCAAGGGCGATATGCAGATTGTACATTGCTAAAAGGACTGCTTGAATTCAGATGAGGTACAAACTGGGATAGAACAACTTCTAAGATTGTCTTATATCAATGGGATATTAGAAACTTGGCGGTAGTTCTTGAAATCGTTATGGTCTAGTGTTGGTTTCTTCAGCAGAGGCTTTACATAGGCAGTTTTGAAACATGATGAGAATTCCCCAGATGAAAGAGAGGTATTAATAACATCAGTTAGTGAAGGCAATACTGGATCTAAGCACTCAGTCAGCAGTGATATTGGAATTTTATCAAGTTCACATGATTTTGGTGCACTCTTCATCAGGATTGTACATACTATATCCATAGAGACAGGTTCAAATGCTGCTAATGGTTGCCGTATCCCAACTGTATGGTGACTAGGAGTCAATTGAAATTGTGTTGCCAAGCTTATCTCTAATGGTTTGTACTCTGTCACGGAAGATATTTCCAAACAGGTCCAGAAGGTTGACTGGAGAGAGGTTAGTTGGAAGTGGTGTACATTTGTTCCTTGACATTAGCTTGTTAGTAATCTCGAAGAGCTCTTTGCAGCTGGAACTTTCCATGATCTTAGTACGGTAGTGGGCTGATTTCGCTGCCTGGATTATGGTTCCTTGCACTGCTATACCATGGAGAACACTTTTGAATTGATACTCTTCGCTTGGTGACTAGGTACGTTTGTCGAGCAATGAACATAGGCAGTTATCAAGTTGTTCTGCTGTAGGAGGTAAGCAAGTTGTTAGGTTTGTTTGGATACCATGCATTAGTTTGGTTATATTTATCATACGGAGTTTTCTCTTAGTAGCAAATAAAGGTGGAGGGTTAGGGACTGATACATCAAGATGGGATGCAATGCAGAGGTTATCTGATGCACGTTCGTGGGATACCAAGGAGGACCGTAGAAGAATCCAATCTAAAATGGGAACATGTTTATGGGTGGGTTGGTTAACTGACTGTTTGAGGTTGAAAACATTAATGGAATCTATGAGTTTTGATGTATTTGGGTTTTCGGGACAGTCAAAGTGAAAGTTAAAATCTCCAAGAAAATCAGGTTACTAGCTATTGAATTTCCATAGTGCCAAGAGCAATGCTTCTTGTAAAACTATCATCCTAACATTGCTCGGCATTACGGTAGTGAGACGAATCATATATTGACAGGATTTGCTCGTTCCACACCAACAAGGATTCTATGTGCAAAGCATGGAATTATTGATGGATGGGTCAATTTGAACCGAAAGAATTTGATGAAAAGAAATTGCGCAAAGTCCAGTTGCAGGAAACTTCTCTTTGTCTAGCCATATGGTATCACTTTAACGATCGTTTTTCCATAGACCTCAATACTAATGTTTTGTGAAATAAATATACTTTTTATCCTACCTCAGCATGCATGGCACACACAGTCATAGAGAACAATGTTAGATTATCAATTTGACGAGGACAAAACCATGTACTCCGTTACATTTAAGAGAGATAACGCTGCTGAAATTAGACAGGGGTAAGAGTTATCTAGTCACAACAGACACATTTTCAGCCATGTGTACCACATTTAAAAAAATCTTAAAAAAATATAAAATATGATCTATATATGAATTACCATAATCTCACATGTTGCCAAGAGGCTCAACTTTTTTAAGCCTAACATAAAGTCCAACTCTGACATAATGCACTAATCACAGCTAGTGTTGTTGTTTATTTCTGAACACAATGTTCCCTACACCTTAATCCCGCATACCTGGGCTTGTACAGTTGGTACCTTTATACCATATGGTGTGTATACTTTGCATAAAATCGATATGCAGCAGGTACTATATATATATATATACCGTATCAAAATGTGCGAATGCGTAATTAATGATAAAGAATCAATTTCTTCATGCTTTACATTTTCTGGATCATTTTATTCCATACAATCGGAATAAAGCTTGCCCATGATTTAATTAATGATAAAGAATCAATTTCTTCATGCTTTACATTTTCTGGATCATTTTATTCCATATAATCGGAATAAAGCTTGCCCATGATTTTCTTGTTTTTGAAGAATATCTCTCAACTAAAGATTATTTATTTTACGGTTCAAAAGAGCCAATGCTTACCGCTGACGGAGAAACATATAATCATGGTCAGTACAATTATTCTGAATGACTATGCAAGTATTTGAGAGAAGTACCCAAGAAGGTAGTTGACATATTTGTTTTCAGAGGAAGTGGTTAACGGTTACACCTGAAGTGTCGCTTTTCATAGCCATCGAATATGCTAGATGTCTCTTGTTTTATTACAAGACTCTTTTAACTCATACCACTAAAGTGCTTGTTAGTGCTATACGCCACTACATTCGTATATTTCTGTGACAATGGTAAATGCAAAACAGTGAGTGTAACACTATGAAAAAACAACAAACCCCAAAGCAATAGGGTTAACAATTATTCCCCAATATAAATAAATATTCTAGAAACATGCCACCTTACATAAGTCAATGGTTTAAAACTTTGTCTGATAATGGAGGTGGCTGAAGTTAGCTTATCAGAAAACCAGCAATGCTGTCGTAGGATTTTATCAAAGAATTAGGTACGCATGAGTCATACGTATGTGTCCTATATTGGATCGGCACATTGCTATTTGAAGATCATGAATCTCATTCTTTATTGATGAGAATGGGGTTAGATATCTGAATCATGTGTATTTTTCAAGTATACAAATATGCGGTCCTATATACAATTTTCAATTCAGAAAGGTGTGACTGATTTTCGGCTGAGGCTAAATTATCTACCTTTCCATTATTTCTAATGGTCAGGTGACTAGACAGCCAGCGGTAATAAATATTTTTCTTTATCAGGAAAATAGAACGATATCTGTTCGCTAACTTTCGAATCTTCATAGGTCGTATAACTTCATTTTTACAATAGTTTTAGACTTGGCTATAACTCATGTGCTACAAGCATCTTTTATGTTTGTCTAAAATGTACTAAAAATTGAGCATGGCTCTAATTTCCATTGTAACAGTGGAGGTTGTATCCTATAACAGCTATGAGATGATACCTTGCTTTTTTGTAACGGTAGAAGCAAACCATGTCTCTCAAAACGTCTGGACCCAGTTACATATTACCCAATAAGGAGTTTTGATTTCTCTTTATTTACCCTAAATTATGATTAACCGTGCGCCATCATCATCTGTTAGTCTACGATTGATACACTTCTTGCAAACTTCACAAATTAAGAATATTTTAAGGATTCGTTTGAGTGCTTGTTGATACTTCTTTCCTTATTCATGTGTTTAATAGTAAAGTTGTCATAGTCATTTATTTTATTTATTTGTTACTACTATTATCAAAGTACCATGTTAAACAATATTCTCTAATTCAGAGACTCGAATAGAAATGGGATGTCAGAATGGTATTTTGTGGACAATCGAGTAAAACATCGAAGAACCTATTACCGTTACTCTGGAACTTAGATTGACACTTTAACATTACATCTTCAATATGAACTATACTTTATAAATCGAAATATTGGAACTTTAGAATTGATATGATCTTGTTCTGCATAACAGATAGTATTGTTTCATATTGTTTTAAAAGTATTGCATTCAGTACTTAATGCACGCTCTGTTCCTCAGTTGTTTTAGTAGACGTATTTCAAACAATTAACTTTGAATTTTGTATAACTAAACATAACTTTATTCGATCGATCTCACTTTCTGGACACAATGGTTTAGCTTAATATCAGTGTTTTTACTCCATTAAATAAAAATGCGATTTTTATCACCTGCTATGGATTATGTGACATATCGATTTGTGCTTTTGAATGTATGTATGGTAGTCCGATATCCGTCTGTCTGCCAGTATTAGGTTCTTGGTAGAGCATACCTATCAAACCTTAGTGTACACATTAGTCTAAAGCTGTGACTTCTTCGCATTATCTTATTTTCAGTTTCAACAAAGATTGTTCGGTACGCTTTTCGCATCTGCGTTCCTTCTATCTCCAGATTTTATTTTGCTGGATAACCCACCAAACACATCAAAAAATATTATTCCATGCAGTGATTAATGTAATAATTAATTGATTAACAAAATCATTGATTCGTTCAATCGCGCATCTACCTTCATACTTTCCGATGGTCGAATAAAAAAGCACCATTCGCGTTTTTAATTCAACAATAAAATATAAAAAATTGCACCTGTTTGATTGTTATGCCCAGCGTAAAGGCTCGTTGTAATAAATCACAGGTGTTGATCTTTCGATAATTCTGCAATGTTTGCGATTGTTTTTTTTGTGTGTGTTTTTTTAAATGGCGCGTTTGCTATTCTTAACCCCCAGAAGGTCAATGGCTTCTTAACATTATGATAAGCAATCTTGCAAACTGATTCATGTTTTTGAAAGATGGAAATAAGGTTACACAGTACCGTTTGTGTGTGTGTGTGTGTAGCAGAAATAAAACAAACTGGTGATGATGAAGCTTACAACTTGTCTTAGAGACAGTGAGAGATAAAATACAAGTTGTTATATAATTTGTTACCCAGTGATATAATACTTGCAGATGCCATCATGATTATGTTTCTGTATATCATATATATGCTTTAGAAAGAAAACATGAATATACATATGCAGGCAAAATGAATTATAATAAATCGATTTAGTCACCCATATGTAAAATACAATACAGAAACATGTAATACGGATGCAAATCAGGTATATACAGTGGTGTTATCAAATACCAGTACAAAATTATCTTTGACCACTAGTGGCCAATTTGTTATTATAATTATGCCCCAACATCAACGAGTAACACACGTCTTTTTACAAATTCAGATATGGTTATAGGACTCACGGTATTAATGATAAGAAACAACTTAAACCTAGTCTAGAGATAGGTGACAATAAGAGAGAAAAGAAGGTGTTGGTGGTCCATAATTGTTTAATAACGTAAAGTAAGCTTTTTGTAAATAATTATATTCAGGACATGACCTATTTGTAACTAAAACACATATAGATGGAAGAGATTATTGATGCGATTTTAGTTCTTGTACACAGCAAGACTTAGTAACAGTCAATAACGACGGTAGCAACTGATTACGATGCTAAATGGATAATACGTGATACATGTACATATGGATCCAAACAATGCCGCAGTGCATCTAACTTTCTCCATCTGTTTGGGTGCATCAAGAAAGGGTCTGTGCTCATAAATGAATGTTTACCCTGAGCATTCAGCTTTTTAAAGTACATTAAATTTTTATTAAATATTATTTCTATTATTTACAATGATAGTTTTATTGATACCTTTAGTGCGTTAGAAGCGATTCAGTGAAACTGATATTTATAAATTGTGAAGTGTCATCAAACAAACGAAAAAAAAAACGTGTTTCTGTATTTTGAAATGAGAAGAAATTACACAGAAATGTCAGAATGGTATATCCTACTTGAAACTAGACTTAAAACCAAGCTTGCACAACTTCCACGTGGTTTCCGTCCAGTTTCCATTGTCTGGAATCCTGATGTTTCGTGTAACGACTAATTGATTGATTAACTTTCATTCACTGCTTCATACATTCATTCATTCATCGATTGCTTCTATAATTTATTGACTGAATATTTCGTCCATTCATCTATTTGTTTCTTCTTGTGATATTTTACTTCGTTATAGAAAGAAAGGTTTACCACCACTTCTTATTGCCTCTTTTGCACGATCTAGCGCATCCAAAATAAGAACAAACCCATCGTAATAGGACTCAAATTCAGATAGCAAAATAAAACCATCACCTGCAAAAAAGATAAATAGATAACATAAAGAACGATTATAATTCCAAAAGAATAAAAAAACCAGAAAATTATATAAACACCTGACATACATTTAGGCAGAGAGCATTCTAAATTAGGTCATTTGATCACTACTGCATTGTGTGAACTAGCTCAACTCATGAATAGCTAATTACGTTTACATATATTCATCTTGACAGCGAAATATATTTCAGATAATAATCGGTTCGATTATTCCTTTCAAAAAATATTAGCAGTTTGAAATTATACGCACGGAGATATCTATCTATCTATCTCTCTATCTATATCTATATCTATATATACAAAGAGAGAAAAAGAGAGGAGTGGAAGAATGCATGTTGTACTTACTGTTGTTATCAATCTTTCTAAACTGAGGCTCCAGAGGGTTATCATAGCTGAAATTCTGGTTCCCGAATATATCTTCAACATAGGAATTATTTCCAACCTGTAACTGCTCAACAGCAGCTCTAACTTCCTCTTTCGATATGTAAGAATCATCTGAAAATGACGATCAGATTGTAGTTTTCATTTCTGCCAATTACTAAGAATACACGATTTTCTTACACAAAGAGGAGACTTTGCAGTTAGCAAATTTGGCATTGTTTCGGATTAATATGATGTCTTCATTTTCTTGTTTGTTCTGAAATCGCTCTTGACGC
Source organism: Sinohyriopsis cumingii (assembly GCA_028554795.2). Lineage (NCBI taxonomy): Eukaryota > Metazoa > Mollusca > Bivalvia > Unionida > Unionidae > Sinohyriopsis > Sinohyriopsis cumingii. The sequence goes on along the minus strand of CM068840.1, from coordinate 25,936,963 downwards.
AATAAACATATTGTACGTGTACGAAATCGATTAATGTTATACAGGTTCAAAATAGAAAAATGAATAATGAGGAATGTTCCCTTGAAGAAATAGTTTGATCCTACATTTAATATTTACAGTAGAAGCTTTTGTTTGATGCATATCGTCATGCGAGAGGCGCTGTGTTATATGTACATATTTGTCTTATCCTCGTCGTCGTCTGTGCCTAACTAATTGACGTTATTTGATTTTGTAATAAACAACAAGATTCATTGTCTTTATAAGTGGTAGCGGGGTGAGGTCGTACTTTTGAAGAGAACATTACAATGTATAACAGTGGATTCTGATAAATATAGGTATTAAATAAAGTGGTTGACCTCTTTCTATTGAATGATACAAATATAAATTGAACGCAACTGGACTTATAGACCAATGGATTATGCCAAAAATAAACGTATACGACGATACATGGAGAGGTAGCAGCGTGCATGCAGATTAGATATTAGACACAGAGGTCCTTGTGGCGTTTACAGGCACATGAGAGAGAGAGAGAGAGAGAGAGAGAGAGAGAGAGAGAGAGAGAGTGCTAAGAGGCGGAGAAGGAGAGAGATACGCACTGTTTGTATCAAAACTTGTCCACGCTTGGTCATATTCCTCAAATGTAATGTTATTGTTCTGATCACATTGACCATCAATCCATGGGAACAACCCTCTTACGACGGTAGTGTCTACGACCCTTTCCGTCCTTCCAACACTGCATTATAATAACGGATGCAATTTATTTTCCTGTTGTTTTTTTTTGCAGCAGTACAACACAGCTGATTATTCGTTTTGATGGAGCTACTTCTGCGTTAAGAAATACCTTTGTTGTTGATGATATTTATCAACTGAGACACAATGCATTGATGATGTGTTTAGCGTGATCAACATAGATCATAAATATGTTGCCGGAAACTCTAAATATTGACCGGAGAAAGAAATAATTTGAAATTGAATTAAAGCTTGTAGTATTACTTTCTTTTGCCCCGTAGGTACTAAACATTAAAGTGTCGTACGTCTGCGGTCTTGCAATTTAAAATCACAGAGACGAAAAATGTTTTTGGTTCTGAAACTGAAGAGTATCTTGTGAAATAAAGCATATTGGCAACAGCTGCCCGATTATAGACATCTCCTGTGACATTTTGAGATAAGATATATTATAAACATTATTTCAAGGCTTCGTAAGTAGTTCAAAACGATATTCTTTGCGTGGAAAGTTGAGAACCCCCAAAACCCCGATATTTTTAGCATTTTGGGTGTGTTTTCATTCTTTTAATTTTTTTAATAGCCTTGAATTACCTGAAATAGGAATAAAATTTGCCCCTGACTTGGATATTTATGAAGCTTTTGTTTAAGTTCAAGAATATGGATCACTAAAGCCATTGTTTTAATAAAAAACCCAAAATTCAAACTACACTCCACCATTGTCTCATAGCGCATGAAATACGTATATGTTATGACACTGAACTTGTAATGATACTGAACTTATTACACGTGTGGAATATGCTAAATGTTTAAAGATGAAGACTATTGTCTCAATTTCTACATTACTTAAGACTAAAAAGGTTAAACATAATCAGACAATAAATGAAAGCAGTAGAACTCATTGATGTAAATATTTCGTATTCACACATAAATGGAATGGCAGGAAGAATCGTTTCTTGCTTTTATACATAAGAGACAACTTTCAGCGAAAAACCATGACAAAAATTGCCAGTATTCGCTGATTCAACTTCAACCATCAATCAAATATTTTGACACAGAGAGAGAGAGAGAAAGATACACATAGATAGAGAATGACCCACCTAATACACCAGAGACAAAGTAATCCAAATATTGCCGGAGTCATGTTCTGTAAAATAAATGTCACTGATTTGAGAAGAAATAAAAATGTCATTGCAAAACAATTCTTTATCCACGATCTCTCCTCGAAGCTATTTTGAAAAGCTAGCAAGATAATTTAGATCGATATATTTTAATGACACAATCCAGCCGCCAATATTCTCATCTTTACAATGCACCCATTCATATATACATATAAATATACATGAGCGTTATAGTAATGATTTAATATTCCTGAAAAAGATAGTATACTATTTGATAAATAATACATCAACGTAGTTGGATGGCCTTGATAATTTCTAAAACGTTCCTTTTGACATAACCTAAAAGTTAGTGGATGAAAAAGTAAAGAGTGGTGAATCTTTGCAGATATTGATATTTTATATGATTATATATCGTCTTAGCAATTAAATTTGGAGGCTACTTTGATTAATTACAATTGTAAGATTACGACCAAGCAAAGACTAAAATGGTATTGAAATACTTCAACCATCTATCGTACTTCTTTATAGCCAGTGTCTAGATTTATTTTATTACACAAAGTCGTAATCTTTGCATAAAATGTACTGTATGATACCAATGATTCAGCAAGAATACACAGAAAGACACTGTAGTACGAGCTGCCAAATTATTAAACCGAAAGTGCAATATCCGATTATCATTTTATCTCTACCTACCCCAACAAACCCTCCTGAAGTGATGATAACAATTGATATATGTGGTTCAGCTTATCGTACTGTTTTGCCTTATTCTGATATGTGAGCAACTAAAAGATTCATAAATACTAAACGTTTCCTTAATTAGTTAGAACTAGTTTGCATGTGGCATGTTTTTACAGTATTTGGAAGATGAGCCTTCTTAATTCACTGCATTCGCTTCTTACTGTTTTGTTTTGAGCTAAGTAGTTTTACAATGAAAATAAGTTTGTAGTATCGTATATTTGTGTATTTTCTAAATTATGTAGATGCAATATTTACATGCATTATGTAATGTCGATAATTACTCATCGGAGCTTTTTATTAATTAATCATGCCTTTTTGTTCAATATCTACCTTCTCATCTCGTCACATCTTCAACCTATACCTCATTGCAATCTCATCTCATTTTATAGTATGTGAGGATAACACTGACTCAGTAGCATTATTTTGTATGTGTTCCTAGTTGTCATGAAATATAGAATGGTGCGTGCAGGCAAGATAATGAGTGCCGTTTTCCGCGCAGACCTGGGTTCGAAATCTCCGTTGAGTACGAAATTAAAAATTATTTAATCCGTATGCTAGTATTATTGTAATTCTCTGGCATAGCCAAAGGATCCCGTTTTCCTGTAAACGAATCCGATTTCTGCTCTAATTCAATTTGCAAATATTATAATTACACCCAAATTAAAGCGTTCATAAATTGCATACTATTATGTATGCATCATGAAGCCAGTGACAGGCAAGAGAAAATTTGTCTTAAAAGACACACCCATATAGTAGACGAACATTCATTAGCGTGGTATCTCTTCCTTGTATATTGTACGATTAATATAGGTTGTCAATGTCTTCTAATTCTATATACTTTAAGATTGTATTCGAAAGGATAATATTTAAAACTATTGCATATCGTAGATACCTTGATCGATAGCACAAGCCCATGACTATCTTTTCTTTACTTCTGTGTTTCATCTTGCTAAAATGAGATTGCAAATATGTATCTTACCTGATTAGATACGCATCTATCAACGTTGAAAGCCAATTCTGCTGGTTTAACTACAGTTTGTACTGTCTATTGTCATTTATATACAAGGTGACTCGAAATATGCATTGTGTTTTCTGGACGAAGGTCAATCCTTATTGCATCGTTTTGTCCTTTTCACCTATCATTGACCAATCGTGTTAATGGTTTTGTTGTAGTGTTTGTCATTTTCTCCATTCATTGACCACACGGGATTCAAGTGTTGTATCGGTTTGTCGACTTAAAATTAATTTTGCTTTTCTGCGTATGAATGTTCGGAACACTGGCATATCACGTATAGTAGGTTCTGACGCTACTGTTTCCATATCCAGCCGGTTAATGTATGTATGTATGTATGCATGTATGTATGTATGTATGTATGTATGTATGTATGTATGTATGTATGTATGTATGTATGTATGTATGATTTTCTTTATTTCCTCTTCAGAAGAGATTTCATTCAGTTAATTTTTCATTACTACACAATAGATATATAAACATGGCTTAAAAATTATGAGATGTAATAATATGTATGTATGTATGTGTGTATGCATGTATGTATGTATGTATGCATGTATGTATGTATGTATTTGCATATTCGTTCTTGATCTCTTATCCTGAATCATTTTGAACAAAAAAATTGTAAAAGGACACAGACAGCGCTTGACTATACCTCTTTAGTAATACAGTCAAATCACACTAACATCGAATGCTGATCTGTCACAGCAAAAACGCTTAACACCATCAAAATCATATAATGCGATGCTCGTCTATGAGAAATACACATGTAATTACTTTCTATGGTCGTCAGGTGATATTTGCCTGTTTATATGCGCAATCCTGCTATTGTCATTTATTTCCAGGAATGCTTACATGTCACGTATGATGGGTTCATAATTCTCTTTTACCGTGTCCCTGCCTTAAATTGCAAACTTTCTAGAACACACGAAGGATGTGTGTATATCATTTTTTGAACTGATTCTAATTTTTAAAACAAACTCCTTACAAAGAAGTGAAATTGGAAAAGTTTTGCCAAAGGCAAATAGAGTCATGACAGAAATATTTCGCTTCTTACAATGAGCCAGAGTTCAACACCATACAAGAATGTTCAATATTAGTATAGTCTGTAATTATTACAAGAATGGAATATAATGAATGAATATTTTCTTTCTATGATATGTATTATAAATATCAGGGCGTTTGGTTTCGTTTAAATTCTGTGCTGGCTACAATGTAATTTCATCTTCACCATGTCATCGATACAATCTACTCATTAACCATCCACTTTCTTTATAAGGAGAATATGTTCTCGTACGGTTTTCCTCTAATATAAAGTTGCGTAAAATGAGGTTTACCTTGCTCAAAGGCGACTCTAAATAGGCTATAATATATCATGATTAATAAATCCAACAAGTCACCATGAAACTGTCTTTATTAATTATAGTACTTTCTTGTACAATTATACATTGTACAAACATTATATAAACTTATATTATACTAACCCAATGTAACAAGCGAATAGTGCCTTTGAAAGAATCTATGCACGGACTCGACCTTCGCATGACTTCGTTTCTTCCCCCATAGTTAGAGTTATTTTGGGTAAAGGATATTACATAAAAGATTAAGTTCACGTGAAGTAGACTCATACTAAAAACCCATGATATACGTCATTCCTTATTGAACATTAGTAGCTTGGACACTGATCCTTATCAGACATATTTGTATTTTCATGTTTAGGAAAAGAAACTCGTAAAACTCTTTATTTTAAGTCAACACGAGTAAAAGACGTAAAGAAAAGATGCATGCAAAGGTTTAATCAATTCAGGTGATTAGAATACACGCAAATTAAAATATTATACTTTAGAAAAAATATCTTCAAAAATATGGAATTGCCAGTCATTGAGAATTGAAATAATAGAAATATACCCAAACATATTTGTGTGTGTAAGTAGTATAGTGAGGCTGTATAGCGACAATGGAAAAAACAGTCAAAAAGGTCGTTGGACTGTATGGCAACAAAGTTTATAGCGGCAAGGGAAACCCTAGTCATAAATGTCGTGGGGCTGTATAGTGAAAATATGTATAGCATCAACCGTAACATGGAGAATAATGGTGCTGTATAGCATCAAGGGAAGTGGGGTTGTTGTATAGGGATACTAGAATGGAATAGGTGAGGTGATGTCACGGGACTGAACATTGGTAACAATATTGCAGGACTGACCTATATCGGACCAAACAGCGTATAAAACCTAGATCGGTTGGCGGGGGGTGGGGTGGGTGGGGACGGGACTGCGGGACATAGACATAAATAACATACAACATACATCCATACATTGATGAATATGAAACACATATAGGTCAAATATTATAAATATATTTTCGAGGCATATGAGTGACTCTAAAAAGGGCCTTTGGTTTTTATGGTAATATCATTCCGTTAACATAGAAGGCATCGCATAGGTCTTCATCTCTTCTTCAAACGTCTGACTTCTGGACCGTAGATGAGGACTCTCTTCAAACAGCCTTGTCTCTCCACATAGATCCTTCTTTTCCAAACGCTCGTATCGATGATTAGGATGATTCTCCATGATTAATTGACATACATGTGTATGTCCGTGCGGAACAGCATGATCCAACGTTAGTCTAGATCTTGTGAAGAGAACAGGTTAAAGGAATGAATCTGAACCGCTGCTATTTATAGCGGAAGAGCGGCTCGAAACGGATTGTTTTTTTCACCAATCCCAGTACGGGTTGCAAAATTTAGTAACAGTACGGAGTCTGTTTTCCAATCTGAAGAGAGACTGTGACGTCACATTCCCTATAGAGATGCGCTAGCGTCTGTGCGCAGTGAATCAATGTGACATAGTTTTCAAACATGACCAAAACTAGGACATCGAATTGGGGTGGAGACGAGAAGCGATAGCATAGCAGATGATATCAAAGTCAACAAAGTCCTACTTCCAGAAGAGACCGAATTTAATTCGGATTTACTGGATTTAATTTCTTCTTTGTAAAATTTTGTTACGGTACCAGTACCTTCGCCACCTTCTACTTATTTACCACACGTCTAGGATTTTAAACAGACACAAAATGAAGAATTGGAGAACTTTTTACAGTAGCAGAAAGAACCAGAACAAGCTTTTCTCCTTCAACAGCAAGAAGAAGAAGAAGAAGAAGCAGAGAAGAAACAAGGTCTAGGAGAGAATGAGGACAGTAAAAGTCAAACGGTGACGGTACTCTTCGACAATTTGGAAGCGTTAAGGAGTCTGATTTTTTATCAGACTTCTTTATTACGACCCAAGATAAAAATACCAACCGTATTTCTACACCCTAGTGATTTATACCAAATCATCATCGCCATGAGCAAGTCCAGATGTAGGCCTTGGCCGTGGCAAAGGCTTAATGCAGTTAAAGCTGATTGTTTCCCTTTCCTTAGTTGTTTTTTTGCAAGAAGCAAAAATTCAACGGTCCTTTTAAGGACCACCCACTTCTTTCGAACAGAGATAGTATTCATTTTGCCAAAATCAATTAAAACTCAAAATCCCTTTTTTGCCCTATGATGTACGTGTATGTGAATACGTGAGTGTAGGTCCTTATTATAAAGGATTATACTTAAAAGACACTTATTTGTTATGTGTGGTCTATTCTGGTACAAACTTTACAATGCAATATCACAAAACAACACTTTAAAAAGTACATAGACTTCTTCTGTGTGTTTATTCACTCCATTGTTTTAAAACATTCTTAACTTTCACATTTGTTTCATCGTCTTCCTCACGTTTCCTCTACTTTTGTTTCTTCTATTTTCTCTCTTTCTTGATGTATCAAAGTTCTTCCTTTTGAGAGGGTAGCTTCTCTTCTTCCTGTTCTGATCACTTCTCTTACACTTGATGCTGATGCTTTTAGATCATTCTGAAGACCAATGTCCTTTCTCTTGACAATGACAACACGTATCTTTACTTTTGTCTCTTCTGACACCTGTCCTCCTCTTTTGACGGCGTGAACAATATGTAGCCCAATGCACCTTCATCTTACATATATAGCTTGTAGCTTGACTCTCATCTCGAAAGGATGGCGAGTGGTCCGTCTTCGGCTTGTCTGAAGAAAAATTTCGTATGACACCATACAAAACTCTGATCATAAGTTCCATATGTGTGGGTTCTTCCGTCATTCTGGTCGGTTTGAGAGTGAAATGAATAATGGGAGGGAAAACCCTGAATCTATATGTAGGGAAGACACCAGTCTGACATGGATTTAGAGACCCATGGCGTTTAAAATGGTGTTATTTGAATTTTTGCAGCCAAGATAAACAATCGCATCATGTCGTGGAGAAAGGAGAAGAAAGTAAGAGGCAGAAACGTGATACATCGCCTCGCACAGTAGCTGAAATCTTGGCTCAAATTCATGCCAGCGATTTTGAACGATGACACGAGTGAGTCCGAATCCAGACAGAGAGAGTCTACACCAAACCAAAGTCCAACATTAACTCCTCAAATGTACTACCACATTCGAGAGACAGAAAGCGCTCCTCTAGAAAAGTTAGAACCACAGCTTACACATACACGGTGAAGTTTAAAGATTTCAAGTCCAAAATACCTTTGGAGTAAACGGAAGGGTTAATCACCAGTGTGAGGGATTCTTTGTTAACGATACTAAACCGGTAACGTGAAGCCAAAGAAGACGATCGCTTGAGAATTTCCATTCATCACGACAGTTTGGTGTCCCCCACTTGAACCGAGTTTAGCAGCCCGTCAGAACTGACTCCTTCTAAAGTAAGCAACAAGAAACAACACATGCAGCAATCCAACGATAGTTTTCACATCACCGATGGAAAAGCAACACTGTTCATGACCCATGTGTCTCTTCCACAAGTGACAGGACGCAAATAGGTGTTATTGGGGGACGAACTTCGAAGCATCAAGCGTAGCATCGTCCAAATAAACAACCCTCAAGACCAGATGTGTTTAGACCGTGCCATCGTGGTGGGACAAACGTATGCCGACACAAACGACACAGTAGAATGGAAAAGAGCCTGGGAGCACATTCGAAAATCACACCGAGCCAAACAACAAAGAGAAGAAGAACTCCTGTTACAGGAAGCGGGGCTATCCAAAGACACACCCTGTGGAGATCCTGAAATACAAAAATCGCAAGACATCTTGGCTCAATGCTACATCTTGAAAGTCCGCCCTCAATATGTGTGCGGACCTCTGCTGTTTCGAGGCAAGGCATTCAAAATCGGAAAATACATTCACAACGATCATCACAAGGAACATTTCGATACCATCACAAGTATTTGCTCATTCATGTGATACAGTTATTATTGTCATAAATGTGACTATGGCTATAACAATCGAGAGCAACACAAGCATTGTGGATCAAAATGTGGGATGTTTGTCCTCTCAACGCTGTCTGGACAAAGAACAATTTCGAGTACATTCCTCTATTTGTCAGATAATATTTCAGCAGAACCTGGTACCGACAACATCTGAAGACGCCAGGTTCACAGCAGAAAAGTGCTTGTCAGCTGCTGAGTTTGTGCCCTACTTGTGGACAATACATTCGTACCAGTATTGCAAAGGCTCACGTATGCCCAGGAAAGAAACGATGTCACATTCGTCGCCAAATCATGGACATGGAACACGAATGCTACATTCAAAAATACCATTCCAAGCAAGAAGAGGGCGATGACTATAAAAAGGCAATTTCATCAATTCCAATTTCGAATGCATCCAATAGACCGGTATTCACATTCCTAATTTCTACGTGGCTCACTGAACATACCAGAAGTGCATCCAAAAGTCTATCTTAAGTCAATGCTGTCACTGCAGCAAGATTCCTGGAGGCCGTGGAAACAATCGTTTGGGGACCGAACATGTTGGCCGATTTCGCACAATGGATCTTGGGCCCCATCCACGAGACGTGGAGCCAAGAGGGCATAGAACTTTACGTAGATTGTCATTACCATGTCGTGGTGATGGCTCACAGATTGTCATTACCTTGTCATGGTGATGGCTCACAATTTCTCGGGATACGATGGGCAGTTTATTCTCATCTATTATAAGGAACAAAGTACCGAACGTACTAAAGTTACTTTGAATAGAGCCAACATCATTTCCATGCAAGTGGGATCAGTGCAATTTAAAGATTCGATGAATGATTTGGCCATGCATTTGAGTCGAATATGTAAAATATTTCGAATGACAGAAATGGTCAAAGGCTATGTTACGCAATACCTAAGCCGATCAACAAGCCGTTCAAGCCCATTTGGCTGAGGCGCACTACTGCGACTCAAACAACATGCGCACCAAACAAGGAGAAGCTCTCTACGCTTGGTACCAAACATACGCCTCAAACTCCTTTGACTTCCAGGAAAAAATGTTAAAGTATTGTCATTCCGACCTCTACGAAAAAAAAAAAGATTCGTCAACTTTTAGGTACTGAAGATGTTTATGACGATGTGTGCGTAGCTTGTGACTTACATACTCACTGGACAGATGTACGGGACTGTACTTTATAATTTGTAATGTTTCAATGACTTTCCCTCTTTCTATTCCTATTTATATTTAAAACATCTTTGTCAATCGAAGCGCGTAAATGTAAATAAAACAGCATGTGGTAGCTGACCCAGATTAGCATAACATGGGGGAATAACTCTATTATAGTGGTATTTGCCTAACTTAGGTATGATAGCACGCACGTATTATAATAAACATAAATTACAACTTATCTATGAGAAGGAATGTCCATGTTTGTACTGGCAGAATATTTCAAAAATCAACGAAAGGATCCAATGATAAAATGGAACACACAAATATAATTAAAGTGGAAATCTATGAATAACAACATTAAAAATTAAAAACAATTATTAATTAACTAATATGAATTCTAAATGCAAAGTGGCAAGCAAATATAAATATATACAAAATTAATATTAATATTATTGTTATTATAGAAATATTACTGATTTCAAGAAAGTTTAACTGTTGTTTTCTTATTTACGTACGACAAGTATGATCATAAAAAGCATGTTGTCAGTTGTGGTCCATTTTGGTTACCATGAAATGAAATTGCAACCTTAACCTTGTAATGACGCATGTGTGTGATTTAGATTCCTAATGTAGCTTTATTCAGTCATGTCGCTACGATGTATGCAGTGTGTCAGTTTATAGTAGTGTCTAGCAATGAGGCATCATCCTGCAGATATGTAACACGATGTCCCATCCAGTCACATTATTCTGCCACCAGGCCGATCAGTACTAACACTAACATCTTAATGTTGAGCACCTAGCGAGGCAGCTATTAGTAGAATTTTTATGTCTTTGGTATGACACGGTCAAGGTTCATACCCATGACCTAGCATGTCCGAGACAGATGCGCTAAACACTATGCCACTGAGTGGTCTGTAAGGACATGTATGTCACCATCAGTAAATGACCTATAATCATCAAATATCAGACGATATGCTGAATATATTTCGTAATCAAAGCCAATGCAGGTATAGCAAGTTAAACTGGAGTTTTGTATATGATGAACAACGGAATTGCATGCACTCTACAAAAAAGTGATGATCCTTCTTTTTCAATGTCAACTTATAAAAAATATTGACATTTTAGAAGAATTAAAATTGTGCTATAAGATATTTGAGTCCGTACTTCTGTAAACAACCGCTAGATGGCATGTGTCGAAATGTAATTGGAAAATCCTGTTTGCTGAGATAATATAGAACCCACAATAATACAATATTGGAGTATAAATAGAGATCAAAAATAAAATGTGAAGTCTTTTGTAAATATGCCCACGGAATTATAGTCTAAACTCAATAATACATCCAGAAGAAAAAGTATAGATCTATGTAGATCCGCAAATAGGGAACTGCCTACAAAATGTAAAATTTGAACCGAACTTCAAATTCAAATTGGTAATAAAGAAAATATAAAATTCACTAAAAAGAACCATACAAATATGAATTACATAGTCTATTGATTTGCAGAAAGAAATCGTGTCCTTTTTGTCTGGATTATGTGAGGATCAATATATATTGTAAACAATGATATAAAATAGGGAATGTTTGATGAAATATTTGCTCTGCGCGACTAACCTTTGAGGAAATGATCGTGCAAGTCGAATATACCACTTGACAAATTTGATTATATATATATATATATATATATATATATATATATATATATATATATATATATATATATATATATATATATATATATATATATATATATATATATATATATATATATAATAGCATTAGCTCTAAAGAAGAATTAGACTAGCAACACAAATTTGATTTTATATATATATATATATATATATATATATTTATATATATATATATATATATATATATATATATATATATATATATATATATATATAATATCATTGGCTCTAAAGAAGAATTAGACTAGCAACAGAAAATAAAAATTCAACCTCAGTTAATTATAAAATATGATTAGACATTCTGATGAAAAAATTTATGTTAATGTGAACATGAATGTATATACTAATGGATTAAACCTATGTGTTGTTATAAGCATACAGGCAGATTAAACCTGTGTGTTATTAAAAGCATACAGATGGATTAAACCTGTGTGTTATTAAAAGCATGCAGAATTATACCTGTGTGTTATTATAAGCATGCAGGATTATACCTTTATTATTATAAGTATGCAGGATTATACCTGTGTTATTATAATTATGCAGGATTGTACCTGTGTTATTATAAGCATGCAGTATTATACCTGTGTTATTACAAGCATGCAGTATTATACCTGTGTTATTATAAGCATGCAGGATTATACCTTTATTATTATTAATATGCAGGATTATACCTTTGTGTTGTTATAATGATGCACGATTATACCTTTGGAGTATTATACGAATGCAGGAAAATTATACATGTGTGTTATTATAAGTATGCAGGATTATACATGTGTTACTATAAGCATGCAGTATTATACATTTGGTATTATAAGCATGCAGGATTATACATGTGTTACTATAAGCATGCAGGATTATACATTTGTAATTATGAGCATGCAGGATTATACATGTGTTACTATAAGCATGCAGGATTATACATTTGTAATTATGAGCATGCAGGATGATACATGTGTTACTATAAGCATGCAGGATGATACATGTGTTACTATAAGCATGCAGGATTATACATGTGTTACTATAAGCATGCATGATGATACATGTGTTACTATAAGCATGCAGGATTATACATGTGTTACTATAAGCATGCAGGATTATACATTTGTAATTATGAGCATGCAGGATGATACATGTGTTATTATAAGTATGCAGGATTATACATGTGTTACTATAAGCATGCAGGATAATACATGTGTTATTATAAGTATGCAGGATTATACATGTGTTACTATAAGCATGCAGTATTATACATTTGGTATTATAAGCATGCAGGATTATACATTTGTTATAATAATCATGCAGGATTATACATGTGTTATTATAAGCATGCAGGATGATACATGTGTTATTTTAAGCATGCAGGATTATACATTTGTTATAATAATCATGCAGGATTATACATGTGTTATTATAAGCATGCAGGATGATACATGTGTTATTTTAAGCATGCAGACTTACACATTTGTTATTATAAGCATGCAATATTATGTGTTATATATGTGTTATTATAAACATGCATGATTATACCTGTGTTTTTTATAAGCATGCAGGATTATACCTGTGTTATTATAGGCATGCAGTATTATACTTTAGTGTTATTTTTAACATGCAAGATTAAACATTTGTTATTACTAACATGCAGGATTATACATGTGTCAGTATAAGCATGCATGATTATACCTTTGTGTTGTTATAATGATGCAGGATTATACCTTTGGAGTATTATAATCATGCATGATTATACCTGTGTGTTGTTATAAGCATGCAGGATTATACATGATTGTACAGGATTACATGTGTGTTATTATAAGCATCCATGATTATACCTTTGTGTTGTTATAATGATGCAGGATTATACCTTTGGAGTATTATAATCATGCATGATTATACCCGTGTGTTATTATAAGCATGCAGGATTATACATGTTTGTACAGGATTACATGTGTATTATTATCAACATGCAGGATTATACTTGTGTGTTACTATAAGCATGCCGGATTGGTATCCCACTCAAAATTTCCCTGCCTGTTACTTCAATAATGTAGCTAGTAAACAGCTGGCTTCACAGTATCAACATATCATATTTCTGTCAATAGGCTGTCTAATGTCGGTACTAAGTCTTGACCAGTATCAACTATAGTGCAAGTTTAATAATCTCACTGCAGTTACAGCAGCTTTTTGATTGCAACTTATACAACAATTAACATGCACATAGCACCCCCAACATAAATGTACAAATATCAAATGTGGGGATAGCAAGTGTCAGAGGAAACTCAGACTACTTCATCTACTGTAAGGTACTGGCCATTTAATTCGGGGTTGGTATGGAGTAGGGCTGTTATTTTCTTGTGAGTTGACAAATTATTTTATTTCGTTTTATCTCAAGATAATTAATCTTTTTCTTAATCATGGATATAATATGGTGCTAATTTGCTATAAATCGAAGGAAGATATTTATCCAGTTATTAAAAGATGGAATTAAACTAAACGTGTTAGGCTTCTGCAAACGATTTTGTTGGATTGTTGGTACCTAATATAATTGCCGTATACCACGGTACATATTTCAGAATACTGAGAAATACTGTGGTTCAAACTTTTTGGTGTGAATTCTGACTGGTTGAACATCAAACTTTGCTGCACTAAAATTCTTCAAGAAATTCTTTAGACATTTTGATACTTTTGTGACATCACATCATGACTGTTCTTGTGGTGCTGTGGAGAATACCATTGTCACTCTTGTGATATCACAGAGAATGACATCATGGCTGTCCTTGTGACATATTTGCTAATTTTCAAAAAAAATGTTGAAGTATTGTGTTACAATAGGGATGATAATCCTGTATCTAAGAATTTCAGGACATTAATGTTAGTTTAACTGTAGCAAAAACCCATTTTTATGGCTTCAATGACACATGGCCATTATAGCTAAATTAATGACAGTAATAACACCATTAACATCCTGAAATCCTTTAATTTACCCGTGTTATCCCTGATGTGATTCACAGTTGATCTTTCATAAAAGGCAAATCAGTAAGAAATAGCTACTGTAGTTACATATGTATTAACCTACACCCGAAAATGCAAACAGTTACGCCAGATATGACTCTGCCATATTTAACTATGTCTTTACACACACCCAAAAATTAAAACAGTTATGCCTGATATGACTTTGCTGTAATTAACTATGTATTTAGCCACACCCAAAAATGCAAACAGTTATGCCTGATATGGCTTTGTTTTAATTATCTGTGTATTTACCTACACCCAAATACAGTTATGCCTGATATAACTTTGCCATAATTACATATGTATTTATCCACGTGAAAATCCAAACAGTTATATGACTGTTGTTAGTGGACTAGTAGGGTCCATACTTTTTGTTCAACCAGTAATTTCAGGTTGAAGACTTTAGATTTACCTAACCGATACTAACTGTACTAGCGTAATGTACAGTTTTATTTCTCCCTTGATATCTTCAGCTTGAAATCACTTTTCAAGGATGGGTCTCAATATACCCACTTGGAATTGATATATGTAGAAACCTTAGCATATGCATTAGACTAATGTTAAGGATGTGACTCTTGGCATTCTCTAATCGTTAGTTTGAATAAAGTTTGTTTGGTAAGGAACATATCTCTTCAACTAGTCAGGGCAATAACGTTTTTAAGATCTCGTGGCATTTCAGTAAACTCCAGTGCAAACGTGAATCCATCCCGTTGTGGGCGTGTTATTGGTGGCATCTCTATACTTGTCTCGGACTTTAATGGGATATTTTTTTAATATGTCCTTGGCATTGTTTATACAGGTGCTGAATTCGTTTTTATTTCTCAACCTTGATCGTTTTGAAAAAACATATTTATATGAACACAGGCAACTTGTCAAATTCTCACAGACCGTAACGTTAATACATTCCCCAAGTAATATACCCCTGTGGTAAGGCTGGTAAATCATTGTAACATCCATGTAGACTTCTCACAGAGAAAACTCTTAACACGATGAAGATGATATGATGCGAGTTCGTCTTTGAGGCAAACAGTCTTAGTTACTCGCTATAAGGGTAGGTACTATTTAGCTCAACACACGCCCACTATTTAAACCTTTTCTTATATTTGTCATTGACACTATCTGTCCATAATCCATGCATTGCAGTTTTAATAAGAATACGTTCTTGTATGGTTTTAATCACATATACAGCTGCATAAAATATGGTTCACTTTGTTTCAAATTAATACAAAATAAACCATAATAAACCAAGAGTAATAATATAAGAAGTTAACATCAACCGTTTCAAGTTCAGTTGCAAAGGCAAGATATTCCCTGCTAAAATGAAAAGCTACGTGTGAAATCTTGTTTGATATTGTTGGCTGGTATGGTTGACACTGAGGTCTTTGTGTGGTCTTGTAATATTTTTGTTCGTAGGATAGACCAGTATTATTATTTCTTTCTTGCATTTGACAGAGAATAATTTTACAAGTTGTTTTCCTTAGTTTCGTATCAATAAACACATTTTCAAAGAAAATCTTCATCTTTACTTTGTCTGTACAATCTTGAAAATGGATTCGAACCTTCAATAGCTTCTTTCATTAAATTTATTGTACTGTCCTCTCCTTTAATACAATATTCCAAAGTATGGGTCGGTATATTACGCTAATACCAAACCACACGTATTATTTATTGTTACTGAATGTTGGTGTTATTTGTTTAAGTTAGTGAAAACGATATAAGGAAAATCCAAACTTTACGCATTTAAATTACTCATTTTATATCTTGTATTGTTTATCTCATCGTTTATTCCTATAGCCTGTCATACTATAATACATATCGGATCTAGTCGTGCAGTTGCTTTCATAATTGCATTGATATTTTGTTAATAATATTTGGTCTTCATTTCCACATTTTACTTTGAGGTTATTAACAAGTTAGAACCTTATTTTATGCAACTGTATCCTAAAAACATTAATACTACTACATAATGTTATTTGTAATTTAATAAATAATTTATAAGTAGAGAGTATCAATGAAAAATGTTTTATTTATACTTTCTTAACACAAGGTTGGCATAGCAACCATCCGGTTAAAACGAAACGTCTGTCAGAAATAAAATGACAATCCCTCATACTGGTAATATACATGATATGAAGAACGTTAGAAAGGTGCCTGAAAATTGTCTATATTAAATACATTCCTTTCTTATACAATTATATATTATAAGAAGATTATGTAAAAGTATATGGTACTAAAACCTGACTCAATATATAAAGGAGAATAGTGTCTTTGAAAGAGTCAATGCACATACACGACCTGTGCGTGACTTGGTATCTTTATCCACAATCAGCTATATTCTAGGTAAAGAATAGTTAATAATAGAATAAGTTCAACTGAGGTCAAACAGATTGAAATACATCGTGCCCATTTCAACCAGGGTAGGTGAAATGGCCATACCAATACAATAGGGATTGACGTGTGGACCAAACAAACAGGATGTAGTGTCCGCACATATAGGTATAAAATACAATAACCAGATAGTTTAATCGGTAGCCTTGGCTTTGAACATTAGTAGCTGCGCATCGATACAGGTACGAACTATTTGTAGTTTCACATTTATGAAGGGAAACTCGATAAAATTGAGAAAGGGATGTTAAGAAAAAGTTGAACACAAATGATTGTTCTATTCAGGTGTTAAGACTATATAGAAGGTGCAAGTATTATGATTTCGAAAAATAATAACAAGGACCGGTGCGTTTCCAGAAGCAAGTAGGATCTCCAATAGTCCACGCCATTTCAAACGTTACGTAGTCCTAAAATAGCACCCAAATGTTTTGGGAATTTTACCATGTTACACAATGGCTAGACACCAATTCGCTACCTTAATGTGTTGCAAGACAGCACTAGGTTGTGGTTGACCTCAACGTTTTCTTGGTCAAAAGGTTCCCACATAATCTTTTAATTCCCCTATTACTTTCACGAATCGGCACTGTCCCTATTCCTTACCACCCATTTATTTAATTCGGATTTCTGTTTGGGGTATATTTGTAATTCACTATAATCAGCTTTATATATATTGCACCATGATTTTCTTGTTGTAGGAAACCCAAATGACTCTGTAGCTAAATGAGAATTAATTATCAGGTGGCCATACGAGTGTTTTCTAAGCACGAGTGCATATACCATCGACATAGTTGGTGATGTGTGTTTAGTCTTGATGGTAAATGTGCTTGTGCGTGCATCAAGGCGATTTGTGCCGCTTACATGCGAACTTGAGTCCAAAGCCCAACAGAGTATAACTTCAGCCTTACCTCTCCTCTTCATGTTAGTATTATTTGCATTAAATATTAATTTTGTCTTATCAAACTATTTGGAATGCAGGGATAACACTTTAGCGATGTTTGGTGTATATTTGTAACCCCCATCTTTTTTAATATATATATATATATATATATATATATATATATATATATATATATATATATATATATATATATATATATAACAAAGCAGACTTTTTATTCGATTACTCTATGCAAGTAAACATAGAATTATATATGTTGGATCCTCACCGTTCAATTTCCTGTCCTGGGTAACGTTATAGTCATCAGCTTCAAATTCAGCCTTTCTCTTTTTGTCTTATCAATGTGCAGAACGAAATATGATTATTCTGGCTTTCTATGTATTCTTTCTACATCTTTGGGAACCATTTCTTTTATGTTATTAAAATCGTACCTTTTAGAAATTGGATTGAAGAAATCACAATATATTATCGGAATATTTGAGATGTTTCATTCTTTGATCTCTTGTGATATTGCAAATGTAATTAATAAACGCATTCGACCAATTTACTTGCTATGAGATTTTAGTCATATGAAATATAACGTTATATAAGTTCATCGCTCTTTGCTTTCGTATTCACTGATTTACATGTTACGTCGAAAAGACTCGTTGTGATGACTAATAGACATCAAACTACTTGTCATTATTATTGGTTACCTAGTATAAGATTGTTTCTTGGAAATTAAATCATTACACTAATGTATATTTGCATTTGTATGGATGGATGTGTCGCACGACTGAGAATATCAACGGATAGTTTGTGTCATTAAAATATATCCATCTAATGCAGGTAGATTAGCGTTTAAGAAATATCTTGTTGGAGAGATCATTGATAAAGAAATGATCTGGAATAATACCTTGTCTCAGATTAGTGACATTTATTTTGCAGAATATGACCTTGATATTATTCGGATTACTTTGTCTGTGGTGCGTGAGGTGAAACATTCAGTACCGCCATAAGCCTCATCTCTCTCTCTTTCTCTTTCTGTCTCTCTCTCTCTGAAATTATATATATATATATATATATATATATCTTAAATGATCGGTTGAATCAACCAAAAAACAGATTCTTATGTTGACACTATTGGGATGAAGTTTACATTAATAATGTAAGAAACGATTGTTCCGGTCATTCCTTTTATCTGGTGATTCACAATGTTTTACATCAAAGACACTATTATTTATATTTATTATTTGATAATGTTTAGCTTTTGAAATATTATGTAAGGTAGAACTTAAGCCATTAGATTTTATACAGTATTCCATATCTATAATAAGTTCATTGACATCAAAATACGTCTAATAATTTAGATCTTACATTGTGAGACAATCGTGGTGTGTATTTTGAATTTTCTGTGTGTCATTACCATTTTCACACTTATTCCATTATCTTCAATCGAAATAAAATCCGCAAAATATACAAACGTTCGGAGCAAATTGTGTTCCTATTTATGGGAGATAAAGGGCATAGACAAGAAGACGAATGAAGAGGGCATGCGCAGAGCTTTCATTGCCTTCAAAACAGCCTAACAATTATCGGCTTCTTTCAGTTCACAACTTTTGTTTCGCAAGGATATCGTTTTTGAGTTGTGAGGAAGTCTTGAAATAATGTCTAGAAAATAGCTTAGTATTAGTGTCAGTCGGGACGTCCTAATCAAGCGCCATAGCAATTCCCAGTGAATATTAAATAGGCTTTGTTGCAGATATCCTTCAGTTTCAGAAACAAAAACAGCTTTAGTTTGCTGCGATACCAAACTTTAAGTGGCTGTTATTCATTTGTACGGCATTTTAAAATTCAATAGCTAAGAGGAGGAGTGTATTACTTGTTGGCGAAAGTTATTTCTTTCCCTGCGAAATATTTAGAATTACAAACAAAATAATTCGAACTAGTAATTACAAAGCTAAATACATCATCATCAAACGTTTGTTTCTCAAATGATCAGTAACAGCGACCACGCAGTTATCTCTTAATGCGGAGGTAGCTAGATCATTACGAATTCTAAACTTTGTTCTACGTCAGCAAGTAAAACTAAAACAAGAATATTTTCATGTAGTGTCGGGAAAACTGAAACCAGTAATGTCAATGATGTTGTAACCGGTTTGTTCACATGGATGGATAGTCAGCATCAACAGGACAATGCAATTACATTTTACAAATTCTACCAGGCGTGGTCCAGTTGTGATAGCAACAGTGAGTATCCCTCTCTATTATATGTCTCTCTAAACACCATACTGAGATATCTCGTGTCATCGAGATTATTATTATTATTATTATTATTATTTCTTCATCACTCTCCGGTAACCACAATTGTTTAGACATACATACATACATACACATCCGTCCGTCCGTACGTACATACATACATACATACATATATACATACATACATACATACATACATACATACATACATACATACATACATACATACATACATATTTTTCTTTGTATTCATATGCAACCACTATTGGTTACAATGTGAGTAAGGACATGCCGTTTGATTGATTGTTTCCATTAGGAAAATGGAGATGCGGTTTCTCTGTTTGTCCTCACTTAAACAGTCATAAATAAATTCCATCACCTTTGAGTAGTTGTCTTATTTCATTTTTAGTACTCTCTCTCTCTCTCTCTCTTCAGGGAATTAAACATTTGCGAGAAGGTATTAAAGAAGTGAAACTGTTTTAATACGTGGTACTGTAAATACAATTGTCATGACCTTGTTTTGTTCATTTGACATTTCACTCCTGACTTATTCCTATGCTTTCGTCATTCTTTAGGAATGTACTTATAATCTATACATAGATCGCCTGGCCCTTCTACGCCATATTGTTCAATGTTACAACTTAACTCTGTGATTAGCAGGTGTTCCATCTAGCATTGAGTATCAATAACTCAACCTTTTCTTTCGCAGATAAGCCATACAAGATTAAGACGGGATGACACACTGATGTAATGTCCAAGGCTAATGTGTCATGGTCCAGTACTAATCTACATTAAATACGGGATTAAAGACCGAGTCAAGGTAGAAATGTATGTTTTGTTATATTGTTACTAACGGTTGTAGATGGCAAGTGTAACAATGTGTCATATATATTCTTATATAAGCAAGACTTGTTTTGATCATTTGATTAATTCCATGATCAATCACTGGATGTCGAACAGAGCAGTCGCATTGGGTCTTGTCAGTCGTAAGAATTGTACGGACTCACAAAAGCCAACTGCTTTTGCTGGACCTGTTTGATCATCATAACAACACATAACCACCGATTCATCCAACAACAACAACATCAACAACAACATTTGAAGTTTCATTCCGCCCAGCTGATTGACCTGCAGACGCCGACCAGCAGCCCGCCAAGCAGATATACCTGCAGACGTCGCCCAGCAGCCCGCTTTCCAGACCGCCACGCTGATCTACCTGCAGTCACGGACCAGTAGCCCGCCAAGCAGTTAGACCTACAACAACAACAACAATACTTAGTCATTGGTGCTTTTTAAAAACACCCGCAAAGTAGTAGCTGATCGACAGAAAATACTAGCCCTCTAACACTTTTCTTTTAGATATATATTCAAATTTTTGCACCATTTTTTTAAAACTGTCACGGGTCACTAGGTCCAAAGTTAAAAGGAATACGAACATATATACAATCAGGAAAACAAACAATATGCTTTCTTTGCTTAGCAAATTAAACAACTATAAGAACAATAACCCAGATGGCCCAGATGCTTTAAGCAACACTAATGTGAACACAACAGGGAATGACAGTAGTAACAAAGCCTTAGTGAATGTCAAACCGGACTGTCCTCTTACTTTCCATACCATCTATGGGCAATTTACATCCAGTCCCACCTCATGTGGACTCGTTCAACGACTGTTGGACGTGATCTCGCAAATACCATGCGACGAACTTTCGGCTTCTATTTCAGGACAAAGGAAAAACTTGAAAACGGAAGGGATTATTAGAAGTCTCCAAAATGCCCTCTCCCATGCAATGTACCCCAGGATTTAACAACAAGAGTGTACCACCACGTATTATATCCCAAACTACCATGCCAACCCTAAGCAGCATGGCAACGCTAAATTTATCACCCAATAGGAAAAACCTCATCCAAATTGTCTTTAATTATAATGCAATGGCAACCATAGAAGGAGCTAACCCAGAATGTTCCACTCCATCTACCACAACCGTTGGACTCTCAACCACAGTGGGAGAGGATACAACACTCTCAGATTTACTGGGAAACAACAATACACCATCACCACTTTCTCACTTAATTGAACACCCACCCCTACCCCATCCCGACCCTCCATCCAACGTCTAACCCTAACTCTCCATCACCCCTTATTCAATCATCAATGGGTTACTCATCCCAATGTTATCCTCATTACCACCTTCACCTACAGCCCTTCACTATCCAGTCTGTCAAAGTCAACAGGTGGGTAATGTGACAGACAAACCAAGTCAACACAACAGCGACAAGAACTATGACAGAAATAACGAAACAAATGAAATTGCTCCTATCCCAAAGCCATAACGCAAGAACTCGATTAGACAGAAGGACAATAATAAAACCATTGGTAATACCTACACCATGGCAAAAGTAACCCACTGTCGCCAAACAACAGGCCCCTCCAAGAAAACGGACCTAGATGGACTACTAGAATTAACAGGAACAGAAGAAGAGCAAATAAGCTTCCTCATGCACGAACTATCATCCAAGAAGGTTACATCACCGGAACTAAAAACATATCAAGGAAAAGGGAAAACACCAATTAATGGAATATCTAAAGGGAAAAAGAAGAAACCAAGAAGGCAAATCAAAAGATGAGGAAACCACCTAAGTACTTTCTGTACCCAAACTTCAAGAAACAAAGCCTACGAAAGAGGAAACAAACCAAAGGATGAAAACAAAAACGACCGGAAGACCCCACGAGGACAACCCCAGAGCAAAAGCTCATTTAACAGTAAAGAGCACACAATATTCATCACCTGCGGTAACACCAAATCTGTCAACTTTAGCACAAGAAGTATTGCATCAATCCTGACGAAAACCTATTCAGCCGCCTTTGAAATCATCAGACACAAAACTAATTATATTATATTAAGATGCATTACACTCAGCAGGTAGCGAAATACATGGAAATCCAATAAATCGGGCCAATTTAAGTAAACGTATCAAGGCATAGGGCACTCAAGCCATGTTCCTCAAGGAAACCTCGGCATAATGCCATCAAGAACAAGGACAAAGAAAAATGACAGACACAAATCCAAAAGAAGACCCCATCAACGCAAGCAACATCAGCGACACCAATGATTGCCTACAAAATGGTCATAAAAGTTCATATGAAATACAACTCCTTAAGCAACAATGACATCGTTCAAGAGCTGATAACCGAAGGAGCTGACATCTTCAGGGCATTCAGGCTAAGGACCAGTCGTGGTCTTGTGTCCACGACAATATTATTGGAATTCAATACAAGCCCCCCCCACACACACACACACTCACACACTGCTGGTCTACTTAGATGGATACCTGTACCCTCGCTTGAAATATTTAAATAAGCCTACATTTAATGCCCTACTTTCCGGCACAACTATATCCAATATACAAGATGATATCGACGTATACAATAACAACATTCTTGAAGCGATAAACGCAGCCGCCACACAAAGTATCCCCAAAACTGGAACAGAGAACAGAGCAATTATAAAACATTCCCTCCAATAGTGGAATGATGACTGCATAAACGTAATCAAAGAGAAGAAGAAGGTCCTTAAAACATTTCGCCTTACAGGGCAATCACCAGACTACATCGAATACAAAACCAACGAAACTTATCATGCGAAGAGCAAAGGAAACATTTCAGCAAAATTATTGCTCCATCCTTGAGATTAAAGCAATGCAACTTCAAACAGGCGTGGAACCAAATAAAAGCCATGAGGGGCAACACAAATCAATGCATACAAAATACCAATGGTGTGTCAGCCAAGAAATATAAAGCTGAACAAATAGCCAAGTACTTTGCTGAAATGAGAAAAAATGACAACCATACAACTCACTTCCATGCACATCGAAAAACTGTAGAGAGTAGGTATTTTTATCTTTTCTCTGACCTGGACCCCAATATTTCTGCACTTAAAGATATTTTTTTACCATGGATGAATGAAAAACTACTGTCAGAAATAATAAATCCACCTCTCCAGCTAGGATATGAACTCTACAAAAACGTCACACATAGTATTGAATAAATCTTGCTTGACATGGTAAATAAATCATGAAAGACAGGACAATTCCCCAAAAGTTGAAACAGGCTATAGTTATCCCTATCCCGAAAGCCGGTAAATATCTAAATGAACTATCATCCTACAGGCCAATCTCACTCACCGACACTATTTGTAAGGTGATGGAGACAAGGATCAACAATAGTCTCTGTAAAGGGGTCTCTCGTTGTTGACTACCTTAGGTTGGGGTGGGGTGCTCCCAGTATTTTCTTTAATTATTACAGAAGACCCACTCTGGCTCGTTTTTGTTAGAAATTGAAGTAGTGATAGAGATGCAAAGCTCAGAGCTCCCAGTCAGCGATGCCGACAGTTCAATTACTGAATACATAAAAGGTGAAATTCAAATAAACAACAAATATAATGCCATTCAGTTACATATAATCCTTCCTCAAATGAAATTCAATATTCAAAACCCTATCACTCGTCTTTCACTTGAACAAGTGACGGCCTTTTTTATCATCTGACTTAGTGTGATAGATTTTCCTCCTGTCCTGTGTTTCTCCTTATCTCTTGATCTGTAGTATTTCTTGACTGGTATCCAGTACACCTTCAGTCCAACAACCACGTCCTTCACCCTTCACTTCCTCCACCTCCATGCTCTCCATTTTTTCTCCCAGAGACTCGGGACCAACAGTACCAGGGTATTTCCCTTCTCTGTCTCTCCTACAGTTCATCCGGTCCCTAAAAGCTTCCTGTCCGAACACACACAAAGACATTAGTATTTTCATCTAGCTATCTAGCCTCACACTAAGCAACAATCTATCATCAGATAAGCCATTACCTTCTTTGTTCACATCGAAATACCCATACTTTCTGGTATGGTATACACGGGATCAACTGCTTATCATACATATATCAATATATTTCATTACATCGGTATATATAGATTCTCAATCTTATTATACAGAATAATATCACATAATAAGACGCATTTCTGTACATTACACTTCTACAAAGTCTACACAGATATCCACATATCCATGCGCTGATATATTCTTACATATTATACTCCTACAAAGTATACACAAATAGTCAAATACTCATATTAACTAATGTTGCACACTGCAACCATTATACAAAGTTATAATTCAATTCAACATTTGCAAATCTAGAATACCACATGAATAAATGCACGAGGTTACTACGAATTAACCAAATAAAGAATTACAATATTAATTCTTTACATAACATTGCTCATATCTCAAAATATGCATGTAAAACACTACAAATGAAACAGACCCTACAAATTCATCGTACTAACGATTCTAGTAATGAAGTATACATACTGCACATAATTAAAGTACAATTACCTTGCTGTAATAGATTGCGACAATCGAGCAAATAAGTCACTTACCTTTCCGTAGCTCCTTTGTAATTCCCAGATTAACAATGTTTCCCGCCAATTTCGTATGACGTCGGAGTAGCTTAGAACTTCCTTATGTAATTCCCTCAAGATGGTTTAGCAATAACTAACGTTTAGTTTCAAGACACTAGATTTAAACTTGCGATTCCAATGGTGGCCACGCCTTGCTCAATTCAGAGTGGATGTAGATTGACCCATGGTCTACATAATTAGCAGACAATACTCCCTCCCCGGCAGTCTGTCAAGGGTGGATTTACGACCCTCACTTTGTGTTCTTTTTTAGTCCAAACCAATTCCTGCCACTTACATGTGAATCACACGCCGCCGAATAAGGCACCAGTAACAAGTTCCTATGGCCATGTTATACACACTGGCTTCCCCTCCGTCTATTTGATGTTGGCTTACCTCGCAACATTTATGAAGCGAATAATTATCCTCAGGGTCTAGCATATACATGTTGCAATCTGGCTATTGTTCCGTACTTAAACGTGACAGTCTCAAACATCACCTCGAATATAACAATCTTCTCTCAAAAAACCAAAGTGACTTCCGCAATAAAAGATCTAGCCTCGACTAGCTAACGCTAAACGAAAATGCAACCTACACCTCATAGCGATTTTCCTAGACCTTGAGAAAGTCTTTGACCTGGTTAGGACCGATGGCCTAATTGCAAAATTGAACCACTATGGAATCAATGGCCGCATGCACAAATGGATCAAAGTCTTCCTAAATGGAAGACATATTCAAGTTAGAATAGGGGACCATTATTCAGAGGAATAAGTTTTAGAAAATGGTACTCCCCAAATAAGTGCGTTAAGACCAACATTATTCAATATTATGATCAATGACATAGAAAGCACTGTCAGCCTCAGTAAAAATCGATTTATCACAATTTGCCGACGACAGTGACAGATTGATCAGGCAATCCACTCAAGTCAACAATTAATTACCGATATACACACCAATTTAACAAATATTAGCAAATTGAATGACAGATGGGGGTTCAAATTATCGAAAGGAATTCCATTCTCTCCCAACCCCACATACGCAATAGAACCTCCACCCCTGTATATACAAAGCGAACCCATCATGTTTGAAAATTTTGTACACTTGCAACAAACACCTCACATAGAAACACCAAATCACTGAAGTAATATGCAAATGTACTGGAGACCTAAATATGCTTAAAAACATCAAAGGATTAAAGTGGGGAACAGACCAAAACACACTCGTAACGCTCTATAGGGCCCTAAATAGGTCAAAACAGGACTATGGGTGTCAGATCTATGCCTCAACCAGACCCTCACTCATCAAACGCCTTAACATAATCCAAGCCAGAGCGCTACGCATATGTACAGGTTCACTAAAAACACTTCCAAAGAAGAACTACAGATCCTTACGGCCGAAACATTATTTGCACCGAGAAGAGAAGAACTACCCTTAAGATATGCAGCCAGAACCTCCGTATATAACCCTAATCACCCTGCAGGAGACATCATCAGCAAATGCAACATCCCATTTAGTCAGAGACTCGTCCCCTTCCTGCCATCCGGGAGAAAGATCCATTCATTATGCGAAGAACTGCCTGTAAGCGGATCCCATCCGTTATCCAGAGCCCACACCATGGGCAAGCAAAAAAAACAAGCATCAGCACTTTTGCATCAACCTTTGGCTCCAAACAATAACAACCACTAGAAATAGAATAAAAAACATTCACAATAATTGACAATTCATATACGGAATTTGTCAAAATATACACAGACGGATGAAAAGCCAATGACCCGGACAGAACTGCTGCAGCTCTCACTCTCCCATAATTAAGCACGGAATTAGGAAGAAGACTACCGGATATGTACTCCATATACATATCAAAGGTTTGGGCCATATTTGAAGCAACGAAACTGGCAAACCACCTAAAGTTCCAGAAAACACTAATAATAGAAACCTGAAACTCACAGGGGCGAGACAATCACCTAAAAGAGTCGACTCTGCTACGGACAAGTAACACCAAATTGTAGAATTCATGTGGGTGCCATTCCATATTAACATACCCGGCAAAGACAAAGCCGACACAGCAGCAAACAAACAGAAATCAATGATCCAAATCAGGCACAGATCGAGTACAGCATACCATAATTATACCGGTGATATCAAAATTGTTTTAACTCCAAACTGAATGGGATTCATGCACCAAAGGTCGTACGCTGTATTCGACACAAAAGCAGTGAATCACAAGGTCAAAGCTCCGACAACAAGCACCAAACGCAATCAACGAACCATAAACCGGATCAAAACTGGTAAAACACTGCTTGCAAGTAGCATGGGGAGATATACTCAAAATAATAGAGAAAACGGAGCAAACTATTGTCCCACTACTGAGGATATTCAACATTTGCCCTAAATATAGAACACCAAGAGAAAAGCTAGCTAACTCTCTTATGAGCAATGGCTCACCCTACACTTAACCCGAATTTTTATACCAGAAAAACCCAAACCCTAATCTAACTAATGAGGCCATACTGATTTTCCTTAGGAAAGTAGATAAAATTGGAAAAACATAATCTCGCCTCTCATATTTGGACCAGCTTGACAATTCATCAATCAGATGTAAAGCAATTCAATGCAACTATTGCTGACCACTATACTTTTTCAGATACACCCGTAAGTATCCACCCTAACCCACTCCATCACCCTATTAATTGTCTGAAAAACTGAGACAGCAGAGTAAGATTAAACGGTTCATACGACCGGCCACGATTTATCAGACGTTTTATGGATGTGACTGGGGGGTGAAGTTTGTGCGGGGGTGGTATATGGCTTACCACTCATGTAGGGGTGTTTTCCAGCCTGTTCGCGGGCCGATACGGAATCTCCACCTATCACCCACTACAGCAACATGGGATGATCGGGGTATGAACCGCTAAGAAATGCAATGGAGCGACAGGTTAAAAAAGCGGTAGGTAGCCAAACTTCCCAATTTCTCCACAAACTTTCCACTTTTCCGTACTGTCGGACATGAACCCCCCAGGCACACTTATGGACCTGATTGGGTGGGGAATTGGGTGCAGGGGTGTTATACGGTTTAACATCCAGGTAGGGGGTTGTTCCACCTGGCCGATGTTGCACCTACACCTATCACCTACTACTCTGCAATGGGTTGATCGGGATTATTATCCACCAAGCAATGCAATGAAATGGTAAGTAAAAACGGTGGCTGGTAACCGAATTTCCCAGTCTCTCCCTAATACAATTACTAACAATCTATTGCTACTCTCTTCTACAACTTTTGATAAGGTAGAACATTTACAAATTAGAAATCAAAACTGGCCTATACACTTAGTTATTATAAGGTGGCTTAATCCCCAGTCATCAGGACCCGTTCTACAATGCGACAACTATTTGTCTAATAAATTGCGAAGTTTACTGTAGGACCCCAAATTAGTTCAATAAAGTCGTTAAAAGCCCAAAGCCATCTGGCCCAGCCGCACAATGTGGCACTCAAAATTAAACGACTAAGATTTAAGACCATAAAATTAGGGATTATAAGGTGGCTAAAACCCAGCCACCAGGCCCCCGCACAAGACGGAACAAAGTTAAAAATAGAATAAGACCTCCTAAATAATAACTGACTAAATTAACGCCCTCAAAATAGATTAGGCAGATCCACGTTTCAACAAACAACACAAATGATGATTATCAAAATTAATAAATGCGGCAGGATGACGCCATTTACTATTCGGAACATTGGGAGCAAAATAAAATGATCCCGGATGTAAACCGCCACACTTCCACTCAGACCAACATCCCTTGCCTCTGCTGGACACTCTATTATATGAATAAGTGCGTGTGGTCTGCTCCCATTCACCATGAGTCCCGTGAAACAACACTGTCTCGAAAACGTACTAATCAAATAGTATACAGTGTGTGCAATAAAGCGTTGGGGAAAGTGACACTATTCCCCTCCCCCCCGATGAAAAAATGAACCAACCATCCATGATGGTAGTAACCGGTCCCACATGACCCATGGGCGAAAACGACCTAAACTGAAACAAAGAACGAACGATCATTTTTGATCATTTCCTGTTACAATGTTGCAGTTTACTTTTTGTTTTTAAAAATCACGCTATGTCAAAGCTAGTATAGCTAATCATGCTCCAACATCAATAAGTAAAACATGTCTTGTTGCAAATTCAGATATGGTTATAGGACCAATTGTATTAATTATATGAAACAACTGTAACCAAGTCTAGAAATGGGTGGCGATAAAAGAGAAAATAGGGTCTTATTGGTCCACACTTGTTTAATAACGAAAAGTAAGCTTTGTGCAAATAATTATATTCAGGACATATCCTATTTGTAACTGAAACAAATATAGATGGAAATGTTTGTTAATGCAATTTTAGTTATTGTACACAAAAAGATTTCGAAAAAGTCACTAACGAACGTTGCATTTGATTCATTCGATGCTAAATGGATAATACGTGAATCATGTATATGTGGATCCAGAAAATGAAGCAGAACATATAACTTTCTCAACCTGTTTCTTTCCATCAAGGATGGGTCTGTACTGAGAAATAAACGTTTGACCAACAGCATTCAGCTACTTAAAGTACTTTAAATTTACGAAATGTTATTTCCATAAATTTGCAATGACAGTTGATATAATAATGTTAGTGCGTTACAGCAGATTCAGTGAAACTGACATTTATAAATTGCAAAGTGTTATCAAACGAACGGAAAAATCGTTTCCATATTACGAAACGATAAGAAATTACACAGAAATGTCACAATGGTTTCTCTTCCTTAAAAACTAGACTTAAAACCAAGCTTGCACAATTTCCACGTGGTTTCCGTCCAGTTTCCAAAATCGATCGGATCAAATTATCACTACTACACTGTGTGAACTCGCTGAATGCATGACTAGTTACATATTCGTCTCTACAAGGAATGATATTCCATGTTAAAATCGGTTCAATTAGATCTTTAATAAAATATTAGCAGCTTGAAATTATATATATATATATATATATATATATATATATAGAGAGAGAGAGAGAGAGAGAGAGAGAGAGAGAGAGACAGACAGACAGACAGACACAGAGAGAGACAGAGAGAGAGAGAGACTGCATGTTTTACTTACCACTGCTATCAATCTTTATAAACTGAGACTCCAGAGGGTTTTCATAGCTGAAATTCTTGTTCCCGAAGATATCTTCAACATAGGAATTATTTCCAACCTGTAACTGCTCCACAACAGCTCTAACCTCCTCTTTCGATAAGTAAGAATCATCTGAAAAATGAAAATACAATTGTTCTTTTCATTTCTGCAATTAATAATACACTATTTTCTTAGACAAAGAGGAGACTTTGCAGTTAGCATATTTGGCATTGTTTCAGATTAATTATGATGTCATCATTTTCTTGGTTGTTCCGAATTCGCACGTGACCTAATAAACATATTGTACCTGTACGAAATCGATTACTGTTATACAGGTTCAAAATAGAAAAATCAATAACGAGGAATGTTCCCTTGAAGAAATAGTTTGATCCTACATTTAATATTTAAAGTAGAAGCCTTTGTTTGATGCATATCGTCAGGCGAGAGGCGCTGAGTTGTATGGATATATGTGTCTTATCCTCGTCGTTGACTGTGCCTAACTATTGATGTTATTTGTTTTTGTGATAAACAACACCATTCATTGTCTTTATAAGTGCTAGCGGGTGATGTGGTACTTTTCACGAGAACATTAAAAAGTATACCAATGGCTTCTGATCAAATTTTGCCATGACGTCATCGTGCGCATAGTCTGGCATCACTGATAAATATAGGTATAGGTAATAAAAACTAAATTTTTGACGCAACTGGGCTTATAGATCAATGGATTATGCCACCAATAAGCTTGTGCGTCGATACATAAAGAGGTAGCGGCGTGTATGCAGATTAGATATTAGATGCAGAGGTCCTTGTGGGGTTTACAGACAAATTTGAAAGAAGGGGTGGGGTGGAGAAGGAGAGATATACGCACTGTTTTCGTCACAACTTTTCCACGCTTGGTCGTACTCCTGATATGATACGAAATTGTCCTGTTCACGTTGGCCATCAATCCATGAGAACAAATCACTTACGACACCAATGTCTATGCTCCTTTCGGTCCTTCCAAAACTGCATTATAATAACAAAAACAATTTATATTCCTGTTTTGGTTTTGTTTTGCGGCAGTACATCACAGCTGATTATTCGTTATGATGGAGCTACTTTCGCGTTAATAAATACCTAAGTGGTCGATGTTATTGATCAATTGAGACACATTTTAATGATGTGTGTTTAGCGTGATAAGCACTGCTTGTAAATATCTTGCCGGAAACTCTAAATATTTTGCGGGGAAAGAAATAAATTGAAATTGAAATAAATCTTGTAAATTTAATCAATTCTAACAATACTTTCTTCCCCGTAGCTACTACATGAAAAGTGTCGTATGTCTGCAATCTTGTAATTTATTTTCACAGCGACGAAAGCAGTTTTTTTCTGAAACTGAAGAGTATCTTGTGTAATAAAACCTATGTTTTATTCATTGGCTACCACTAATTATAGATATCAACTGTGACATTTTGAACTACGCTATACTATAAACTATATTTCATGGCTTCGTCAAAACTTCAAACCGATATTATTTGTATGAATAAACACGAACAAAAATTAGCCCATAATTTTAGCCTTTTTAAGGAGGCAGTTAAGGCTTTCTGGGAATGTTTTCATTTCTTTAATATTTTGTGTCCTTTAACCCCTAGATAAATTAAAATAGGAATACAAACTGCCCCTGACTTTGATATTTTTGAAGTTTTTGTTTAAATTCAAGATTATAGATCAATAAAGCAAATGATAATAATACACCAAAAGTTAAAAATACACTCGACAATTTTCTCACAGCGCATGAAATATGTATATGTTATACGGCTCGTAATGACACTGAACTTATTACACGTGTGGAGTATACTAATTGTTTAAAGATGGAGACCAATGATTCCATTTCTACCTTACTTGAGACTTAAAAGGTTCAACATAAGCAGACAATAAATCAAAGCAATATAACTCCTTGATGTAAACATTTTGAATTCACAGATTAATGGAATGGTGGGAAGAATCGTTTCTTACTTTCTTAGATGAGAGACAACATTCAGCGAAAAACGATTACAAAGGAGCCTGTTTTTGGCTGATTAAACTTCAACCATCAATCAAATATTTTGACATAGAGAGAAAGAGAGAAAGATAGACATATATAGAGAATGACCCACCTCATACACCAGAGACAAAGTAATCCAAATATTGCCCGAGTCATGTTCTGTAAAATAAATGTCACTGATTTGAAAAGAAATAAAAATGTCATTGCTAAGCATTTCTTTATCAACGCTCTCTCCACCAAGCTATTTTAAACGCTAACACGATCCCGTAGATCGATATATTTTAATGACACAATACAGTCGTCAAGTTTGTCATCTTTACGACACATCCATTCATAGATACATAGATTTATACATGTGTTATATTAATGATTTAATATTCCAGAAACAATATTATACTATTTAATAAATAATAACCAATAATGATGGATGACCTTAATATTAATAACTTATAAACTAGTGGATGAGAAAGTAAAGAATGATGAATCTTTGCAAACATTGATATTTCATATGATTAAAATCGTCTTAGCAATTACATTTGGCGGCTGTTTTAATTAATTACAGTTGCAAGATTGCGACAAAGCAGAAAATAAAACGGTATCGAAATACTTCGATCACTTTCGTACTTCCTTCTAGCCAGTGTCTAAATTGATGTTAGTCTACAATCTTTGAAGAAAATGTACTGAATGATACTGAATTATGCAGCATAAATACCCAGAAAGACATGCAAATCTGCCACTTAAAAAGGGTGATGCCTACCACGAGTAATGGAGTTAAACGGTGTCACTAACACAGCTATAAAATTGTCCTTTTGAAGACAGTAAATACATCACTATGATTATTCTCTTTGTTCTTATCTTTTTATGAAATATATTTTTGCATATTTGAAGTTCGAGCTACCAAATTACCACACCGAAAGTGCAATATCCGTTTATAATTCTAGCTCTACCACACCCCAACAAACTGTCATGCCGTAATGATAACAAATGATATATGTGATTCCGCTTATCGTACTGTATTGCCTTATTCTGACACGTGAGCCCTTAAAAGATACATAAATACCAAACGTGTCCTTAATTAGTTAGAATTAATTTACATATGGCATGTTTTTTTGAGATAGTTGGTAGATGTGGTTCATAAATTCATTATATTTTAAGTTCCGTGCTAAGTAGTTTTACAATGAAAACAAGTTTGTAGTATCGTATATTTGTGTATTTTCTAAATTATGTATGTACAATATTTACATGCATTACGTAATGTCGGTAAAAACTCATTGGGGCCTTTCTTTAATTAATCATGCCCTTTCGTTCAATATGTACGTTCTTATCTCGTCTCATCTCGTCTCATCTTCAACCTATACCTCATTTCAATCTCATCTTATTATATATTATTTGCATATAAAACTGACTCGGTAGCATTATTTTTATGTGTGCCTAGTTGCTATGGAATACAGAATGGTGCGTGCAGCTCAGACCATGGGTGCCGTTTTCCCGCAGACCTGGCTTCGAAGTCTCCGTTGAGTACGAATTAAAAATTCTCTAACCCTTATGCCAGTATTATTGTAATTCTCTGTTATAGCCAAAGGATCCTGTTTTCCTGTAAAGGAATCAGAATTCCGCTTTAATTCAATTTGCACAAATACTAATTACACCCAAATTAAAGCTTTCATAAAGTGCGTACTATTATGTACGAATCATGAAGCCGGAGATGAAAATGACTTGTAAGAGAGGATCTAACTTAAAAGACACACATATGTAGTAGATGAATGTCAATGAGAGAGAACATTTATCGGCTTGGTATTTCATCTTTGTATATTATACGATTATTATAGGTTGTCTTCTAATTCAATTCATTTTAAGATTGTTGTGTATCGTAGATACCTTGATCGATCGTACAAGTCAAGGACCGTCTTTTCTTTACTTCTGTTTTTCATCGTGCTAAAAGTGAGACTGCAAATATATATCTTACCTGATTAGATACGCATCTATCAATGTTGAAAGCCGATGTTGCTGGTTTAACTACAGCTTTCACTGTATACTGTCATTTGAATACAAGTTGAATTGAAATCTACATTCTGTTTTCTGAACCAAGGTCAATCCTTACTGCATCGTTTCGTCCTTTTCACCTATCATTGACCATACGGGTTGTTGTTGTTGTTGTTGTATAGCAAATAATAGAATAAGTTCAAGTGAAGTACACTCATTCTACAAACCCATGATATACGTTATTCCCTATGAGAAACAAACACACAGGCTGTTGAGTCCGCGTAAGCAGACATAGATAAACAATTTATTTAGTTGGAAGCTATGACTTTGAACATTTGTAGCTGGACATTGATCCGTATCGGATATATTTGTATTTTCATGTTTAGGAAAAGAAAACTCGTAAAACTCTTTATTGTATGTCAAGATGAGAAAACGACGTAAAGAAAAGATGCACGCAAAAGCTTAATCAGTTCAGGTGATTAGAATAAACAGCAGATTCAAATATTATCTTTTCGAAAAATATCTTCAAAAATATGGAATTATCAGTCATTAAGAATTGTAATAATCGAAACATACCTGAACATATTTGTGCGTGTGATTGTTTGTGTGTATGTACTCACCGTTCCCAATTTTTTTCGGTTTCGGAAATTACCGGTACCTTTTTAGGACCATTTAAGATCTCGAAACTTTTACTCAGTTTCAAATGTTTCGTGGTTCTAACACGGCACTTGCTGTTTAATGACTTTTACCAGGTTCTATATCGGTCCATGCCAAATCACCAACTTGCTTTGTTGTGAAACTGGACTAAAGTAAACAATTCGTTCCCAAAAGAAATGTCAGCATACGAAGCAAACAATTTGGTCCCTATATATATTATATCGAACCAATTGGACCACATCCTTTACTTTTTATTGACACAATGTTTTATGAAGTGACAATTAATCCAATATGCGCGATCAAGTACATTGGTTTTTATTGGCATATTTTTATCACAGTTAGCGATGAAGAAGTAAAAGGTTTTGATTTTTTTCAAACAGATTCGGCTATTTAGAACGTACGTCCTTAGTTGACGTTTTACGTTGAAGTTTAATATGTAGAAACAAGATGTTGAAACGGTGCGCCAGTGCACCATTTGTAGTAGCAATATGTTGAAACGGTGCGGCATTATACCATTGGTAGTAGCAAGATATTGAATACTGTATGTATTATTCCCACCATTCCATTTATCTGGTGATTCAAAATCATTACATCTTGGAGTTACATTGTTTTTCTTTATTGTTTGAAAATGTTTAACGTTTAAAATAGTAAGGTTGAAAAGAAGTCATTATTTTATTTATATTTAGACATTATTTCGTATGTTTCCAAGGGTGTAATAAGTTAATTTTCACTGCAAGCCGTATAATATGTTATAGTTCATGCACTGTGAGACAATCGTACAGTGTATTTTAAAATTTTGTTTTTTATTATCATTCGCCTAATTATTCCATAATCCAGAACTGAAATAAAATCCTCTAAAGATATGAAAGTTAAGGACCACTTTAATTCATCTTTCTGGAGGTCAAATGACATAGAAGGAAGACCAATGGGGAAAGCATTCGATGTGCATTTTATTGCATTGGAAAAGGCCCAAAGCATACAGATTTACAACTTTTCACGCAAAATTGTCGTTTTGAAGTTGTTACAAAGCCTTGCAATAATATTTATAAAATAGCTTAGTATAAGTGACAGACGTGATGTCTCTAATCAAGCGCCATAGCAGTTGCCAATGAATATTATATTGGCGTCCTTGATATTCTTCAGTTTCAGAAACAAAAGCAGTTTTCTTTTGCTGCGATACCAAATCGTCAGACCGCAGACGTTCTCTTGCACTGCATTTATATATTCAGTAGCTTCTAAGAAGAGTTTATTACTTCCTAGATTGATTAAAATTACGACCTCTGTTTATATTTCAAATTATTTGTTTGTAAAATGCTTCCACGCAGCTATCATTCGATCTATCGTCTGTCTACCTATATATTTATATCTTGCATAATTCATTGATCTGTACACCTCAATGGGTTAATTTTATATTCAATCTTTTAAAAGCAATAGGTCAATTGTTTTTATTTTCTTCATACCTTTATTTATCAGT
Organism: Sinohyriopsis cumingii; assembly: GCA_028554795.2. Lineage (NCBI taxonomy): Eukaryota > Metazoa > Mollusca > Bivalvia > Unionida > Unionidae > Sinohyriopsis > Sinohyriopsis cumingii. The sequence continues at coordinate 25,899,939 of CM068840.1, read as the reverse complement.
TATTGCATGCCATGCGCTAAAAGACAATGTAAAATTTGATCAGAACTGCGTAGTCGGGAAAAGACCATTGGTACTATTTGTACTTCTCCCTTTAAAAGTACAACCTCACTCAACTGACCGTATCTAAACGTGTACATGTGTGAACAGTAGATCACATTACCTGTCATGAAACAAATAACCTTTAGTAGTGTCACACAACAGATGATGATTTTAAGCTACGGATATGAGAAATGGTGCCATCGGCCCGACGACAAACATAAAAGAAAACTTTCATCTGTAAATAATAATTACCAATGAAAATATTTCTTCAGGTGCACACTCTTCATTATTTATTTATTTATATAAGTGTCTTGCTAATTTGAACGTTGCAGCAGATATTTCGATATATAACAGTTACAATATGAGTGAGATTTGCGACGATGAAGAAATTAATAAAGGATAAACAATACCAAATAGCTAATGGTATAATCTCCTTTTTTTGTTTGAAAATAATCTGTTCATTATTGACAGAAACAAAACAAATCTTATTCTCATTTTCAGTTGACGCTTACTTATTGAAAGAGGAGGTCAGAGCTGCTCTTGAGCAGTTATAGCTCGGACAATATTCCAGTATGAAAGGTCTTAGTTTAAAGCGACGGAGTATATATATATATATATAAATTCAGCTTAGTTGAGAACATCAGAGTCAGATTTACGAACCAGGTAGTCTAAACTACACGAATTTCAATATTGTTTTGGTGAACGATTAAGGATTAGGTACATATAACTGACACCTATTTTAATAGGAAACGTAGTGCAAAAAGTAACTAATAGGTCATTTATTTAACATCATTTTCAAAATTAAGCTTAATGCAAAATATAATAACTACGTGCATGTAATCAACACCAGTTTCAATATCAAGTTCATATGCTAACTATCTAGTCTATAAAATGCGTGTATTTTATTTAATAATTGTCTAATTTCGAAAGATAAACATGACAATCTTGCCATTATATGATTAATAGAATCTGCTTTGGGGTTTGCACCGAGACATGGAAATCCCAGTCAGGGGGTTTCATTATTTGACTCCTCATGCGAAAGACCCTCGTCGAGAAACAAATAATGTAACCACGGGGCTGGAATTTCATTGTCTTGGTACAAACACAGAAATATATTACTTTTCTCACCCATGTTTTTATACAACGTGTTTTTCCGATTAAATTAAAAGTAACCTTGAATATTTGCAAGATAATCAGCAGATTTAACAAATGCGAAGGAATATTACTGGATAAAAATGTCTCGGAAAGGAACGCACAGGACAGTGAAGTAAAAACTGCTTCTTAAATCTGAGCCTGCGCAATTTTTAGTTCCAACAACAATGACGGCTTCTAGGAGGTTACAAATGTTTATAGTTCTTTAATCAAATTCTAGACATATGTTTACATTGTTACATATTTCATTAATCAGAGTTTAAAATGTGTTTCTATTGCAAGACATTGCTTTACAGTTGGCACTTTTATTGAAGTATACGCTCCCTTGAATTAGAATGTTTGCAAGAACACATAAGTGGGGCAGATTCTCCAGTGCTATATTCGGACGTGTGTGATCATGTTATTTTAAGCAGAAGCTTCAGAAGAAAAGCTCCAGTTTATTTACACCTATAAACATTTTCAAAGTACTGAATCCAAGTCTCCAATTCTCGCTTATATGTTAGGATTCTTTGCCTGTGAAAAATAATACTATTTAACCAATTTAAAGCTGCAGCACCCTTTGTTGTACATCACATATTTTTGTTTAGGTGCTACCGAAACATAAATTAAATTTGGATATGTCTTACATTTTGTTGTTGAATTTAATTATTGTGCATGTGTCACTTACATAGTAAGACTACTGCACAGTGAATTTCACACATCATAGTTTTAATGCGTCACACCTTTTGCAGCAAATTAAGGAAGAAAGTAAGAATAAACGATTGATGAGACTGTGGGATCTTCTGGAGAAAAGGGCATTTATTTTCTTTGCACTGTCGCTACCATTTTATTATTCTGTTTTATAGTAAAAGTCGTATCGGTCTTGTAGGCGTTCAACACCAAACATTCAGTAGTGAGTGTAATTATTTTAGAATTTTATTAAAATACATTTAAATGACAGTTATTCACTATATTTGGATCCTGTTACAACCATATTCCTCTGAAAGTTCATTATTTAACATGCCGAGAAGTACATATGTAATATCAATGTTCAAGTACATCAACATATTTGGACAAGATCAAACTAAAGGTGTAATCAATTTATATCCTAATTGAATATCATGTGCTTTGATGTCACAGTGAAAGCTATGCGTGTTGATCAATAAATACATAGTACCATATAATATAATGATTTGACTCAACATTCTCTTTTCTTGTACCAGTTTAGTACCTGGCCGACATAAACGTACATAGCGACTGATATTTTTCATCAGGAATTTTCTTGAGACAGTTAAAGTGCAAACTATTCAATAATCAGGATTGAATAGATTTTGTTTAAAGAAATGTATTGTTAAATTTTAGTACAACAATTTATGTATAATTTAAGATGATTGAAGTCATACATACATAACCTGTATGACTTTTATTTAAAGACAAGCACAATAAAATTGGCTTTTAATTAGATAGGATTTAAAACATTTGAGCATGGACAATTCAAGACTAATGAGAAAAAGTAAGTTATATGTGTTAGTGTTTGCTTTTAATTTAACTTAGAAAACAGCTTTCCATTTGTCCAGGTCATCTTCTATAGGGTCAGATAATACGTTGACATTCAATGGATAAACCTCCAATCTTTGGTTTTGCATTTTGGAAACAATCATATTCCAACTTTTATTTTAATATGACACATGAACATCAGTATTAATGTAATTAAAATTTAATATGCTAAATAAAATATTTACTTCAATGAAATTCTAGCTATATGCCTTATTCAATAAGGTTGCAAGAATTACATGGTGAACAGCTTAGTTTCATTTACTTCCTGTAAATCTTACATTAGTAACAACATAAGGACAAACAAAACAATATATAGGCTTCCCGCTGCACTTGTTTTATGATAAGGTTAGGCAGGTCATTTTCATTTTTCAATATTATATTTATATATTTTTGGTGATTTCGTTTTCTTTTATCATGGATGGTAAAAGTGCTAGGATTGGTAAGAAATACGGATGATCGTCTTACCGGAAACACATCTCTTATTTGGCACTGTATGTTCTGGACACATCGTTTTGTTTTTTTTTAAGTTGTAAGTTGAAACCAATTTTAATTTTTTTTAAACTATGAAACTGTGTACTCAATATAAAACTCTTTAATCCACTGCATCTCATCAACCCAATCCATTCCCATTGAAACATATGATCCACACTTTTGTGTGAATATAATCAAAGTGCACTTGAGTTTCATCCGTGGTTTTGATGAAATTGTCGGCAAAATCAGCTGTTTCTCTTCTGGCCTTCATGAACTAATCAAACGATTTAATATTGTCCAAATATATACACATTATGGTACATTATGGATGCATAAACTACATAACCAGAGGTCGCTGACATAGTTTGCCTTTAATAAATCGCTGATGAATATTACATTTTAACAGTACAAGGTAAGTTTCTCTCATTTCCTTATCGAATAAGCATTTTGTGTATCTATTTTATTGTAACATGCAGTGGGTGGGACGGGCACAAATCCAACACAAATTTATTTTGTTTCTTAAACCTTGGGATATCTGACCTAGTTCAACAAAATTTCACCATAAGTTCTGTGACAGAAAAAAAAAATTATTATCTTATCGTGTCCCAAGATAAACGGTAAATTCATTAGCAAGGAAGTATTTTTGGATCATTTATCATCAACTTTTGTTGCATTGAGTTTCGAGGGTTTTTTATTTAGACTTTTACTTTAGCTTTAACAATTTCCAGTCATATCGCAACGATGTATGTAGTGTGGCAGTTTAAAGTGATGTCTAGCACTAGAGCATCATGCCACATACGTGTAGCATGACGTCCCACCCAGTCACATTATCCTGACACCAGGCCGACAAGTCCTAACACTAACCTCTTAATGCTGATCACCTAGAGAGGCAGCTGTTAGTACCATTTTTAGAAGTCTTTAGTATGACACGGCCGGGGTTCGAATCCACGACCTTATCCATCCGGGGCGGACGCTCTAACCACTAGGCCACCAGAGCGTTCAGAGAGCATTTTGTAGACTTTTGAAAGTGAATTTTCATAATTCATTGTACGTGTTTCAGGAGATGAATGGTAATAATAATGATACCAATGTAATTGAAGCAAGAAATGCTTTCATCAGATCTATTTTTTAGTTTTTCGTTACCTAGGTTGATGCCTGGTTCAAAGAATTTGAACAGCCACCAGATTTTGTATAATGGTTTTACGAGGAGATAGAGTGGAATAGAAACGTAATATTATTGTATGCATTCCATAGTCATCCCTCCTTAATAAGCCATTTCGGTCTAAAATTTCACTATTAACAAATTCAATAAAACTGTTTCTAATTATACTTCTTTGCCTTGACTTAAGTGAATTGCTTTCGTGCCCCATGAGTTGGTGTTTTAGCCAGGATGTGTTCTTGCAAGGTTTACATAAAATAGACACAAAGACATGTAATTGAGTCATTTAAAGACAAAATCTGGCAGAAAGCAATTACTAATGTGTTTCATTATCATAAATCAAATATATGTGCAGCAAGCTATCATTTAATTTCCATATGCTCAATTATTGTTTATGCAGATAAACACAATCCATTATGCATTCTGTTTTTGTATTGCACTGGTCGCCATGTTCTGATTATTTTCCCATTTTCCTAATACCATATACGGCATTGGAACTGAAAAAAGTCATATACCCATTAAATATCCCATAATATTTCTTGATTGCGAGGTTAAGAATAATTTAACACATTTCTGTAACATCAACTCCTGTTCTGTTTTCATATTTGGCTACAAGCAAAATGTGCAGAATTTCCAATTACATATGTCGCTCCATTTATCATGTGTAACCTCTGTAAAGTTTCACAAAAAGATACATACAGAACAACTGATGACATTTTTTACCCAAGTAAAAATAAATGTAGACATCATAAGTATTGCACAGCATGGTAGGTAAAACAACAATAACTGGGGAAAAAAGTAAAACCTAAGTAAATCTTTCAGCAAAAAATTGTACGAAACATTATCACACCTTCAAGTAAAAGCTTAAACTTTGGAAAAACTAATGATTAGCAGCATTATGGAGATACTATTCCTATGGAAAATTTGGTTGTTTATTTGAATTGTCATGAAATTATCATTTGAAAATGGTCCCAATGAATTATATAATATTTTATTTTAAGGTTGGCACGTGTCTCATCCATTTTACCTACTTTATCAAATGAAATGTACCATTTCTTGCTTTTAATCAATCTAACTGTGACTGTTTAGTTTGAATATCGCTTTTTAAACAGTTCATTAAATATTTTCGTTATAATAAATTGTCAAAAACGTATTTTATATAAAGCAGACCAGCCAACCCTGCGGAAAAGATCGGTAAAATCCCAATTTATGGACGTATCTCCCATGTCCGTGTTTTTATTTCTGGATTTTCTGTGCCTGATATGTTTTTTAGTACTTTATCATATCCGGCTTCATTTCGGTTTTCATCCGCAAATACAAAGAGATTGTCTCACATTGTTTTTTTCTCTATCCGACCCCCCTCAGAAAATCTCAGTATCATAATGGATAAGTTTCTCAGCAAGAAGCGAAAAAAAGAAGAAATGAAAGTAAATGATGACTTTTTACCAGCCAAGGAAAAGAAATGGGATTTTAAAAAATTAGGATTGATTGGGAGAAATAGTCAGCCTATCCTGGAATAAATTTGTGCGCAGATCAAACAATAGAGGGAAAGCCGAGGTGTGCACATCATATATATGTTTTATGTGTGCTATTGGTCCTCTTTTTGGCCATACGAAAGCATTTTTCTGTCAGTCAGAAGATATTAATGACAAATATGCATATCATCAACTGATGAAATATTTACATTTCTTTGACATTTTTGAGGGAAAAGGAGATAAAAACTGATTATGATCAACCCTGCAATGCTCAAAGAAAAACATTTTGGGCACAGACTCAGGGCTGGTGACTTAAAAAAATCACAAGCCCTGACGGAAGTTAAACAAGCCTGAACTCCAATTTCCATATACCAAACACTTACCCTTTCTTAATAGTATTTGTTACACAAAATTGCAATTGCTACAATTCAAATATAAATTAGATAGGGGTTTTGAAAGCAATGCAGGTGTAGTTAGTGTTCCCCACTGCACTCACTATATACTGAATTGTCCTGGTGTTCAAACTTCTCTGTTGGTTTCTCTTTGACAATTGTGGTCAGAACCAATTTGACATATGTCAATATGTTTAAAGTATGTAAAAATAATGAATTGCCACTTCCCTGCCTTATTTGTTGTGTTTTTGCTAGCTTGTTTCACAAGGTAAACTCCATCTGTGATTTCTTAAACTGATTTTTGTTGAGCTTTTATGATACTGTTGTTGACTAATTGCTTCCTAAATCAACTTTAGATACTAATCACACTTGAATACTATTCTGGCAGTTGAAATTATCATGTTTTGCGTTTTATATGTGCAGTAAAATCTGACTTCAAAGAAATGTAGCCACTATTCACAAACATGTCAAGAACATGTAATACATAGGGCTTAAACATTTTCATTTAAAGCGGTGATACATATTACCTTTTGTTCTACTTTTGTTTTATCTATCGGGTTGTTCCATGTCCTGAGCAATGAGCATGCCTATGCAGATGACACAATGGTCTCACCCAGTGCAGTGTTCAAACACATCCCACAAGCTATTGTCAGCCAGTTAAGTAATTTATGAAATGGTGGTTTATAATCTGACCTCTAAGCCCTTTAATTACCGCACTTTAAACTGACCAAAGGATAGTTTTACATCAGCTCCAATTATGAATGTTTACTGTTTTAATGTACTACATGTAATGGGCATATACTGATAGTGGTAGTTTCTTTCCTTCTTTTATTTTCGAAGATTACTGAAAATTATTTTCTCGAAACACAACTGTGTTAAAGGGTTTGGGAGTACAAATCGTGTTTTAGCATGACATGCCGTGTAACAATTTGATTCAAATGAGAAATACACTTCGCATAGACAGCTGCTATCTGATTTTAATCTTTATGGCAGGTATGTCAACATCTTGAAAATATATTTCTGCATTTTATCAGTGCAATGAAATTAGTCCATGACAAATTAGATGAATTTTTTACAAGCCCAATGGACACATCTTTTAGAAACCTGTACAGACCTGATCTGAAATCAAAGGGGCCCAAGGCGTCGGGCTATAAGATATTTTAGTACTGCCTTTAAAATATGTGCACATGAAGGTTTATTTTAATTGAGTACCCACAAACAAAATACATGTATTATGATTTGTAAAACATTTTGATTTATGGCAATGTTTTGGTCTTAATTTTTTAGGAAAAGCAGCATATAGGCCAGAAAATCAACCTTCATGGTGGCCAAGAGATGTTTGCTTTTCCTCACCGAACAGCGATATTCAAGGTAATCCCGATTTTCCTATTGTATTGCCACCATTGTTTTGTTCAAGAATTCTTTCATTTATTTTACCTTTCTCAGTTGTACCCAGTAGTTAAGCACAGGTTAAAGACATATTTTACTGTTTTAAATTTCATTTTAGATCTGTCATCATTTTACTTCAGAGATTATCTATTGTTCTATAGGTGAGGGCAATTTTGAAAATGTGAGCATCACCATATGATTAATTCTTCACTTTTATGTTTTGAGCGACAAAGATGCAATAAACTTATGTTCATTGAAATGTGTACATTGTCATGTTGCAAACATGGATAACAAACCTTGACTATCTTCCAGTTGAATATGTAGATTTTTCCCCACAATTGGTTGAAAAATGAAGGGTGCAATTTATTTTGCCAAAACGCAAAAAAAAAAAAAATTCTGTTCCATTATCAATGGCAATAGCTAGCAGGCTGTAATGGTATTGGCTCTGATTTATCTACTACAACTATCGTGCTTGTATGTTTACAGTATGCATAGAAGTTGTTATGGTGTATTTCAAATAAACATGTTGCTGTTTCTAGAGAATAAGCGAATTAGCGTTGGAGAGATGCGAATGGCTCTAAATTCATTTTTACAACAATGCAGAAATGAATGCACTATGTTTGTATACTTTTTTGCTTTTATTTGTTGTTCCTTAGTGTTGGTTGATTTTGAATGCCAACACAAGCATGGTTAACAAGTCATAGTCATTCTTTTGTAATGAAAATATTTTTCTGTTGTATTATTTCATTTATTGATTTTTTTCTTGATTACTGATAAATTTAAACATTTTAAAGTTTACAAGAGAAAGGCAATATTTTAATTTTTATTCAAAATTCACTTTACCTTCTAAGCAGTATTTATCTATTCAGAAGTATTTCTAATTGAATTATATCTTCCTGTTAAATAGACCCATTAAATATCGAAATGTACTTGTGTGCAGTTAATATGATTGCAAATGTTGACATACTCTTGTTTTTCTCTCTTTTTTAAAATTTATTGTCACCTCATGAACTGGTTATAAGCAAATACCTTTAAAATTCATAGCTCAAAAGTTGAAATAGCTACAGATACTGAAATGTTTCATCCCAAGCATCTTGGAGATTTTAATACCGAGTGGTACCAGTCAGTTTATTTGCCTAAAGATGAAGAGTTTCTATAATAATTGTCTAAAGTTTATATTGTATCCTGTTAATGAAATATATGTATTCAAGTCATTGATAAATAGTGCTTGTCTCCCGTTTCAAGTTCAGAAGAAACTTTTCACAATTATGTGAGCAAACTGTGATCACATTACTTCTCTGGAGACAGTACTTACCAAATTATGATAAGAAAGTTTCATTTAACAGAGTATGCATGTACAATTAAAGTTTCAGTAGTTTCGGATTTATAATAACAATTAATAAGCAATAATTGGTATTGCATAATTTTTTTATATTTTCTTGTTCTGCTTCACTTGGTCCCTGGTGGCTGAGTGATCTAGGTCACCTGCCTCTCTCTTCGTGAGTTCAAGTCTCAGATTCAGCCAACAAGTTGGCTAGTAGCTTCCTGTGTTGGTGATTCTTCTTGGAATTTTTAGTACTTCTTCCCCACCAGATATGCTGGCTGTCATGTATAGCATATAATGTGCTGAAAAATGGCACTAAACCAACAACAGTATTAATTCGACTTAACTGTACAGACTCTTCACTGAATTTTTATATTGTATTGAGAAAGCAGTGTCAAACGTGTATCTATATTTTTATGGAGATATTCGGGTCTCCTTAGCGTGCACAATATCAGATTTAAAGTTGATAGCATCAATGAATGCATGTTAATTACAGTGCAATATGATTGCATGTGCATGATAAAACGTAAGAATTTTCATCAGATTGGTATCTATGTGTCTACATAGTTGTGTTGATTATTGGACATATCCTGAGGTCTCAGTCTTCAGTGGGTTATTCTAACCTTAAAATTAGAAAATTAAGAAAACCTAGAGAGACTTATTCCTCCAGTTTGCCAATGGATTGAATAAGTATGTAAGAAATAATAGGTACATGATATTTGATGTTTCCAAGCCAGAGCTCTTTACAAGATTCAAAGAAATGATATTTATTTATGTAGAAATGTATCTTCAAAGCATAATCAGTTATCCCTGTCATATGGTCAATTGCAGCATCAAGGCTAGGGCAGTATTTAATTGTCAACCTTGTATATAATGTTTTGTTTATATTAATTTTAAGAGTTGCATGATACTCACAATAGCAAAGTCTTCCAGTGTATTATTTGCATTTACTGTTAATATTCGCAGAAAAAAGTTTATTTCAAAGTACTGTTTGAATGTTTGCATGCTAATGTTTCCGTTCTTAGAGTCACTAATGTGTTGCAACATGTTTAAATAGTTCAGATGATGAACAATCAATATAATTAAGATGTTGGCAGTTTAAAATATAACATACACCAGAGTACGAAGTTTAAGAAAGAAAGTCAATTAAAGCCAGCATCAGGATGATTGCTTAATAAAGAAATTCTAATTAAAAGTTTGGTGAGATATGCAGATGTTAATATTATAGTTGCAGCTGAATATATATGACATAAGTTCTTATATATTTTGTGCATAAATCATAAAAATTATTGTATATAGTAGTGGTAGGTAAAACGTTTCCCATGTAACCTATTGGACCCGGTCTGTCTGTATGTTATAAATTTATTCAAGCTTAAAGTTCCTTCACATTTATATTACTCATGCCACCATTAGGAAAAATAGAAAGACGGTTACACAGCTTTATCAGAAAATAATTATTTGCATAAAATATTCAAACAAAAGCATTTAAAAAAAGTATATATTGAAAACATTCCATGAATTCCAATTTGTTGCTTGTTACAGTGGTAATATCAGATAGGTCAGTGATGACCAGTTCGCTTTAGCAATTTTCTTTAAAGTTTATAACATATTTAAATGCCATGTAGGGTATCAGACCTTCCAACTCTTACGATGCTGTCGTAAGTCTTAAAACAAATTACCCTTAAAATACGGACTTAAAGCATAAAAGAAAAAACTTCGAAAAAATTATCAATGCTGAAAAACCCGGAACATTTGTTCATCCGTGTTTGATTTGGATCAGGGTTTCATATTAGAATTAGTGAAATTACTAAGGGAACTAGACTAACTTTACAGATGCTGTAAACTGCCGATTTTATAACTTTTTTAAAAGGGTGTCCAGCAAGAATTGTATGTTTAAGAAAAAAGGGAAAATAAGCCTATTGAAACGTGTTAATTAATCAACACCGGAGAATAAAAAGGAATATTTAAATTGTTGTGAATAAAAGCTGGAAGGGACACAATCACGTTTATTGGACATCACGTGCCAATTCGAGTATCAATTGTGGCGCGAGATATGATTGCCGTCGTCATGTGAAATGGAAAAAGATAAGAATTAGGTCAAGTTGAGAGATAGCCACAAGCCATTGAGTTGCATAGGGTTTGGAACCTTAGTTTTGTGCGACTGTACTATTAGCAAATAAAGTCTATGTTTACTTTACAAAGTTTTCATTTGAACATAATATTCATTTTCGCTGCATGGTTCAAATACCAAACTTTTAATTACGTTTTCTAGGTTTACAACAACAGTTTTTGATATTGTTTACACCGTACTGAAAACGGGGTTCCCAGGTCTGGGGTACTGAATGTTATTTTCATTCTTTTATATTAATGTAATCCATAACTACTTCTAGTGATATCTCATAAGCTGACGGTCTAAAAATGTATTGTTTTGTTTAAACATTATATTGACATGAAGTAGATAATGAGGCTGTCACATGTCAGGGTCACATGGTAGAAGAGGATGGACAGATGGAGCATCCAACTCCCCCAATCATATCCACCCGGAGAAAGATCCAGTTGAACATTTAGGTGCAGCCTGTCAGGGCGACCAGGAGGAAGAAGCTTATGTTGAGAATCGTCAGGTGCTTGAGATCAATCAGCTACCATCATGTGCTGCAAACCACCGTGCAGATGAGGTTGATCAGCAGGTACACACTTGTTAGAGCCGCCAGGAGCAAAAGGCAGTTGAAAGTGTTCTACTTCCAGTCAGGGTGACTAGGTTGAATACTTTGAAGTTGAACATCCTACTCTCTGCAGTTGGCACCACCAGGAGGGAGATGTTGAACAGCTACCACCAATTTCTGCGGGCTATCCAGAAGATGAAGTTGACGTGCCAGGTCCCTCTTGTTGGGATCCCCAGGAGGAAGAGGAAATGAAGCAGCTATATATTTCCTGTTCCGGATTATGGGATAATATAGTCAAACAAACGAATCCTTCCTTCACTGACTACCAAACGGAATAGGAAGAGGTCAAGCAGCCTGTCCCTTCTGGTCCAGGTAAACAGATCTTAGTTATAGAAAAATCGAAAATTATTCGGTGTACGTAGAATGACCAAGCGATTACACCGAATTTATATTCAGTGTCAAACACATATACAATTTCTAATCACTCTGAATTGAAGCACACTAATTTTATGGATTGATGAAGGCCTGTTACACTCAACACAAAACAATTCTACACCACGTGCTGTTCATTTCAGAAGGCTGGTCTTTCAGGATATAAACAATTTTACGTACTTAACTAATTGCCTGCAAATACTGTTTAGTCTTCATGATATGTGCATGCTTCTGTGTGTGTGTGTGTGTGTGTGTATGTGTCTGTGTGCGAGTGTGTGTGTGTGTATGGTTGTGTGTTTACTCAGTACATTAGTTGAAATGATACACATATTACATTAAATTCGTATCTTCATACACAGCCTTTATTATATTACATATTAGTACATGTGTGATTCAGATTGCAGACATACCGAGACAGATCTCTTTGGACGTAAGATACATATGTGAATTACAGTTCATTAATATATTTAAATATGCATCTTGCCATGGATAGCAATATGATTTTTTTGGAATGAATAATTTATCACCGAAATTGATTATCCTTGGTTAAAATTTTTGCAGTTGCTCTGGATGTATGGCCGAAAAATTTCAAACAGATTATTTTGGTCTTCTTGTCTGAAAAGATTACATTGTTTTTACCAAGACAATATTATTTACAAAAAACAAGTTCCTAGTGATGTGAGTATGGTGCACTGACTTTATTCGTTTGCCATTTGCAGTTGTGTATGACAGAGATTTTGAAATTAGGATTGTATTCCTCGTCCATGTGGTCACACGAATAATTCTTTTATCCTGTCTAAATTTCACTGGTATGTGCATTTGTATATTTCTCTCAAGTCTTGTAACATAAAGTGTAGAATATTTCATTCTTTTTGGGGTCCAATTTAAATAATTCAAGCTCCTATTAATTGATAATTTAATGATACTGATGAGCAATATTTTGCATGCAAATGTTGGTAATGGCTTTTGAGGTTTCGATATTTTCCAAGAAGTATGTATATTGGAGACCAGTTCTATGATGTACATATATGCTTCATGTTCCCACGTGAATGTAATTATTTCATTACAGATCATTGATGCCTAGATGTATTCTCTACTGAGGGACACAGTGGTGAATTTTGCTGTTTATATTACGATTTGTTGTTTTTTCTTCATATTCTTCATCTTTTCTGCATTTTTGATACATGAATGATGAAGGTTTCTTGAATGTTGCAATGATGTTCTAATGTTCAGGATGTACATGTCACTGTTGGAAATGTTGTAATACTTTGCTTTTGTTCAGGATGTATATGTCACTGTTGGAAATGTTGTAATACTTCGCTTTTGTTCAGGATGTTCATGTTGGTGTTGGAAATTTAATAATTTGCTTTTGTTCATGATGTTCATGTTGGTGTTGGAAATGTTGCAATATTTTTTTTTTGTTCAGGATGTTCATGTTGGAAATGTTGCAATACTTTCCTTTTTCAGGATGTTCATGTTGGTGTTGGAAATGTTGTATTACTATGCTTTTGTTCAGGATGTTCATGTTGGTGTTGGAAATGTTGCAATATTTTGCTTTCAGGGTGTTAATGTTGGTGTTGGAAATGTTGTATTACTTTGCTTTTGTTCAGGATGTTCATGTTGGTGTTGGAAATGTTGCAATATTTTGCTTTTGTTCAGGATGTTCATGTTGGTGTTGAAAATCTTGTAATACTTTGCTTTTGTTCAGGATGTACATGACATTGTTGGAAATGTAATATTTTGCTTTTGTTCAGGATGTACATGTCACTGTTGGAAATGTTGTAATATTTTGCTTTTGTTCAGGATGTTCATGTTGGTGTTGGAAATGTAATACTTTGCATTTGTTCAGGATGTTCATGTTGGTGTTGGAAATGTTGTAATAGTTTGCTTTTGTTCAGGATGTTCATGTTGGTGTTGGAAATGCTGTAATACTTTGCTTTAGTTCAGGATATTCATGTTGTCTTGGAAATGTTGTAATAATTTGCTTTTGGTCAGGATGTTCATGTTGGTGTTGGAAATGTTACAGTATTTTGCTTTTGTTCAGGATGTTCATGTTGGTGTTGGAAATGTTGTAATACTTTGCTTTTGTTCAGAATGTTCATGTTGGTATTGGAAATGTGTTACTTTGCTTTAGTTCAGGATGTTCATGTTGTTATTGGAAATGTTGTAATACTTTGTTTTTGTTCATGATATTCATGTTGGTGTTGGAAACGTTGCAATATTTTGCTTTTGTTCATGATGTTCATGTTGGTGTTGGAAATGTAATAATTTGCTTTTGTTCATGATGTTCATGTTGGTGTTGGAAATGTTGCAATATTTTGTTTTTGTTCAGGATGTTCATGTTGGAAATGTTGTCATATTTTTCTTTTGTTCAGGATGTTCATGCTGGTGTTGGAAATGTTGTAATATTCTTGCTTTTGTTCAGGATCTTCATGTTGGTGTTGGAAATGTTGCAATATTTTGTTTTTGTTCAGGATGTTCATGTTGGTGTTGGAAATGTTGTAATACTTTCCTTTTGTTCAGGATGTTCATATTGGTGTTGGAAATGTTGTAATATTTTGCTTTTGTTCAGGATGTTCACGTTGGTGTTGGAAATGTTGCAATAGTTTGCTTTTGTTCAGGATATACACATTGGTGTTGGAAATATAATACTATGATTATGTTCAGGCTAGGTGTTTTAGATGTTGCAAAGTCTTCTGAATCGTTCTTGATTGTGTTACTAATAGTTAATAAACCAGTTATATCTTGCCAAAACTATTGCATCTTCTGGTTTATTTTAAGGGTTCCATCATGAAATTAATGGAAACAGAAAACCAGAAGACCAATATAGTGTCTGTAGATTGGATACAATTTGGTGCCATTAAAACTTGTTTATTGTCACAAATGTTTTCAAATTAACAACCATATCTGTACAACAGATGATCGGTTTTGTTGCCTTTTAATTATGTATGTATATTTACTTGTTGTATTGATTCAATGTAGATCTAAAACTGAAAGTCCATTTTTCATTAACAGGTACATTTTCTCTTTAACAGCTCGAGTATCAGTACATACCATGATCTGCTATGTGTCTGATGCCAAATATAAATCAACAGTGTAAAGTAGCAGATGTAAGCTGTTTGTAACCTTTTTGAAAATAAATACATATATTTGTTAAAAAATTGTATAGAAGAAATATGCCGTTCCTACTTAAATGTGTTTTACATTTTAATGTGTATATTTTAATTTGTATGTTTTAATTTGTATGTCTTAATTTGTATGACACTGTTACCTGCTGTCTTTTTGTCCTCACATCAAGATCTGTGGTGGAACATCTTTGTTCCATCATCACCTTTATGTCTTGCTCCATAGATTAAATTCATCAATTAAGTTCCATCGTGCATTGTATTGTGCAGAAAACAACGTTTGTTTTAGACATTTTGACCCTTGAATAAATTGTTACTGTAGCAACTATTTTCTGAACTATTAGAGAAACAGTATTCAGTAGTGGTTTGCTTTTCTGTAATTTTTCCATTCTTTCCATCAACAGGTTGAAGTAGCAGACGAGACAATTATATTATTATTCAACATGGGTAGACAACACTGGATTTTAGTAGTAAGTTCTTTTCTTGTGATTCGGAAAGTTTATTCTTGTTGCATATTCAAAAGGCAGTTAAACCACCTTGCATTGTCTCAGGGATGTCTTCTCAGAAACGTTTTCATAATCGTATTGCTTGCAGCAGTGGTATTTAGATTTGACTCTTTATGTACTTTTTGTGCATCATCACTAGGTTCTTGGCAAGATTGCAAAAAATCCACATGGACTAGAGACATATAGTTTGGCTTGTATACTTGTATGCATAGGTAAAAAAGATGATTAGATTTTCAGGCTATGATAGCAGCATTTCAGTTTCTTTTACACATTTTAAAGTATTATATTGTTTAATTTTACAATTCCTTGTTAGCACAATAACCACTTTAGGTAGACAAATCAAGTTACAAATGTGCGTGAATGGATATGACTATACTGAATCTTGTTAGATGTTCATGTCATTGTAGCAATTAATGAAATTGGCAGAAAGAATTTTAAAAAAATGTGATTAGAAAATGTTGTTCTTGGGATTTTTTTGTGCAACAAATATTGGTCTTTAATATTATTTGTGCAAGTGCCAGGAGTATTAGTATCCTTAATTCTTTTGGGGGAAGTGGGTGAATCACTTACATGCCTTTTGTACACGTGGAAGTAAGCTATCGTGTATTTCATAATTGAACAAATATAACAATTGTTATTTATATAGGTTCCACCAGCTATTACACAGGGTATTGCACTGAAACTCAAACTGCCAAGCAACGGAAGACTAGGTTGTATGGCTGAATACCATATTACCATTAAGGAGAGACAATAATTCATTTATTAAATTTGCTTTGTAATAATGAAGTTAGTAGACATAGCTCTTGAATACTATACCCTAAACAGAATATAGATTAATATTTTTTGAAATAGAACACGTAGAATAAAAGGGCAGAATCTAACACTGAATATACTAATGGACATTATTCAATGAAGTAATTAATAAGGGACAGCTGATTGTTATAAATACTTGGCAGATGGATGTGCATAGTTCAAATTGCAGATTGTTCCCAAAACAAAATTCATAGTGGTTTAGGTATTATAGTGAGTTTAAGAGTTTTGAAATCAACTTGGAGACCTTCATTGATGCTAAATGTTTGCTAGCTGGAAAAACGCTGTGTATGCTTGATGATGTTGCGACACACCTATTAGTATTAACAGCTAATTTAGAATGGTTATCTTGTATCATAAACTTGTGTTAATTTTATATGAAACCCCAGTTGTGCAGTTCCTTATTATCAGTTTGAAAATAATAAAAGATAGTCTTAGTTTTGTAATTTTCGTGCTATGTCCGTTTTGGCTAATAACCCCACTAGTTTAAGTATGACTGGGAAGTTGTCACACTCTCACATAACAAACAGCCGGATAGCTCCTCCCGTGGCATCGTTTGTTTAAAGGTAATAATCTACATATTTAGTTTAAGAAACTATCATGAAAAGAGCAAATTAGTTTCTTCACGCCAATTTTAGCACATTTAACAAATATAGCAGCATGTTCATGTTGTTCATTCCCGAAATGTGGGCATCTTAGAAAGCTGCGAGTAGCTACCCATGGGTATGTGCTTACATGGTTTGCATGGAATCGTCCTCTGCCAGTTACACTGGCTGCCAAATAAAGCCTATCTTTTGCTGTGAAATGGCGTTAACCCCCCCCCAAAAAAAACAAAATTGCTGCTTGAATGTTAGCACCCTTACCTAAGGTCTTTTACTTTTTTCCATTTGTTTATAATTGTTTTATTATTCGACTACGATTTAAACAATATTTCATATGGATTTTGCTATCCATAGCTGTAACATTTAGATTGCAGTAGACCACATCATTGGAGGCGAAAACACTTATTGCACGTGCATCTCACTGTTCATCTAGCCTTAAGATTATACAGTTGTGAGGTCATAAACTGTCTCAAAATTAATCCTGGAAATTATTGGGAATACTATTTTAACAGAAATAACCACCCGAGAAATGCTTTCCTAAAAGAATAATGTTTGCTATCAAATTAAACATTGGAAACAGATAAAAATCCTCTGTCATCTACTTGATTAAGATCGTGGGTGTCTATTGGTTGAAAGGTAGTAGTGATATCATATTAAGATCGTGGGTGTCTATTGGTTGAAAGGTAGTAGTGATATCATATTAAGATCGTGGGTGTCTATTGGTTGAAAGGTAGTAGTGATATCATATTAAGATCGTGGGTGTCTATTGGTTGAAAGGTAGTAGTGATATCATATTAAGATCGTGGGTGTCTATTGGTTGAAAGGTAGTAGTGATATCATATTAAGATCGCGGGTGTCTATTGGTTGAAAGGTAGTAGTGATATCATATTAAGAATTACCTGACTTTTATTTGTTTTCGTTTGCGATTTGCGGAAAGCTCCTCAAGCAGGAGGAGATGTTACTTCCATCAACCAAATGACATCTTCCAGTCTCGCCTGGAGATATTTGAAAGTATTGATAAGAATCAAAGTGGATTATTACAGAGGTTTATTTACAGTTCTCTCTCTTGTCTCCCTCCAATCACTTGTGACCAGTTGCCATGCTTTTTATCAAGCTTGGTAAAATGATTAATTTTGCATATGTTTGTGTTTTTATATGTTCTTCTACTTGATACATTACCATGTTAAGTTTTTAAATATTAAATGCTGACGTTTCCTAATTTGCTTTTAATTACGTACTATTTAAACCCACATTCTGAGAACGTAATAATAATGAATGAACATTACACAACTGCTATCCTAGCAAGCAGCCATGAGACATGTTTATATAATAACATGAAAAAAGAAACACATTTGTCTCATTTGTTAAAGGGTTACGTTTATATTTGTGAATTTGTCACAGACAGTGCAAAGGTGGAAACAATTTACTTTCTCGCTTTCTCTATTTCTCTTAGACAGCACCATTGAAGAATTATTTAGGCACTGTGGATGTACAGTTCAGTGCCTCCAGGAAAACAAACGAGAGTCCAGTGCGTAAGTTGGGATGCATGTTTGTGTATTTGGCGTGGGGTGGGGTGGTTAATGTTTCACAATTTCTTTTAATGAACTAACCAGCTGTTTCTTTGTTGATTATCAATAAGACATTACATGCCACTACAAGAAATGAAATTAAAACAATCGACAAAGTAGAATATTGAATATCCTGAATCTTAAGTCTTATGTTTCAAATATTTATTAGGGTTTGTTAATATTTTATGTAAGTTTGAAGTTTGACGATTTATGGGAAACTTGAGCATCATACAATGTCTTAGTATCTAGCAATGGAATCTTCAACTTTCTGTAATTGTGTGTGTACATAATTCAGGAGGTTTACTTAGAATATGTCAGTTCTATAAAAAATATTAATAGTATAACCTTTGAGAATGATAATATTACATAGTATAAAGGATCAAGGAAATTATCCTTATCCACAACACCATCTATATTCCCAAACTCGAAATTTGATTCTATAATTAATATGTTCAACAAAGACAAGATTATTGAATAGTTGTTGTTCAATGTATTATTAAGATAAATTCATCAGCTAAATACTGTTTGAAGAACAAACATTTATATATTGTCACGTGCTTAAAGAAAAAACCAAAGAGCTACGTTCGTAACTGCCAATCACGCAACTAACCTTTCCTAAATCCGGTCCTCAGGAGGGTAAATGGAGCATCCGGTGATTCATGCATATTCATAACCTGGAACCCGTAGCAAATTCATATAAATTAAAATAAGACACTTAAATATTTTCTCTACAAAATCATGGGTAACACTACATGAACAAACTAAAAGATGTACATGCAAGTGATTAAGTTTAAAAATAATTGTTTTAATAAATACCGATTGTGAAAAACTGTCGGCGAAAACAATTAAGGATCAAATGAAACAGTGATAGATAAACTTGGTAGCCTTTTGAGCAAATAAGACCTCGTCAAACTGGAGTTTGGTGACACAAGTGTGCAATTAACTTAGTGTCATTAAGACAATCTTTTGGACACAATATACTCTGTTATATGATGTCTGACAATATTTTACGTATGCTTACCATATGGTCAAAACAGTGAAAACACTTCTAGCAGCAGATGCGGGTGTCCCTTGGCAAATTTGGAGCAAATGTATTTCAGTCTAGACCCTTTCTTATCTGCAACAAATGTTCCTTCCTTTCTAATCTGTGGAAGCTGAGGAACAAATGCCAGGTTATCGATATCTTCATTTGGTAATTCTGATGGGCAGGTGTTTTAACGAACGGATCAAAATTGTTTTGTTTAAAATATGGAAGGTTGTCTTTTAGAGTGTCAAACGGAAATTTTTAGTTCACATTTGAAAAAAGGTTGAACAATACTGGTATTTCTTTCTCAATTATGGAAAGAGTGGTGTCATCTCCAAAGATAGAAACATGTTTTGCCAAAGAACAACTCAGAAAATTAAATAAATCTTCAGACGGAACTAAACACTACGCAATGGGTTTGGTGATTCCAAAGCTTTGATCAGTTCCCTCCAATATCTTCTAGCTACAATTCTGTCTCCTCTGTTGATGCAGTATTCTGTTATAACTTTTAAGAAAGACAAAAATTTCAACTTCGATTGTCTTCTTGAACAGTTTGAAGGAGTTTCCCTTTCTGCTATAAACGTATTCCCCTTGATGTAAAGTCAAGCAGGAAAGATCTCAATGTCCTCGAACAAAGTGTCAGCTCTTTGGCTCTGTCAAATAAAGAAATGGTAATATATTGGCCCCATTTATTTGACAAAATGAATGAGGAGGTCACAGGACATTATATAAAAAAGGAATGAACATTTGTCACTCAGGAATTAGAACCAACAATAAGATCATTAGATTTAAAATATATTTTACTACCATAAAACTTACTTTGCTATTAGAGTTGAAGTACTTAATGAATGTCATCACCCTAAAGTCTTATATACTTATATACTGATATGTGCACAAATAGAATCAATCTTCATTTGTCTTGTATAGTGATAAACATGAACTTGCAGTGCAAATCAGTATTGGCTATTGAAACATTAGTGTTCATGAAACAATACAAGTCTTCATTATTAAAAATTATAAGCAATGATATTCATTTGGTTAAAGTGAGAAAGTGACCTAATAAATATGTGGGATAATATTTGTTAGATTATTTATGATAATCTTTGCATGTTAAAATATATAGCTGACAATATCAATCAATACTGGGTTGCAACAAACCATGTCAATAATTTACTCTGACAATGACCACAAATATTTTGTTAACAATTATTCTGAGATGATTATTTGTGGAGACAATGTTAAGCAATGATAAGTGAATGAGTGCTCAGATGTTGTAATCTTTAACATCCAATCCCATTTACCTAATATGTTTTCTGCTGACCTCAAATGGTATTTTGCCAGGCCTAATATAACACACTTTCACTAATAAAAAATGCAATATATTTTTCACAGATGGGATAAAAGGCAATATGTCCCTTCCCAAATATCTGCATATGAATAAACATCAATACATGGAAACATACTCTCATATTATTACATGTGGTCTTCTATTGCATCATATGGTTTGTCCACGGTAGTACTTAACTTATTTTGCCAAGGCGCAAAGTAATTTCGAAATGACACTAATGTTGCATCCATTACTACAGTGTCTGGATCTGGGCCACAATGGGATCATACAAAGACAATGGAATATTCTACTTCAAGCAAGTGCAAAAGAGCTGTACTATGCTGATTTAAAATCACCATAACTGAGTTTTCCCTAAAAGTCATGTCCAGCACCTGTGCGCATCGGACACAGGACTGTGTATTATGTGAAGATTGTTGACCTGAGAAAAATAAAGTTAAAAACAAATATTTCAGTATTCAATTAGAGATCAATGATTAAAATAGTTTTTGATATTATTAATTATAAAGAGAGAGAGAGAGCACAGGACAAGATTTTAGCCCATTTTTTTCCATTCATGCAGTTTGCAATTGAGAAATTTCAAAAATTCATCATTTGCGATATTAGAAATAATCCTATTGCATCTTCGCTAGCAAACGTATCGATGTGATAACCCTACACCTTGGCGGATCGAACAGATTAATTTGGTGCTTTGTCCTAGCAATATCTATTCGATTTCATTAGTTGCCTCCTTTAGTATGTAATGAAAACTAAGCAAAAGCGTGGTGTACATGAGCCACCAATGGTAGGGGCAATTGACCTGAAAAGGATACTTTGTAAGTTTAACAGCGAAAGGATGGCTCTACCAGAGGGAAGACATTATAGGTGTATTTGAGTGAAAGCTATTTGTGTAAAGATGGACCGGCACTGGAAAATTGTTTATTTACCAGTCCATGCAAGTTGTGAGCTCCCTTTGTCTCTGTCATGTAGGAACAGTGTTAAAATTTTAACATTTTAATTTTGATTGGATGCAGTCGCTTGCTGCCATATCCAATGAAATTCACAGACCGAAGCACACAATTATTTGCTCGATATGCCAAGTTATAGATAGGGATATCATATTGGAACCTTGGCATGCTCAGATGAATCCAAGTGTAACAACTATAATATTGTATTAATTTAAAAGAATTTGTGTGTGTGTCTGTGTCTATGTGTGTGATTTGGATTTGGAAAGTGTCTTTAAATAAATTTCAGCCATATCGCTACGATGTCTGCAGTGTGGCAGCTTATAGTGATGTCTAGCACTGGGGCATCATGCCGCAAACATGTAGCATGATGTCCCACCCAGTCACATTATCCTGACACCAGACCGACCAGTCGAACACTAACCTCTTAATGCTGAGCGCCAAGCGAGGCAGCTGTTAGTATCATTTTTGTAAGTCTTTGGTATGACTCGACCAGAGATGGAACCCACGACTTTCCGCATCCGAAGCGGACGATCTAACCACTAGGTCACCGGAGCAGTACTGCATTTTTGTAATAATTGCAAATATAAATACAGAATATTTAGACACATCCAAGCAAAATGCTAATTGTCCCCCAAACTGATGTTTAAACTGGATACTTAAAAATATTTTTGCTATTGATCTCCATCTGAATGAACATGGAATTATTAAAAATTTGTCACAAAACATGAGCAGTACACATAATTATATGTATCTGCCAACAATTGAAAATTATATCAAACATGACCAAGAACATAGGTAGTTAATAACAATGATAATATCTGAAGCATACACGTGCAGTTCAATAAAGAAAATATTAAGAGGGCATTTATAAACTTTAACACAGTAACATGGCATCAGTAACAAAGCTGCTGTGGCTGAAAAAGAAAAACCTAATAACAACGGAGAAAACCCAGTAAAGTGAATACATTAAATTAATAATCAGACAATACAATATACCTACTTTCCAGTGAAGAATAAATGCATTAATCTTCTAAGTACTTCATGACACATGATGTATCTACCCATATTTATCACACACTGCTCCAGGTCATCTGAATGGAATGTTTTCTCACATTAAAATTAACTATGTTACTTTTAAATAAATACAGGAGTCATTAGAGACATGTAAAATGTTCATGTATTATTTATTGGTACTGGAAAATACAAAAGGCTTAAGGTCTATATCAGCAGCTAATGATAACGCATTCTCAATTTTTACTCTTAATGAACTGTACCTATTATATTTTCATATATCTGTACTGACATTTAATATTAGATTAGAAACTTTCTCTGAAAATAAAGCTGTTGCACATGACACGCTGTTCATTATCTTGCTCAAAGTCATAAGACTTTAATTTGTGTGTATAAGAAAGTCTTTTTCATTCAAACAGATAAAAACCATTCCAGCAGTTCAGAGTAACAGTCTAATTATTCGGTTTTACATTATGCCGTACTGAAAGCAGCTACTTCAAGTATCAGGGTTACGTCATGATTGGGCCAATTAAGGCACTGCAAAGCAGTAAACAAATCGTGGGCTAATCAGGGGGAACGAGCGAAACAAAGGGTGGGGTGGGGAATATAGGCACAGTGTGCCATAAACAAAGTAACTAAAGAGGAAAGCAGGACAAAAGTCACTGCTTCTGTTTATTTCAATGGTGTACAAATAGGACAATCGATTGTCTCTCTTTAGCTCATCTTTTAAAGCATGTGGTACCATTAAAATACCATATTCAGACTGCATTTGCACCTTACAGTCAATTACTCATATGCCCAGAAGATCCTTTTGAAAGAGCACTAAAGGTTTGCGCTTAACTGTCCCATGAAAGTAAACTTTCCAGTTAAAATTTCAAGTTTCGTTACTTTTAGCACTTAATATCTGTTGGACACCAAATAAATATGTAGCTGCTGGTTTCATGCAACCTTCTAGAGCAAACATCACACAGCTGGTTATCAAAAACCAAGATGGCATATTCACCATCGTATATGAATCTCTCTGTGAATGGTTTCTTATACTCAGCTTGCATTAGGATGGAGGAATGAAATGGTATTTTCCTCTTTACTAAACATTTGTACTCATACGAAGATGGACGTGTGCTCCCATTTGTCTGAAACAGTTCTTTATGATGGGAAGAACATTTTGGAAGGTGTATGTACTTGACGTTCAAGGTGGTTCCACAGGTCAAGCATTTCTTTTCTTCAGAGGCATAGATTACACCATAGCAATGTTCTGTAATAATACAGAACAGACCCTTCCTTACTTCTATAATTTTCTATGAAAAAATAAAGTGTACATATATATTTTAATGCATTGCATTTGAATATCAACAGTTTTGGTCCATATCATTTTTCAGTGAATATTTTAGCAGACAGACATTTTATCTGGAAATGAAATATTCATAAAACTGAAAATACTACAGAGAAGAATTTATAAATGAAAA
Organism: Sinohyriopsis cumingii; assembly: GCA_028554795.2. NCBI lineage: Eukaryota > Metazoa > Mollusca > Bivalvia > Unionida > Unionidae > Sinohyriopsis > Sinohyriopsis cumingii. Next base: position 25,875,503 of record CM068840.1, on the reverse strand, counting down.
TTCAAAAGTAAATAAGCAAATAGTCTAGATAATGGGTTAACATATATATTACAGCAGTTCTGAAATATTTCCTTTTATAAAGTATATTTCACTTAGGTTTCACAGTACACCTGTTGAAAGAGTTGGAAAAATCTGGTTTACTGAAGCATCAAAGTGGTCTAAAATAGTTGCATCCAGGCACCCTTCTCATAAAATCTGAAATAAAACAATGTGTCATCACATTAACAAATAGACATAATTTGTAACAATAATACACGCCACTGAGCTGCTGAATAATTGATAAAGGAATAAACAATTTAACCGTGATCACCAAAGTGGGCAATAATAATAGAAAAGACCTGTCTGTTCTCACATAAGTAGGTAATTATAATATTTAATTACATATTTATGATTCAGAAACAACAAATAGTGTTCGACAAATAAAACTTTCCATGTAAAGTACGAGTCATCGTACATGGGATACAACTTGTACTAATATGAAAGAACAAATGCAGAAACACCGCTTATATAACCAAACTGTATTGGTATATCATTGTTCCAAGTCATCAACATTAACATCAGTAATGCACATAAAATTGACTTATATCAGGGTTCTCCAAAGCTGAACAAAAGCGACATAGCCCAATAGTATTTTGATTGTAAAGTTACAATTCCTAGTGACACAGTGGACTTGACTTTGGTTATGGGTCATTTTAGTAAAATAATATGAAGCTGCATGCATAACTCAAGAAATAGTTTAAACAGAAACTGGAAACAAAGAAATAAAGGCGACTATGTAATTGACAAAGTTATTGTTATATCTTGCTTTCTTGTGACAATGTCAGAACTGGAATATGCATCCCTAAAGTCGATGATTTGATTTAGATTGCAGAGAAGTTACTTTAGTTTTTAGCACTATATGGTACATGTATCCTGTTTCAACTGCATTCTATAAATTCTGATCTAGTGACATCGCAGGTAATTTACTGATCCAATGTTTATCTTCCCCCTTATGGTTGTAAGAAGAAACTTCCCTGTCTGTGAAAAAACACAGACAGAAGATCTTTGACAACAGTATAAACTTATATAAATGAATACACATTATATTTAATGGAATAACAAATACAAATCAAATTGTAACAGATCATGTTCACAGTTTCTTGGTGTAATGTGTCTTGACTTTGATACCAAGTTCAAATCTGTGAGCAGTTGCTAAAGCTCTACAAGAAGGACGTGGCATTAAATCTTTATTATAACATATATTAGTGTCCTGAGAAAATCATCTAGTTGTATGCGTAATGATGCCTGTAAATAAACAATATTTTTGTTAGTGAGCAATCTTGACATTAATATAGAACATAAATGTACATAGGACACAGTATGTGACTAAACTGCAAATGGAATACACTCCAGCCCAGTTGGTCTATGTTGTTGTGTTCCACAGGTGTCTGTTCTTGGATCTGTTCTCTTCATTATGTACACTTAGTCGCTCTCAAGTGTCATAGATCATCATCCAGTGTCTCACCAATTGTACGCTGATGACACCCAAATATACAAATCGAGCCACCTAACTGAAGTTGATGCTACCATCCAAGGTCTAGAGAGATGTATTTCTGATGTGAAATCATGGATGACGTATAACAAGCTCCAGATGAATGACGCTAAATCTGAGGGGCCATTCTGATCGCAACACAAACAATTTCTCATTCACATCCTTTACCTCAAATAATAAATATCAACAACGCCAACATTAAATTCACACAATCAGTACGAAACCTATGTGTTACTCTGGACAGTACTCTCACATTGCACCAACATGTCATGAACATATGCACGGAAGCATATTTTGAGCTGAGACGCATCAGCTAAATTCGAAAATATCTTTCAGCTGTTAAAACACTTTGTGTTCGTTCATTAGTACTTTCTAGACTGGACTATTGTAACTCAATTCAGTCTGGTTCATCTCAATATCTACTCCAGAAACTTCAAAAAGTTCAAAACACAGCCGCTCGGATAATACTTAGAGTACCACGATCAGAGCACACCTACCCGCTGCTCTGTATACTACACTGGCTATCCATTCGATCTAGAATCAAACACAAAATTTTATCTTTGTGCTACGATTCACTGAGGGACTCTAGTCCAACATACCTATCCGACCTCACCCAGCGTTTAGAATTTCTAAACATTAGGCGCTATACAAAGTCCTCATTATTAGTATTATTAAACTTAAATACAGTTTTATAGAATGTTTTCAATACACGTGTAATTGAAAAATTATCACAAATTTAATGTCGCCTCTCTACTACTAGCAAAACTAGAACGATTACAATTAAGCCACTATTATTATGTGAAGACAGATGTTGTCCGCAGAACATGCGATGTAATTTCACGAAGATATGAGACTGTTCTATGAAACGATTTTGTCCGCCGATCAGGTGAAATCATTTTGTGAAAATGGGACTGATATATCAATACAAATTCTGTCCAAAAAAAAAAAACAGATGTAGAATCCATAAAATTTCACTTAGTTCGGACCGATCTATGAACTCAAATTTTATCATCCTAACAGAGAGTTGTTTCACCCACCAGGGCATGTAATGAATAAAACCCGTGTCCAAAAACAAATGTACATTTCAAAATCGCATAATTTTCTTAAGACATATGCATGTCACTGAAGAGTGATTATTTTGCGTAAATACAAATTTGTGATAGATTAATAAAGTAGTTTCAATAAGCAGAGATTCTTCTAAATTATGAAAGGCAGTAAACGGAAGTATTATTTGCTAATTAGCAGATAAATCAATCGTCCTGCTTCCGAATATTGGAGTCGCCATTTTGTGGTGGAATACGTCAGTATTCTGTGCCATTGTGAGGTGGAATACGTCACTGTTCTGTGAGTTCCGTTCGAAACCATTTTAGTCCAGTAATATAAATCGCTATTAATCAGGTACAATTATTGCTTGATATAAAGGTCATCAGGTCTTGTACTCTTTACGAAAGTCTGAAAAATAATCGCAGAACAATCTAGCTATGTATGTAGCTATTACTCTGGAGCAATATGCTATTTTTTGGAAACACTTCGTATTAATTCGTATATGCTAATAAGAACAGTCGTGTCACCTCTAAACATTAAATACACAAATTCTAGGAATGACACACAAACCACTTGCTATGGTTCTACATTTCTTCAATGGATGTCATAATTAAATGACAATAAGTATTTAATATATTTTATATAGATAATTTTGACTTTCATGAGTTTTTATTTGGAATAGGTTATATGGTTGAAAATGGTACGATAAAGTACAATACTGGGTATATATTTATATCGAAGAGTGTAGCTGTTGTCATACGATTTATAATTCATGAGAATGTTCGACATTTATATTTTCTGTCCTGTTAGTTTTGCAAGTGTTGCTATTAATAGTGCAATTAAAACCTACATGGAAAATATCTTGTAGAATAGCGTTTGAACTTATGGAAAAACAAAACTTGTTGATAATTGGAAGAATTATCATTTGCAAGTGCATTAAAGTTTTGTTCAACGTGGGTGGATTGGGGGAAGCTTGGAAAAGTCTGAAAAGCGGAAGTGAGACAAATGTTTTAGGTGGATACGGGCGTTGCGGTAGCGTTTGAGAGAATTTGGATTTTTAGCAGGCGATCTATATTGCCTGTGTGTCTGCAGCTCTACCGAACAGCTCGAATTTATGTGCGTGTGTGTCTCTGTCTCTCAAAATAGTTTGTAAGGAGTGTTATCAAAGTTGGAGAGACCATAAACTGCTTTACGAGTGTTCTTCTTATTATATATATTTATGTTGTTGGTTGTATTTTATAACAATCACGCATATGAGATGACAGCAATGGTTCCTTTTTAGTAAAAGTAACTCCTAGCGTGTGGACAGCATGACTGGGATAATCGGGATTATGCAACATGACTAAGATTAGAAAAATAGGTTTGTAAAATTAGGTAGATTGTTCTGCGGTATCTGTGCGAATATCGCAACCCCAAATGCTATTTTGCACACGACATCTATGATCCTGATATATATCAGAGCATTCATTTTGTTTTTCTAGTATATTTTATTATTCATCCATTTTATATTTAACATTATTGTGTCCTGTTTTCTTGATAACATAACATTACTATATTTTTCAAATATTAAACCCGCGTTATCGTATATACCCATTTATAAGTCGAGTTCAACTACAACGTGCATATACCCTGATATGTTGCTGCATAATGCGATGGTTCATCTGGGTAAATGCAGTTTGTTAGTATTAATCAGCAGAACAAACAACATAGACCCTGATCTGCAAGTCCATTTTGTGATCTGATCAAGTTCGACATTATTGACAGAAGATCTGAATTAAAAAAACTAGTATTAACGGTAATAATGATGCTCATGATATTTTGGGGAATGAGTTTTAGTTGTTGTTATAGAAAGCTTTTCTTTTCAGCAAGAATACCAACCCAATAGACATTTAGGGTGAATACTGTAAGGACACTAATGAATTTATACACCATGCGAAAAATCTATTTTTTTTTAAATTTCTCAGATATTAGTATCAAAACGTTATCTAAAGTAGAATACCGTGCTTCTAATCTGGTCCAGGAAGTATGTGTGTCTTCAAAGAAGGACGAGTTGCTGGAGCTTGCTAGACATTATTATGTTTTGGAAGTAAAAGCATCTTTGGCAAAACAAGAAATAAAAAGATATATTTGGATACACTATTTGGTGGAAAAGAAGTGATTTATGGAAGTGATTTGGGTTTAATTAGTACGTCTCTGTCTGGTGATGGAATGAAATTGGAAGAATTACAGTAGAAACACCAGATGGATATTGAGTTACGAAAATTTCAGTTTGAACATGATAGATAAAAAGTAAGCTTCTCATATTGAATGTTGAATACAAACACAAATTCAATTAGTTTTTCATACCCTGAGGGGCTACGGTGGCTATTTAATTATGCATGGACTCTCAGAAGCAAGCAAATGCAACATCACGTTTAGGCAGTGCCAGATGCAGTATATTGACTCGATGCAAATCCTGTATTCCAGCTCATGCAAATTCCTGGGGAGATTCATGACCAAGAGCGATGCTTCCTGACCAAACTATCGGCCGAATAGTATATATATATATATATATATATATATATATATATATATATATATATATATATATATATATATACGATCAGCACATTGCTATTTGAAGATCATGAATCTCAGTCTCTGTTGATGAGAATGGGATTAGATATATGGATCATGCATATTTCAAACTAACTATTTGCCAAGTATACCAAACATGAGGTCCTATATGCAATCATTAATTCTAAAAGGGATGATAACCGTGCAGCTGAATCCACGTTATGTCTTTCCATTATCTCTAATAGTCAAGCGACTAGTCAGCCAGCGATAATAAATATTTTCTTTATCAGAAAAATAGGAAAATATCTTTTTCTTAGCATTCGGATCTTCACAGGTCGTGTAATGTCATTTGTATAATGGTGTCAGACTTGACTGTCACTTTTGAACTACACGCATATATCATGTTTGTACTCCAAAAATCTGAGCATGGCTCTAATTTTTACGGTAACAATGGGGATGTTATCCTATAACAGGTACCAGATGATGCCTTGTGGATTTCTAACGGCGGAAGCAAATCCTATCTCTCAAACCATCTGGACACAAGTACATATTACCACAATAAGGAATTTTGATTTCCCTTTATTTACCCTAAAGTATTATCAACCGTGTTCCATCATCTTGTGGTAGTCTACGTTTGATACACTTCTAGCAAACCTCTCACAATCAGAATCTTTTAAGGATTCGTGTGTGTGCCTGTTGATATTTCTTTCCTTAATGTTGTATGTTGAATGGTAAAATTGAAATAGTTTTTAATTATTTATTTCTTGCTCTTATTATTACAGTAAAAATGTTTAACCATATTTAGCGACTCGGAGGGAAATGGGATGTGAGAATGGTGCTTTGTGGACAATCGAGTGAAAGATCGAATAACCTACTCCCGTTATTCTGGAAATTATAGGTAGAATCTAACATTGCAGCACCGATATGAAATATACTTTATAAAACGAAATATTGGACCTTTATGAATGAGATGTTATTGTTGTGCAGACCAGATTGTATTGTTTCATATTGTTTTGAAGATATTGCACACATTGCCTGCAGTGCGTAATATATTCTCTGTTCCTCACTTTTTTAGTAGACGTATATCAAACAATTTTTAACAAATTAACTTTGTATTTTGTATCACTAGACATAACTTTATTCGATCTCATTTTCTGGACAAAATGTGTTTAGTTTAATATCAATCTTTTATTCCATAAAATAAAAATGCGATCTATATCACCTGCTATTGAATGTGGGACATATCGATTTGTGCGTTTGAATGTATGTATGATGGCCCGATATCCGTCTGTCTGCCAATATTAGGTTCTTGGTGATCAGAGTAATCCTGACATATGTTGAAACCTTAGTATACGCATTAGACTAAAACCGTGACTTCTTCGCATTCTTTTGTCTTCAGTATCAACAAAGTTTGGTTTCTATGCTTTTCGCATCTTTATTCCTCCAGAACTTATCTTCCATGATAATACTCCAAACACCTCCGAACATATTATATCATTCAGTGATTAATTGAATGATTAATTTATTAATACAATCATTGATTCTTCAATCGCCTATTTACCCTTACACTTTCCGATAGTCATATAATAAAAGGTCGCATTCGCGCTTTTAATTCAGCAATAACATAAACCTTTTGTACTTGTTTGACCTTTACCCGCCGGGTAAAAATTTAATGTAATAAATTACAGGAGCTAGTCGCTAGATAAGTTTGAAATGTCCACAATTGTTGGGGTTATTTTTCATGGCACGTTTGCTTTTCTTACCACCAGAAGGTCAATGGCCTGGTAACATTATTAGAAGCTCTCTTGCACACTGAATAAAGGTTTTGAAAGATGGTATTAGGGATACACCGTAACATGTGTTTATGTATGTTTGTGTGTAATTTGTGTGTCCGACATGAGTGCATAATATACTCTCTGTTCGTCATCGTCATTAGTAGACGTGTTTCAAACGATTTCCAAAGAATTAACTTTAAATTTGAGTTTTTAATAACTAGACATAAATGTATTTGATCTCATTTTGCGGATAAATTGTATTTAGTTTTCTATCGAAGTTTTATAATATTACATAAAATTGCAACATTTTATCACCTGCATTAAAATATGGGATATATTGATTAGTGCGTCTGAATGTTTCTATGATGGTCATATATCCATATCTTTGCCAGTATTTATTTTATTGGTGAGGCATAACTATCAAACCGTTCATGGTATCTGTTGAATCATTTACCTTCCGTATGCTTTTCTGATCCGCATTCCATCTATCTCCTGATCTTCTTTTCCGGGTTAGGTCACCAAACACCTCCGGAAATATTATTTAATGCAGTGATTGATTGAAAGATTAATTCATTAAACCAATCATTGTTTAGTTCAATTGTCCGTTTACCCTTACATTTTCCGATAGTTGTACAATACAAATCCGCATTCGCTTTTTAAATCTACAATAAAATAAAACTTTTGGTAATTTTGTTACTTGTATGCTCAACGTGAAGGCTTGTTATAATAAATCATAGGTGTTCATCCTGAGGTAATTTTGGAATGTCTACAATTGTTGTTTATTCACGGCGTGTTTGCTTATCTTAACACCAGAAGAGCAATGGACTGTTAATAGCATGACATGTGATCTTGTACACTGATTAATGTTTTTGAAACATGGGAATAGGGAACACACTACCCTTTGTGTGTGTCATAACTTAAACAATTTGGTCATTGTTAAGATTACAACTTGTCATATAGGCAGTGAGTGATACAATGCAAGGTGTTAGATAATGTGGTACTCAGTGTATAATATTTGCAGATGCCATCATGATTATGTTTCTTTTGTATTTTTGTACGCTTTAGAAAGAAAACATGAAGATTCATAAGCAGAAATAATTAAAGATGCGAAACAACTTTAACCAAGTCTGGAGATGGGTGACGATAAAATAAAAAATACGATCTTGGCTATCCATACTTGTTTAATAACGCAAAGTAAGCTTTTTGAAAATAATTATATTCAGGACATGACATATTCGTAACTAAAACAAATATATATGGAAGAGGTTATTGATGCGATTTTCGTCCTTGTACACAACAGGACTTAGTAACAATCAGTAACTTACGTAGCAAAATATTCATTCGATGCTAAATTGAAAATACGTGATTAATGCATATGTGGATCCAGACAATGCCGCAGTATATATAACTTTCTCCATCTGTTTGGTTGCATCAAGAATGAGTGCTGAGAAATAAATGTTTCACCCTGAGCATTCAGGTATTCAAAGCACATTATATTTTATTAAATGTTATTTGTATAGATTTACAATGACAATTGAATTAATTATGTAAGTGCTTTAGAGCAGATTCGGTGCAACTGACATTGATAAATTGAGAAGTGTCATCAAGCGAACGGAACAATTGTTTCAGTATTTCGAAATGATAAGAAATTACACAGAAATGTCAGAATTATTTCTCCTACTTGAAACTAGACTTAAAACCACTCTTGCACAATTTCCACGTGGTTTCCGTCCAGATTCCTGATGTTACGACTAACTGATTCATTAACTTTCGTTCACTGCTTCATATATTCATTCATTCATTCATCTATTGCTTCTATAATTTATTGACTGAATATTTCGTCCATTCATCTGTTTGTTTCTTCTTGAGATATTTTACTTCGTTATGAAAAGAAAGGATTGCGACCACCTCGTATTGCCTCTTTTAGACGATCTAGCGCATCCAAAGTAAGAACAAACTCATCGTAATAGGAGACAAATTCAGTTAGTAAAACAGAATCATCATCTGCAAAAGATAAATAGATAACATAAAGAACGATTATAATACCAAAATAATAAAAAAGATAAAAAAGATAAATATATAAACACCTGACATACAGTTACGGAGAGAGCATTTTAACTCGAAATCGATCGGATTGATTTATCACTACTACATTGTGTAAACTCGCTGAACGCATGAATAGCTAATTACTTTTACGTATATGTGTTCATTAGTACGTTCAAGACCGGACTATTGTAGCTCAGTTTGGTCTGGTTCATCTCAATATCTACTCCAGAAACTTCAAAAAGTTCCAAACAAAGCTGCTCGGATCATACGTGGAGTACCACGATCAGAGCACACCTCCCCGCTGCTCTGAACCCTAATCTGGCTATCCATTCTATCCAGAATTAAACACAAAATTTCTTCTCTGTGCTACGATTCACTGACGGACTCTAGTCCAACATACCTATCCGACCTCACCCATGTGTACTCCCCAGCAAGATACTTACCCTCCTCTTCTGACAATCGTAAACTAATTATTCCCATTATAAAAACAAAGTCATCTGGACAGCGTTCTTTTGAATACCAGGGCCCAGCAACGTGGAATGGATTACCCACTCAACTTAGACACAAAGACACAGTGATCACATTCAAGAGTGCTCTTAAAACTCACTTATTTCGACTGCAAGAACAAACTTAAAGACCTAATAATGTTTCCTACCTTAAATAGTCTGAACATGTTTTTTTTTATGTTTTCTAATTTCATGGTGTTTGGTTTTGTAATCATATCATTATATATGTTTTTATCTTATAGGTGTTACCTAACGTTGTAAAGCGCTTAGAGCTTCTAAGGATTGGGCGTTATACAAAGTCCTCACTATCATTATATATATATATATATATATATATATATATATATATATATATATATATATATATATATATATATATATATATATATATATATATATATATATATATATATACATGTTGTACTCACCGTTGTTATCAATCATTTTAAACTGAGACTCCAGAGGGTTTTCCTTGCTGAAATTCTGGTTCCCGAAGATATCTTCAACATAGGAATTTCTTCCCACCCCTAACTGCTCAACAGCATCTCTAACCTCCTCTTTCGATAAGTAAGAATCATCTGAAAATGACGATAAGATTGTTCTTTTCATTTCTGCCAATTAAGAATACACGATTTTCTTACAGACACAAAGAGGAGACTTTGCAGTTAGCTTATTTGGCATTGTTTCGGATTAATTATGACGTCATCATTTTTTCTGTTTGTTCTGAAATCGCTCTTGACGTAATAAACATATTGTATGCGTACGATATCGAACAAAGTGATTCAGGTTCAAATTAGAAAAATAAATAATGAGGAATATTCCTTTGAAGAAATATTTTGATCCTACATTTAATATTCAGTGTATAAGGTTTGTTTGATGCATATCTTCGGGGGAGAGGCGCTGTGTTGTATGCATATATTTCGCTTATCCTCGTCGGCGACTGTGCCTAGCTAATTTATGTTTCTTATTTTCCTTATAAACAAAAAGATCAATCGTTTTTATAAGTGCTAGCAGGGTAAGGTGCTACTTTTGAGAGAATATTATAATTTATACCAACGGCTTCTGATCAAATTTTGCCATGACGTCATCGTGTGCATAGTCTGGCATCACTGATAAATATAGGTATTGAAATTAAACGGTTAATCTCTTTCAATTAAAAGACGCAAAAATAAATTTGATGCAACTGCTCTGATAGATCAGTGGATTATTCCAGAAATAATATTATACAACTATACATAGATAGGTAGCAGCGTGTATACAGATTAAATATTAGATGCAGAGGCCCTTGTGAGGATAACATATAAATTTGAGGGGGGGGGGGCGGGCAACGAAGGAGAGAGATACTCACTATTTTCATCGCAACTTTTCCACGCTTGGTCGTACTCCTCAAATGATACAAAATTGTCCTGTTCAAGTTGGCCATCAATCCATGAGAACAATCCACTTACGACGCCTGTGTCTACGGTCCTTTCGGTCCTTCCAACGCTGCGTTATAATAACAAAGGCAATGTATACTCCTGTTTCGGTTTTATTTAGGGCAGTACAACACAGCTGATTATTCGTTTTGATGGAGCTGCTTCTGCGTTAAGAAATACCTGCGTGGTCGATGTTATTGATCAATTGACACACATTTTATTGATCATGTGTTTAGCGTGATAAGCACTGATTTTAAATACGTTGCCGGAAACACTATTTTACGAGGAAAGAAGCAGCTTAAAATTGAAACAAAGCTTGTAAATATAATCAACTTCAACAATATTTTCTTTCCAATAGCTACTAAATGTTCAAGTGTCGTACGTCTGCGTTCTTGTAATTTAGTATCACAGCGACGAAAACAGTTTTTGTTTCTGAAACTGAAGATTATCTTGTGCAATAAAGCCTATGTATTATTCATTGGTAACCGCCATTACTGTCTGGTTATAGATATCACCTGTGACATTTTGAGATAAGCTATATTATAAACATTATTTCAAGGTTTCATTAAAACTTCAAAACGATATTATATGCGTGGAAAGACGTGAACTGAAATAAATCATTATTGTTAGTCTTTTTGAGGCAGCAGTCAAGGCTTTCTGTGTGTTTTTCCATTCCTTTAACTTTTGTGTCCTTTAACCTTCTGATAACAAAATAAAATAGGAGTCAAATTTACCCCTGTCTTCGATATTTATGACCGTTTGTTTAAATTCAAGATTATGGATCACGAAAGCAAATCATAATGATACACAAAATATTCAAAATACACTCCACAATTTTCTCACAGCGTATGAAATATGTATATCTTGTACGGCTCGTAACTACACTGATCGTCATACACATGTGGGATATACTGATGGGTAAAGATCAATACTAATGTCTCCATTTCTACCATACTTGAGACTTATAAGTTTTAACATAATCAGACAATAAATCAAATGTAAACATTTTTAATTCATAGATAAATGGAATGGTGGGAAGAATCGCTTTTTCATTTTTTACATGAAAGACAACCTTCGGCGAAAAACAATTACAAAAAGAGCCTGTTGTATCTGATTCAACTTCATCCATCCATCCAATATTTTGAGATAATGTCAGAGAGAGAGAGAGAGAGAGAGAGAGAAGGATAGTCATAGATAAAGAATGACCCACCTCATACACCAGAGACAAAGTAATCCAAATAGTACCCGAGCCATATTCTGTAAAATAAATGTCACTGATTTGAGAAGAAATAAAAATGTCATTGCAAAGTATTTCTGTATTAATGCTCTCTCTCCCAAGCTACTTTTTAAACACTAACAAGATACCTTATATCTATATTTTAATGACACAATCCAGTCCTCAATATTCTCATCTTTACAAAACATTCATTCATATATACATAGATTTATACATTAGTGGTATAGTAATGAATTAATTTTCCAGAAACAATATTATGCTACTTAATAAATAATACAACAATGTAGTTGGATGGCTTTAATATTCTCTAAAACATTCCTTTTGACATAACTGTTGAACTAGTGGATGAGAAATAAAGAATGATGAATCTTTGCAGACATTGATATTTCGTATGATTAAAATCGGCCTATAATTAATTTTGGCGACTGTTTTGATTAATTACAATTGTAAGATTGCGACAAAACAGAGCCAGTGTCTAAATTGATGTTAATCTACAAAATCGTAATATTTGAATAAAGTGTACTGAATCATACCGACTGATGCAGCAAGAATACACAGAAAGACATGATAATCTGCCCATTAACAAGGGTGATATCTACCACGATACAAGGAGTTAAACGGTGTCACTAACAAAGCTATGACTAAATGTCTTTTTGAAGACAGTAATTACATCACTCTGATTATTCTCTTTTACGTGATTTTTCGTATCTTTGTATCCAATATATCTCTGCATCTTTGTAGTACGAGCTACCAAATTACCACACAGAAAGTGCAATATCCGATTATAATTCTAGCTCTACCTACCGCAACACACTCTCTTGCCGTGATGATAATAATTGATGTATGTAGTTCCGATAATCAAGCTGTTTTGCTTTATTCCGACCCGTGAGCCACTCAAAGATACATAAATATAAACGTTTTCTTAATTAGTTAGAACTAATTTGCATGTGGCATGTTTTTACGGTTGTTGGAAGATGTAGTTCCTTAACTCACTATATTTTAAATTATGTGCTAAGTAGCTTTACAATGAAAACAAGTTTGTAATATGGTATATTTGTGTCTCTTCTAAATGACGTATATATAATATTTACATGCATTATGTAATGTCTGTAAAACCCCATTGGATCTTTTCATTAATTAATAATGCACTTTCGTTTAGTATGTACGTTCTCAACTCTTCTCATCTCGTCTCATCTTCAACCTAGAGCACGTTTCAATCTCATCTCATTATATGGTATGTGCAGATAACACGGCCTCAGTAGAATGTTTTGCATGTGTGCTTTGTCGCGATGGAATACAGAATGGTACTTGCAAGCAAGACAATGGGTGATGTTTTCCCGCAGACATGGGTTCAAAATCTCTGTTGAGCACGAATTGAAAATTATCTAACGCATATGATAGTATTATTGTAATTCTCTGTTATAGCCAAATTATCCCGTTTTCCTGTAAAGGAATCAGATCTCCGCTAATATCCAATCTGCACAAATACTATTTACACCCAAATTAAAGCGTTCATAAATGTCATACTATTATGTACGAATCATGAAGCCAGAGATGAAAATGACATGTAAGAGAGAATCTGTCTTAAAAGACACACATATATACCAGATGAATGCCAATGAGAGAGAACATTCATCCACGTGGTATCTCTTCTTTTTATATTATACGATTATTATAGGTTGACAATATCTTCTAATTCGATATATTTTAAGACTGTTTTCGAAAGGATTCTATTTGAAACTGTTGTTTATCGTAGATACCTTCATCGATCACACAAGCCGAGTACTATCTTTTCTTTACATCAGTTTTTCATTATGCTAAATTTTAGATCACTTACCTCATTAGATATGCATCAATCAACGTTGAAAGCCGATACTACAGCTTCTACTGCTTACTGTCATTTAAATACAAACTGACTCGAAATCTACATGGCGTTTTCTGGCCGAAGGTCATGCCTTATTGAACCGCTTTGTCCTTTTCACCTACCATTGAACATACTGGTTGTTGTTGTTGATGTTGTTCTTGAATACTAAATAATAGAATAAGTTCATGTGACGTCCACTCATACTAAACACACATGATGTACTTCATCCCCTATGAGCCATTACAAACATGTTATTGTGTCCGCGAATGCAGTCATAAAATACAGTAAACAACTGGTGTATTCAAAAGCTATGGCTTTGAACACTTGTTGCTAGACATTGATCCATATCCGACATATCTGTATTTTCATGTTTAGGAAAATGACTTGCAAAACTCTTTATTTTAAGTCAACACGAGAAACAGACGTAAAGAAAAGATGCATGCAAAGGCCTAATCAACTCAGGTGATTATACTATACAGCAGATTCAAATATTATCCTTTCGAAAAATATCTTCAAAAATTATGGAATTGCCAGTCATCGAGAATTGTAACAATCGAAACATACCTAAACATATGTGTGCGTGTACATACTTGTGTGCATGTACACGCCATTCCCAATTTTGGCGGTTTCGGAAAGGACCGGTACTTTTTCTGCACCATCTATAATCCCGAAAACATCTACGCAGTATCAAGCGTTACATCGTCCTAACATGGCACTTGGCTTTTTAGTTACTTTTACCAGGTCCTAAAATGGCTCCATATCAAATCGCCAACTTACTTTGTTGTGAAACTGGAATAAAGTAAAGAATTTGTTTCAAATAGAAATATCAGCATACGAATCCTTTTATGGACACAATTTTTTTTTGAAGTGACAAATAATCCAAAGTGCGCGATCCAAGTATGTTGGTCTTTATTGGCAAATGTTATCAGCATTAGCAATGAAGAAGTAAAAGGTTTTGATTTTTTCAAACAGATTTGACTATAGAACGTCCTGGCCACAGATGCTGCCAAGGATCTAAAATACCTAATCCTCTTTCACCATGTCCAGGTCTGAACGTGATACATGAATCAAACGCCCCGAGACTAAGTGGAATGATTGTCATTTATTTATTCCTTTTCCGTGAGAGGATCCCAGAACACGTGGAATGAGTGTCTATTTTTAGGCCGTTATATGTGAGAGGATATCGGAACACGGGGAATGAGTGTCCTTTATTTACATTTTCTGTGAGATGATCCCATAACACGTTGAAGGAATGTCCTTTTTCCATTATCTGTGAGAGGATTCATATTCTTACTACCAAACATTACGTTAGGTCTGTTTCCTTTAAATCATTTATGTGACCAGACACTTTAATTATGATTCTTTTGTAAGAAATATTGTACTCTGGAAACACTGAGACCACTCCAAATGTAATCAAACATTGCAACCATGTTTCAATGTTTCTGGCGCTGCTGAAAACCTGATTTAATAGTATCATTATCATCTGAAACAAAATATTTGTTTGCCCGTACTAAAGAAAGTGTTTTCATAAGTAAATAGAGAGAGCCCCAAGAGGCCGAGTGGTCTAAAGCGCTCTCCTTTATGGATCTCTGACATCTCACCTCTGTCTGCGTGGGTTCGAGTCTCGGATTCGGCCAGTGTGGGTGTGTGAGAAAACTTGCTAGTAGCTTCTCGATGGTCGGTGGTTCTTTCTGGGTATTTCCCGGGTTCTTCCTCCATCGTTAATGCTGACTGCAATGTATAGCCTATCGTGTGCTGAAAAATGGCGTTAAACCCTACAACAAGAACAAGTAAATAAAAGATCCGTATATACTCGAGTATAAGACAAATTATTGATGATAAAATAAAGGCCCGGAAAAAGTGGGTCGGCTTATCCGCTGGCCAATGTTTAAACTTGACTATTTTAGGTCTTTTTGTTGACTACTGTAAATGGCTATAAATATTGGGAACGGAAACAATATTTTTTCCGTGTCCTAAGACATAGGCATGTAAAAAAGAACAACTTTCGGTGACCCGGCAGTTATTATACAGTACTATGATTGATTTTATTATTATTTTACATGTGCGGATTTTCTGATTTCTCCAACACCAAGTTAAATAAAGGTAAATACAGACTTCATAATTCGCGGGCCAGTTGAGCTTACCAGGCAGACCATGCTGAACTATAAGGTATAGCACTTACACAGCGCAAAGCGTGCATATCGTCACTTAAATCCTTACTTATTCCCAAACATATTAGATTCAGACTTTGCTTTATTCATTGTTTCGACCTAATTGCATTCTTCCAGATAATAATTCAGCTAGTCCTTAATAGCTGTTGCATTTACGTTGAATCATGCGCTCACGAGTTACCCATTTTCAATAATATAAGCGATCCTACAAATTTAGGTAATATTTTTAATAAGGTAAAAATCTTTAAAGTGTACAAGGCACATAACTATCATAATTTACATATTAACGAAAAGTGGAAATAATAAAGGCTACAATTTTCAAATAGTTCAACTAAAATCAACACCAATCATTTTTAGTTTGAGTTTTAGCTTAACAAAAAGTATATATTTCCACACCACGGAAAGCTTGATGTTTCGGCGCCACCTATGTTGATGGCGAATTTCTTTCGTTTTGCGACAAAAGTGCAGGCCAGTTAATCATTAAAACCCTGAAACTGGTTTGTGATAAGTGTGAATTTTGACAGTCAGCTATACAAGTACATTGATGTGTAATTGCCTTTTATTCCCTAATATTAGCACGATTACCGTAGTTTTGTAAAACGGGCTTAAAGGCATACCTATTAACTTTTCAAAAGCCAAGTAGGGAGACTGAAAAAAAGATATTGGGAACTAACATCGGGAGGTTGTTCGTGGCATTGTTAAAGTCTTGTTTTCACTAAATATTGACCGATCTTCCTGGTCCAATATGCGTGAAATGCTCCAAAACACTCACCGTTTCTCCATGTGACGTGCTCTGTTTTCATATTCATGTCAACTGTGATCAAACTGCACAATCGCTAAAGATTAGTCTTAAATAAACAAGCAAAAAAGCCAGCGCGATTTATTAAAAGTTAATCCTTATCCATGCAGCTATTTTGTGAAAATGATTGGCCCTCCGTCGTAATTCAAAGAAGCCACGTTCTACATTATTGTGTGTTACGCAAGCACCAGTAATTGATTGGCAAATAAAGAATTCCCAATTTTGTTGAACTAAAGGTACCAAAATAACCAGCCTCATGGTATCCTACATGTGGCAACTAGTTCCCCCTCTTTGTATATCCGACCATATTCCCTTATTATCAACTCGTAAAGATATTTGTATTATTATAAAACATTTATTCTGGATTAGTTTTTGAGGACACATTAGCTGCGTGGTATGTATTTTCATTCCATCTTTTAATTTAACGATGGTAGTTATCATTGTTATATACGTTATAAAAATGCCAGGTGTTCACTCGTGTAAGTTTCCTTCGTGGGGATGACGCTATAGCAGATGGAGTTACATCATTCGTAGTGATCATTCATCATTCTTGGGATTGAAATTAATTGTGGACGATTTTATTGTTGTGGTTTACTCTTTTGTTCTGGTTTGTTCTTTATTTCTGTATCATTGTAGAGGTATATAAAAACTCATTAATTAACGTGAATAATGTTTAAACCCAACATTCTATTTATCGAAGAAGCGAATTCTTTATAGCAAAGTAATTATTTAGTGACAACAATAATTCACAGGTAATACAACAGAACATGTACGACATTTCTTGTTTAGAAGAAATGAAAACCGAAGATATAATGTAATAATTGGGAGTTCTCTGCTAAAATTGGAAAATATCATGAAATCGGGAAGTAGGCGTGGAGCGACCCCAAAAATCGGGATTTTTTCCCTCCCGGCGTGAAAGTTGACAGGTGTGGTGTAAAGTCGCTTACATCAAAGCAAGCTACAACTCAGCTTTTACGGTATTAGCATTGAACCGTATTATTTGTTCGTTGTGTTGTCATACAGGGATTACATTTTAATGGGTTAGGTATTTACGATTTCAAAGCAATGTACAAAAGTAGTTACCGGTACACTGATATTACATTTCCAATGCAATAATGCATAAACAAATAATAATCGAGTCAGAAGGGAGAGGTAGTGTTACAGCAACTCCTCATTATTATTATTATCATTATTATTATATCATCTGGGACATATTGATTAGCGCGTCTAAATCTTTTCTATGCTGGTCATATATCCGTATGTTTGCCAGTATTTAGTTAATTGGTGGGGCATAACTATGAAACCGTTCATGGTATATGTTGAATCATTTATCTTTTGTTGCTTTTCTTATCCGCATTCCATCTATCTCCTGATCTTCTTTTCCAGGATAACACACCAAACAACTCCAGAAATATTATTTCATGCAGTGATTGATTGAATGATTAATTCATTAAACCAATCATTGAT
Source organism: Sinohyriopsis cumingii (assembly GCA_028554795.2). NCBI lineage: Eukaryota > Metazoa > Mollusca > Bivalvia > Unionida > Unionidae > Sinohyriopsis > Sinohyriopsis cumingii. The sequence goes on along the minus strand of CM068840.1, from coordinate 25,857,092 downwards.
TAGTTCAATCACCCGTTTCCCCTTATACTTTCCGATAGTCGTACACTACAAATCCGCATTCGCTTTTTAATTCTACAATAAAATAAAACTTTTGGTTCTTTTATGCTCAACGTGAAGGCTTGTTATAATAAATCATAGGTGTTCATCCTGAGATAATTTTGGAAAGTCTACGATTGTTGTTTGCTTATCTTAGCGCCAGAAGAGCAATGGACTGTTAATAGCATGACGTGATCTTGTACACTGATTAATGTTTTTGAAACATGGGAATAGGGAACACACTACCCTTTGTGTGTATCATAACTTAAACAATTTGGTCATTGTTAAGATTACAACTTGTCTTATAGGCAGTGAGTGATACAATGCAATGTGTTAGATAATGTGGTACTCAGTGTATAATATTTGCAGATGCCATCTGCTTTAGAAAGAAAACATGAAGATTCATAAGCAGAAATAACTAATGATGCGAAACAACTTTAACCAAGTCTAGAGATGGGTGACGATAAAAGAGAAAATACGATCTTGGCCGTCCATAATTGTTTAATAACGCAAAGTAAGCTTTTTGAAAATAATTATATTCAGGACAAGACATATTCGTAACTAAAACACATATAGATGGAAGAGTTTATTGATGCGATTTTCGTTCTTGTACACAACAGGACTTAGTAACAATCAGTAACTTAGGTAACAAAATATTCTTTCGATGCTAAATTGAAAATACGTGATTAATGCATATGTGGATCCAGACAATGCCGCAGTATATATAACTTTCTCCATCTGTTTGGTTGCATCAAGAATGAGTGCTGAGAAATAAATGTTTCACCCTGAGCATTCAGGTATTCAAAGTACATTATATTTTATTAAATGTTATTTGTATAGATTTACAATGACAATTTAATTAATTATGTAAGTGCTTTAGAGCAGATTCGGTGCAACTGACATTGATACATTGAGAAGTGTTATCAAACGAACGGAACAATTGTTTCAGTATTTCGAAATGATAAGAAATTACACAGAAATGTCAGAATTATTTCTCCTACTTGAAACTAGACTTAAAACCACTCTTGCACAATTTCCACGTGGTTTCCGTCCAGTTTCCTGATGTTACGACTAATTGATTCATTAACTTTCATTAACTACTTCAAATATTCATTCATTCATTCATCGATTGCTTCTATAATTTATTGACTGAATATTTCGTCCATTCATCTGTTTGTTTCTTCTTGAGATATTTTACTTCGTTATGAAAAGAAAGGATTGCGACCACCTCGTATTGCCTCTTTTAGACGATCTAGCGCATCCAAAGTAAGAACAAACTCATCGTAATAGGAGACAAATTCAGTTAGTAAAACAGAATCATCATCTGCAAAAGATAAATAGATAACATAAAGAACGATTATAACACCAAAATAATAAAAAAATAAATATAAAAACACCTGACATACAGTTAGGGAGAGAGCATTTTAACTCGAAATCGATCGGATTGATTTATCACTACTACATTGTGTGAACTCGCTGAACGCATGAATAGCTAATTACTTTTACGTATATTCGTCTTGTCAACGAATGATATTGCATAAAATAAATCGGTTCGATTACTAGTTTCATAAAATATTAGCAGTTTGAAATTATATGCACAGATATATATATATATATATATATATATATATATATATATATATATATATATATATATATATATATATATATATATATATATATATGTGTGTGTGTGTGTGTGTGTGTGTGTTCATTAGTACGTTCAACACTAGACTATTGTAACTCAATTCGGTCTGGTTCATCTCAATATCTACTCCAGAAACTCAAAATGTTCCCAACAAAGCTGCTCGGATCATACGTAGAGTACCACGATCAGAGCACACCTCCCCGCTGCTCTGAACCCTACACTGGCTATCCATTCGATCCAGAATCAAACACAAAATGTCTTCTCTGTGCTACGATTCACTGAAGGACTCTAGTCCAACATACCTATCCGACCTCACCCATGTGTACACACCAGCAAGATACTTACCCTCCTCTTCTGACAATCGTATACTCATTATTCCCATTATAAAAACAAAGTCATCTGGACAGCGTTCTTTTGAATACCAGGGCCCAGCAACGTGGAACGAATTGCCCACTGAACTTAGACACAAAGACACAGTGATCACATTCAAGAGTGCTCTTAAAACTCACTTATTTCGACTGCAAGACCAAACTTAAAGACCTAATAATATTTCCTACCTTAAATAGTCTGAGCATGCTTTTTTATGTTTTCTAATTTCATGGTGTTTGGTTTTGTAATCATATCATTATATACGTTTTTATCTTATAGGTGTTACCTAATGTTGTAAAGCGCTTAGAGGTTCTAAAGATTGGGCGTTATACAAAGTTCTCATTATATATATATATATATATATATATATATATATATATATATATATATATATATATATATATATATATATATATGTTGTACTTACCGTTGTTATCAATCTTTTTACACTGGGACTCCAGAATGTTTTCCTTGCTGAAATTCTGGTTCCCGAAGATATCTTCAACATAGGAATTTCTTCCCACCCCTAACTGCTCAACAGCATCTCTAACCTCCTCTTTCGATAAGTAAGAATCATCTGAAAATGACAATAAGATTGTTCTTTTCATTTCTGCCAATTAAGAATACACGATTTTCTTACAGACACAAAGAGGAGACTTTGCAGTTAGCCTATTTGGCATTGTTTCGGATTAATTATGACGTCATCATTTTTTCTGTTTGTTCTGAAATCGCTCTTGACGTAATAAACATATTGTATGCGTACGATATCGAACAAAGTGATTCAGGTTCAAATTAGAAAAATAAATAATGAGGAATATTCCCTTGAAGAAATATTTTGATCCTACATTTAATATTCAGAGTATAAGGTTTGTTTGATGCATATCTTCGGCGACTGTGCCTAGCTAATTTATGTTTCTTATTTTCCTTATAAACAAAAAGATCAATCGTTTTTATAAGCGCTAGCAGGGTAAGGTACTACTTTTGAAGAGAACATTATAATTTATACCAACGGCTTCTGATCAAATTTTGCCATGACGTCATCGTGTGCATAGTCTGGCATCACTGATAAATATAGGTATTGAAATTAAACGGTTAATCTCTTTCAATTAAAAGATACAAAAATAAATTTGATGCAACTGCTCTGATAGATCAGTGGATTATTCCAGAAATAATATTATACAACTATACATAGATAGGTAGCAGCGTGTATACAGATTAAATATTAGATGCAGAGGCCCTTGTGAGGATAACAGATAAATTTGAGGTGGGGGCAACGAAGGAGAGAGATACTCACTATTTTCATCGCAACATTTCCACGCATGGTCGTACTCCTCAAATGATACAAAATTGTCCTGTTCAAGTTGGCCATCAATCTATTAGAACAATCCACTTACGATGCCTGTGTCTACGGTCCTTTCGGTCCTTCCAACGCTGCGTTATAATAACAAAGGCAATGTATACTCCTGTTTTAGTTTTCTTTAGGGCATTACAACACAGCTGATTATTCGTTTTGATGGAGCTGCTTCTGCGTTAAGAAATACCTGCGTGGTCGATGTTATTGATCAATTGACACACATTTTATTGATCATGTATTAAGCGTGATAAACACTGATTTAAATACGTTACCGGAAACATTATTTTACGAGGAAAGAAGCAGCTTAAAATTGAAACAAAGCTTGTAAATATAATCAACTTTAACAATATTTTCTTTCCAATAGCTACTAAATGTTCAAGTGTCGTACGTCTGCGTTCTTGTAATTTAGTATCACAGCGACGAAAACAGTTTTTGTTTCTGAAACTGAAGAGTATCTTGTGCAACAAAGCCTATGTATTATTCATTGGTAACCGCCATTGCTGGCTGGTTATAGATATCACCTGTGACATTTTAAGCTAAGCTATATTATAAACATTATTTTAAAGGTTTCATTAAAACTTCAAAACGATATTATATGAGTGGAAATTCTTCTAATTCGAAATATGTTTTTTTAATTTCTGTATCATTGTAGAGGTATATATAAAACGTGAATAATGTTTAAACCTATTTAGCGAAGAAGCGAATTCTTTATGGTAATGTAATGATTTAGTGACAATAATAATTCACAGGTAATACAACAAAACATGTAGGACTTTTCTTGCTTAGAAGAAATGAAAACTGAAGACATAATATAATAACTGGGAGTTCTCTGCTAAAATCGGAAAATATCATGAAATCGGGATGTACGCGTGGAGCGACCCCAAACATCGGGAATTTTTCCCTCCCGGCGTGAAAGTTGACAGGTGTGGTGTAAAGTCGCTTACATCAAACCCAGCTACAACTCAGCTTTTACGGTATTAGTATTGAACCGTATTGATTGTTCATTGTGTTGTCATACATGGATTATATTTTAATGGGTTAGGTATTTACAATTTCAAAGCAAAGTAAAAACGTGATTACCAGTGCACTGATATAAAATGTCCAATGAAATAATGCATAAACAAATAATAATCGAGTCAGAAGGGAGAGGTAGTGTTACAGCAACTCGCGAATGAATGCTAAATTCTTGTCATCGTTCGATCAAAATTATAGACAAATCTAAATTAAGCAGAAACAATAAGAAAACAGAAAATTAAATTATTTACTTTTGAAACATGTATATACCATTTCTTTTTACTAATCATGCACGCCAATCTCGTGATAAGTATGCATGGCATTTTTTTAAAATAGAACTTTGCCTAAATAAATGCTTTTAGAATTTACCTTGTGCATCTTGTGATGTCTCGGAATTGTAGGTCGGCTTACACGGGGGTCATGCACTTTGAAGTGTATATACCTGTTCAGCTAGTGGCCGAGTGGTCTAAAGCGCTTCCGTTACCGATCACTGCCATCTTACCTCTGTCTGCGTGGGTTCGAGTCTCTGATTCGGCCAATGTGGGTATGTGAGAAAGCTTGCCAGTAACTTCTCGAAAGTCGGTGGTTCTTTCCGGGGATTTACCGGGTTCTTCCTCCACCATTATTACTGGCCGCCATGTATAGCCTATTATGTGCTGAAAAATGGCGTTAAACCGAACAACAACAACAACCTGTTCAGCTTGGGGGTCGGCTTCTTAAGCGAACGGGCTTATACGTGAGTATATACGGTACGATCAGTGTGGGCAATTGCTTTCTGCAAATAAACAGTTACTTATATCTGTCTGATTCTCGCGATTTAAGTGCATGTTTTATGTAGCACGGTAACCATCACGCTAAAATTAAACATTCCTAATTCTCTCGTATCAATGCTGGGTTAAATGTATGATAATCTAAAATTCTGTGTATTCCTGCTACATCGTTCGGTATCATTCAGTATATTTTTCATTCAAGGTTTACGTTTGTGTGGACATACCATCAGTTTAGGCATTGGGTAGAAAGGTTTACAGTAGATTATCATAATATGTGAAAACCATTTCGTTCTATGATCGGTTGTAATCTTACAAAGGTAATTAGAAATCACAGTCGCCAGATTTCCTTGCCCTGATGATTTCAATCAGGTAAAATATAAATTGATATGAAAATTCATCGCTCTTTACTTTCTCATCCTGTTGTTTATAAGCTACCTGGAAAACAATGTTTTAAATGATTTTAAGACCATCTAAATATATTTGTATATTATTTATTACCTAGTTTGCCTCTTTGAAATTAAATCACTGTACCACTATATACGTTCATGTATCCATGGATGGATAGATGGATGGATGTATATGTTATACAAAGGAGAATATGATACTAGTCCGGTTACTATGTGGTTTGTGAGGTGGGTCATTCTCTTCCTCCCCTTCATCCCTCCCTCCTGCTCTCTCTTTCGTTCAAATTATGCGTGTATAAATAAAAGTTATGGATGAGTCCTCCAAAATAGGTTCCATACTTGATGTTTTACGCTACGTTTATAAATGTAGAAACAAGATGTTGAAATTATACCATTGGTAGTAGCAAGATGTTGAAACGGTGCACCATTATAAAATTGGTAGTAGCAAGATGTCGAAACATTGCGCCATTATCCCATTGGTAGTAACACGATACTGAATAATGTATGTTTATTCCCACCATTCCATTTATCTGGTGATTCAAACAGATTACATCTTAGAATTACATTGTTTCTATTAATTATGTGATAATGTTTCACGTTTTAAATAGCATGGTTGAATAGGAAACATTATCTTTTATATTTAGACATCATTTAAAATGTGTCCATAGGTGTAATAAGTTAATTTTAATTACAAGCCGTATAACATTTTATAGTTCATGCTCTGTGAGACAATCGTTGAAGGTATTTTAAATCTTGTGTTTATTATTATCATTCGCCTAGTTATTCCATCATCCTGAACTGTAATAAAATCCTCAAAAACTATACAAGTTAGTATCATGCAGGTTCAAAACTTTCTGCACAAAAAAGTTTTAGAGGTTGTGACAAAGCCTTGCAATAATGTTTATAAAATAGCTTAGTATAAATGACAGATGTGATGTCTCTAATCAAGCGCCAAAGCATTTGCCAATGAATACTATATTGGCTTCCTTGCGTGTTGATATTTTTTCGTGTCAGAAATGAAAGCAGTTTTCGTTTGCTGCAATACCAAATCGACAGACCGCAGACGTTCTCTTGCACTGCATGTATATATCAAGTAGCTTCTAGGAAGAGTGTATCACTTCCTAGAGGTGATGAAACTTACGATATCTGTTTAAATTTCAATTTATTAGTGTCCGCTCAAAATAATTAGAATCAGTATTTACAAAGATAAACATACTATCAAGAAAATGCGGTCCCTCAATTTGTCAATAACATGGACCACGCAGGTAACTGTTAATGCGGAAGTATCTCCATCAGTATGAGTTATTACCTTTGTTGTACGTCGGAACGTAAAACTAAAATAGGAATATAATTTGCTCTTCCTATCATACATTAGTTTTGGAAGAACCGAATGATTTTAGATGGATTGGTCGATTAGACACTGGCTTCGTAGATTTTTCGATCTCAACATGAAGATGACAATACTATTGTATTTCGTTAATACGACCAAGCGTGGTTAGGTTGTGATAGCAACAGTGAGTCTCTTTTTATTATATACGCCTCTCTACAAGACATACTGATCTCTGCATATCAATGGTAAAATGCTTCCACACAACTATCATTCGATCTATCGATCTGTAGTATCGCCTGTCTACCTATAAATTGATATCGTACATAATCCATTGATCGATAAACCACAAGGTCTCTATTTGATATTCAATCTTTTAAAACAGAGAGGTCAATTGTTTTTATATTCTTCATACCTATATTTATTAGTTATTCCATCCATTACTTCTTCCTTTAAAAGTAGCACATCACTCCACTGCCCGTATGTAAGCATTTACCTACGAGCACAATCGATCACATTACCTATCACGAAACAAATAACCTTTAGTAGTGTCGCACAACAGATGATGATTTTAAGCTACGGATATGAAAACCAGTGCCATCCGCCCGACGACAAACATAAAACAAAACTTTCATCTGTAAATAATAATTACCGATGAAAATATTTCTTCAGGTGCACACTCTTCATTATTTATTTATTTCTATTAACGTCTTGCTAATTTTAACACTGCAGCACATAGATCGATATATAACAGGTACAATGTGAGCGAAAGTTCCGAAGATCAAGAATGTTATGACGAATAAACAAGACCAAAGAGCTAACGTTAAAATCTACCGTTAGAATCTCCTCTTTTAGTTTGAAAATCATGTGTTCGTTATTGGCAGAAACGAAAAGAACAAACCCATTTTCATTTTCAGATGACGGTTACTGATCGAAATGGAATGTCAATCCTGCTATTGAGCATTTACAGCTCGGACAAAAGTAAAATGTAAAGTCTCGGTTTAAACCGACCGAGCATATATATATATATATATATATATATATATATATATATATATATATATATATATATATCGATTTTAACCGAAAGAACTGGATGAAAAGAAGTTGGGCAAGATCCAGATGCTGAAACTTTCTTTTTGTATACCCATATGTTTTGCATTCTTTACACATGGTCGATAGATCCGCTATATAATAATAATAATAATAATAATAATAATAATAATAATAATAATAATAATAATAATTAGGACCTTGTATAGCGCCTAATCTTTAAAAGCTCTAAGCGCTTTACAACATTAGACAATACCTATAACATAAATAATATATATAATGATATTATTACAGAAAACAAACACCATGAAATTAGAAAACATAAAAACATGCTGCAAATATTTAAGGTAGGGAACATTATTAGGTCTTTAAGTTTGTTCCCGCAGTCGAAATAAGTGAGCTTTTAGAGCACTCTTGAATGTGATCACTGTGTCGTTGTGTCTAAGTTCAGTGGGCAATTCATTCCACGTTGCTGGGCCCTGGTATGCAAAAGAATGCTGTCCATATGACTTTGTTTTAATAATGGGAATAATTAGTTTACGATTGTCAGAAGAGGAGCGTAAGTATATTGCTGGTGTATACACATCGGTGAGGTCGGTTAGGTATGTTGGATTGAAGTCCGTCAGTGAAACGTAGCACAGAGAACAAATTTTGTGTTTGATTCTGGATCGAATGGACAGCCAGTGTAGGGTACAGAGCAGCGGGGAGGGGTGCTCTGATTGTGGTACTCTAAGTATGATCCCAGCAGCTGTGTCTTGAACTTTTTGAAGTTTCTGGGGTAGATATTGAGATGAACCAGACAGAATTGAGTTACAATAGTCCAGTCTTGAAAGTACTAATGAACACACAAGTGTTTTAGTAGTATCAGCTGAAAGATATTTGCGAATGGAGCTGATGCGTATCAGCTCAAGATATGCAGCCTTGCATATATTCAGGTCATTCTGGTGCAACGTGAGAGTACTGTCCAGAGTAACACCTAAGTTTCGTACTGACAGTGTGAATTTAATGTTGGTGTTACTCATATTTATTGTTTGAGGTAAAGGATGTGACTGAGAAAGTCTTTGTGTTGTGATAAGAATGACCTCAGTTTTATTATCATTTATCTGTAGCTTATTACATGTCATCCATGAAGATTTCACATCAGAAATACACCTCTCTACACCTTGGATGGTGGCATCAACTTCAGTTGGGTGTCTAGATTTATATATTTGGGTGTCGTCAGCGTACAATTGGGGAGACACTGGATGATGATCTATGACACTTGAGAGCGGCTAAGTGTATAGAATGAAGAGAACAGTTCCAAGAAAAGAACCCATGTGGAACACCACAACATAGATTAACTTGGCTGGAGTGTATTCCATTTGCAGAGACAATTTGTGTCCTGTTGACCAAGTAGGATTTGAACCACAGTAAGGCTGTATCATGAATGCCAGCCACATGCTGGTAACGGTGCTATATAGTAGCAGGTACTATATATATATATATATATATATATATATATATATATATATATATATATATATATATATATATATATATATATATATATATATATATATATATATATATATATATATATATATATATATATCGGGTATATTAAGGTGCGTGTAAGTAAATAATGCGAAACAATCAGTTTCTTCATTTTTGGCATTTTCTATATCCTTTAACTCCATATAATCGGAATATATTTTCCCAGGACTTTCTTGTTTTTTAAGGGTATCTCTCAACTAAAGATTATTTATTAATTTCACGGTCCAAAAGAGCCAATGCTTACAGCTGACGGAGACACAACCAATCTTGGTCAGTAGAATTCTAGTGAATGATTATACAAACATTTCAAAGGATGACCCAAGAAAGTAGTTGACATATTTGTTTCCAGAGGATGTGGTTCATTGTTACACTTTACGTTTCGCTTTTCACAACATTCTTATTTTATTACAAGGCTATTTTAACTATACACTTAAGTGCTTGATAGTGCACTATGCCACTAAATTAATCCGTTTCTGTGACAATAAGTGAAGTCAAGTAAGCGAGTGTAAAACTGTGGAAAAAGAACAAACCGCAAAGCAATGGGATCAACGATTATTCCCCCCCCCCCAAACAAAAATAAATAATCTAGAAATATGCCACTTTACATCGGTCAATTGTTTAAAACTTCGTCTGATATAGAAGTAGCTGAAGCTTTTTTATCAGAAGATCAGCAAAGCTGTTGAAGGATTTTATCAAAGTATTAGGTACACATGAGTTAGACGTATGTGTCTTATGTGCGATTAGCACATTGCTACTTGAAGATCATGAATCTCATTCTCTTTTGATGATAATGGGGTTAGGTATCTGGATCATGTATATTTTAAACTACCTATTCGCCAAGTATACCAAACATGAGGTCCTATATGCAATCTTTAATTCAGTAAGGGGTGATAACCGGGCAGCGGAATCCACGTTGTCGTTCTTTTCATTATCTCTAATAGGCAGGCGACTAGACAGCCAGAGGTAATAAATATTTTCTTTATCAGGAAAATAAGAAAATATCCTTTTGTTAGCATTCGGATCTTCACATGTCGTGTAATTTCATTTTTACAATGGATTCAGATTTGACTGTCACTCTTAAACTATTTGCATAATTCATGTTTGAAAAATTGTACTCCAAAAGTTGAGTATGGCTCTAACTTCTATGATAACAGTGACGAGATTATGCCATATGGTTTTGTAACGGCGGAAGCAAACCCTATCTGTCAATCCGTCTGGACACAAGTACATATTACCACAATAAGGAATTTTGATTGCCCTTTATTTACCCTAAAGTATTATCGACCGTGTGCCATCATCTTGTGGTAGTCTATGTTTGATACACTTCTAGCAAACCTCTCGAAATAAGAATCTTTTAAGTGTTTGTGCTTGTTGATACTTATTTCCTTAATGTTGTATGTTGAATAGTAAAGTTGTCACAGCTATTTATTTTATTTATTTATTACTATTATTATTAAAGAAAAATTGTTTAACAATATTCTCTAATTCATAGACTCACTGGAAAATGGGATGTGAAAATGGTGCTTTGTCGACAATCGAGTAAAACATCGAAGAACCAACTACCGTTGCCCTGAGACTTAGAGGGAAAACGTAACATTAACGCGAGCGTCAATATGAAATATACTTTATAAAACAAAATATTGGACTTTTTTAATTGAGATGTTATTGTCGTGCAGAGCAGATTGTATTGTTTCGTATTGTTTTGAAAATATTACATAGATTGACACCATTGTATAATATATTATATGTTCCGAGGGGTCACTCGAAGTCAGAGGAGTGTTTAAAAGAGGATTGTTGTGGTTATTGGGGTGGTGACTGCTGGGAGGATGACTGACGTTGGACGCAATGCTCCCGTTGTTCCTGTTCGAAGAGAATGTCATGGAAGGATTGTGAAGAATGTATCCGATGCAACTGCTCAGTAAAATGATACACAAGTGTTTGTCTACTTGCTGTAAACTCAGATTGGCACTGGCCGCACCGATGACACAATATACAACAATAATTTGGCAGAAAAAGGCGATTTGTGTTTAGGCACACGATTTCCACACCACACCCACAAGGGATGCTTTTGTAGATCTTGCATAGAAGAACTTGGTGAAGGAGTGATCACTGCGGCGGTAGCGGTTGAGGCTGTGTTGAAGGCCATGATGGTCACTTCTTTCTCCAGTCGATGACTTGCGAAGCGTCGATCCAAGAATCAAAACTGGGAGTATATACTTCCTAACATACTTTGACTTCTTTGACACATCGTTTGTGGCGGTGGGGGTGGTAATGGGATGGTTTTTGGGGTGGTAATGGGATGGCTTTGGTCTTCTTTTCTTCTTTTTTACTTCTAGTTTCCATTCTTTCTTTTTCTCTTCTGTGAGGAGCCCCTAGTGGCCGAGTGGTCTAAAGCGCTCACCGTTCCGGATCACTGCCATCTCACCTCTGTCTGCGTGGGTTCGAGTCCAAGGCTCGGCTAGCGTGGGTACGTGCGAAAGCCGGCCAGTAGCTTCTCGTGGGTCGGTGGTTCCTCCCTGGGTTTTCCAGTGTTCTTCCTTCACCAGTTATACTGGTCGCCATGTATAGCCTATATTGTGCTGAAAAATGGCGTTTAACCATATAACAACAACAACAACAACAATTCTCTTCTGTGGAAGAAGGAGTGGACATCATCTTTTAAACCTAAGCTTTGAGTACTTCTCGTTGAGGAGTGGGGGGAGGGGACAACAAGGACGCAACAATCTTACTAGGAATCGGAGCTGCTGATGGTGTTTGAAAGATTTATGGTGCTTCTTCTTCCTCTGGCCTCTGTGGAGCCGCGTATGTCTTGACCACTGGGGTGGTGGTAGTGTTTGTAATGGACTTTTCATCAGGGTCTTAAAACATTTCAGCATTGGTAGATCTGTTTTGTCTAAAGCTATTTGTAGAAAGAGTTGCAGATGTTGCAACAGTTGACCGCACCTTTGCGATCGTTCCATTTCGGGAACATTGTTGCGATCCATCAACAATTGCCGATTGTGTTGTGACTGGGACATCAAGATCAAATGCGGATTTGGAGGTAAATTTGGTGTCCGTTGTTCTTGCCAAAGATGGAATTTCATCCACTCTTTGTAAGGCACTAAAGTCAGTTTGTGTCCTTCCATAGATTTCAATTGTTACGTCTGAGATTTTTGTACCCAAAATGTCTCTTTTCTTTTCTTGGTCATTTTTTTTTTCTTGCTACCTTGAGAGCTCCCACCATTGTTCCCTATACTCCTTTCAGCAAGGGTCCTAACAACAAAATTCCTCCGCGTTGTAACAACATCTTATTCTTTTGACTAATGGGGATTTTCTTTTGGACCATTTTGTGAACAACGTGTCGATGCTTGGCTCAGCAATCTTTCTGATGTGAAGACAAAGGTATTCTGGTTTTAGAGACATTCAGGCAACATTCACACACGGTTCCGTCGACGCCTTTAGAGGATGTCTGAATGGGTTGCTTTCGCATGGCTGTAGGGGCTTTGGACAGGACTGACATCATGTTCCCCTGTTTGTCCAAACGAGGAGGAAGTCCTTTTCATTTTTACCTTTAGGGTTAGAAGATTTCTGGTGGTTAAATCTTTGTTTGTTCCGGAGCACACAAAAAACGGATTCCCATTCTTCGCCTTAGGTCTTTTTTATACAAGAATGCGTCGCCACTGATTGTCTTTATGTCGTATCGCCTTGATGACAGGCATCATAACGTCGTGGTGGGGTTCGCAAAGGACATAATGTGGACAGTTCTTACTTGGACAAATCCAGTAAGCTCTGTAACATGCCCCATCTCTCATGGACTTTGATTTGGGGGTCAGGTATGTTGTGAGTAGTTGATACTGCAGCTAAATTAAAGGAGGCTGTCACCGCTGGAAGAGAAATTATTGGAGACGCGGGTTTCCATTATTTCATCAAATGAGGAAGAATAGTGTCAAATTGGGCTTGGCAGGCATCACATGCAACGGGGAAGTGGAAGAACCTGAAGCTAATGGAGAGGAGGTAACTGTTGCTGCAGGCCATGGTTTGCGAATGTAAGGTTGCTTCCTGGCAGAAATGCCTATTTTTACTGGTAACTGTTTTATGGGGCCTTTTCTGGTGTCTTTACGTATTCTTGGGCTGTGACCTGGTCTTGAAACCGTTATTCTCTTTGTCTTCTTTTTGGTCCGTTTTGCTTTTTGGTAGGGGCTTTTTCTTGAAGAGGACTTTGGGGGCATTGGGATCCGATTTTAAGAGGGAGCGAATGATGACACCTCCTAGAGAACCGCTAACTCCATGTTTCAAAATGATTTGCCTTTGGTTTGAGTGTCGATGCGGAGATCGGGCAGGTGCATCAAGGCTAATGTCTGTTTGTCAAAGCGTTTAGTTTTGATGTGGACATGGCAATGATGCCTTGCAGTAACTGAAGTTGTCATCGTAAACCATCGTAAGACTTCTTTGAGACTGGCTTCTAAGACACAAGCAAGTATTTGTGGATTTTGTTTGCGACAGATGCCGTACAAGGCACGAATCAATTTGACACGAAAATGAGACTTAAGGGACGTCATGTTGATGATGTGTGAGATAGACCCAAAGTGTCAGAGGTTTTTATATATTAGTTTTGTTAAGTCGACGACGGCAACCTGTAAATGACAGGCCCTCAGTCTTGGCACCAGTGTTGAAACAGATGGGTACGAATCGCAAATAATCGGGGGTGGTAGATTTTATATCCACGAATAAATAGGAGTTTGGGGTTTGCGTGGCTTTGTCATACGCATGAGTCAGCTTAGGCGTTCCTAACTGTTTGGGTACGAATTGCACTGGCGATTTATCTCTATGGCTTTTAAATGCGAACACTTAATGAGCATTGATAATGATGGTGCGATCGGTTTTACTTTGTTGAAACAAATTTGTGGTGATTTAAACGATACTGGCATTACGATGATGCCCTTTGTGCGTAAACAACAGTTTAATGTCTTCTTCGTCTTCTCCTAACATGTCGTCGAAGATGACCATATGAGTTTGACTGGGGTCGGACACGATCCCATCGTCTTCGCTAGGAATGTCGTCTACAAACACAAACTCGGTTTTGCCTGAACCGCTGGGTCCAGCAATTAACATGTTAAAGGAATGACGAAGATACAAGGCCTCCAAACTGGCACGATGTAAGTGTTCGTCGATGAATTTGAAAGTGGAGGAAGAGGGAGTAGAAACAGTGGAGGTAGTCATAAAAGTGAAGGGATTGTCACTTTTGACACGAAGATCGACAAGACAAGAGTTTTTATACTTTCTCAGGACACGTTTATTTCAAGTTAAAATGGAACAACACGAAGAACGATCCAAGTGGATTATAACCAAGTCACTGTATAACATGGTTTTGGTAACAAAGGTGTCATAGGGACAGTGTGTAATGTTCTTACAATCTCTAGATTGGGTACAGTCACACAGGTGTCCTCCCGGAATGGTCTTTCTGGCATGTCCGTGACAGTTCTGTCCTGAAGGGAGTGGTTGTCCTCGGTTCTTCTGGAACTGTCACTAACACAGGTTTAAAAGATACTTTTTTCACTGGACGTTTAAATTTAGGATTACAACTTTTGGGCATAATTGGCCCTTTTTTGGTCCAAGCCACAAAACCCAACTTTTCCAGTCACGTACATCTGTCCAGTGAGGGTGTAAGTCACAAGCTACACACACATCGTCATAAACATCTTCAGTACCTAAAAGTTGACGAATCTTTTTTTTCGTAGAGGTCGAAAAGTGTCCAGATGAAAAAGGAAGTCTTTTAACAAAATGAGTTTCTCGTGGACCTTTAAAGGGACCACTTTCATATTTTATTTGGTGGTAAGTACTGTTCTTAAAGAGTTCACAATGAATCGGCTGGTAAATGAAATCCCAGAAAGCAAGTTACGAAGACACACACCACACGATGACCCTAATTCAATGGACACAATTCTCGTAATAATCGTTGGTAATCCTCCACCTCCTGAATACTCTCATTGATGTCCTTCCACGGAATTTGTTGTATCACCACTGATAGAGGCAGTGCATGGTAGTCCGTTTATATACCTCTTTTTGTCGGAGGCATTAAGTGTACTTCCTGCACAGAGATTATCGTACGCCAGTGGCGAATCTAAATGGCGTGATTGGAAAGTCACACTCTCTTCTGATGCACTATTTGATACATTTTTCCTAAAGGCCGGCTGACAATTTGGTGAGTGGGTAAACGTATAATCTTGTGCGGCTCGTAGGTGGTTACTTTAAAGTTCCCATCCTGTCCAGACTGCAAGGCTTCTTCCAAGACCTCAATATTTATCTCTCGCCTGGTGCGATAATTAAGAGTCAATCCTTTCACATTTCACTCGGTATGCACTTCTCCTTGTGGGCCCCAGTATTCGTAGCCGTAATTTTTAGGATCCCTAATGGCAAAACTTTGAATCTTGTCGTCGGGGTGCTCGTCCGTCCGGTCTCCCTCGATTTCAGGTTGATAAAACAGTCCGTGTCAAAATACAGGACTCGATCTCCTAATTGGCGTGAAGCTTCGTACAATTTTAAGCGAACATGGGCTCTCACGTAAGCCACAATCATGATTAAGATCAAGTCCGCACTAACGACGTCGACGTGTTAAGTGTGTTTAGAATTGTCTTGAGTTATCTGGAAGTAGCGGGAAGGCTCTTGGGTAAACACGGTCGTTTGCCACTTTGCCCCACAAGCAATTTAACATCACTTTGGCAAACGATCGCTTTCCTGCCTTCTTCCCCACGTGGTCTAAAGGGATGCCTTTCTGCTCAAAGCATTTCTTTTTGAAATTATGTTGGTCTTCGGGAGTGTGGCACCAGGAAGGATAGCCGCTGGCTTCTTGTTTCATTGTGATATTGTTCTGTCTTGGGAAAGTCGTATCCCAGGTCCAGAGCTTTGAACAATTCCAAGCTGACCCACGTTCTCGTCAATGCGCGCTCTTCATAGGTGTTCTGAAAAAGTCGATCTTAGTTGCACGTTTCGGCACAAGTACGGCTCAAGGGAGGGAAACATCAGTTTCAGTTGGCATTGGTGAGATAAAATGGGATTGTACAAGTCCGTGGGAGGCATGACTTTGCACTTGATCAATCCTTTGCATTGCGAATGTTGTCCAGGTTGATGTCATTCATCAGCAATTGTGGGTGTCCTGCAGGAAAGGGAAAATTTTGGCACACGTAAGGATACAGCGAAAACACGGCCAAGTATTTCATTTCTTCTTCTTTCTCCTCGTCGGCGTGTTACATCAAACAGCAAACATGTGGCATTTGTCCGTTCTCCGTACAAACTGTTCCTCGGGTTCAGTGGGTCCACCAGCTTGTAACTTCCCACGTTGCGTTTAAACTCGGTGATCGTTCTCGTGCTCCCACATTTCCACAACGTGGTGTCCTTGCTGTTCTTATTCACGCCACGCGCTGTTGACAAGTGGCCTCGTACAAGTCTTCCATGCTGCGTTGTAAAAACTGATTTTTAGTGTCCCATTGAGGGTAGCAGAGGGGAGATCCGTGAAATAAGCATTCGTTAAACTCGTAAACACTGTTTGGGTTTTCTAAGTACCAGCCATCTGCTGATCACGTTCCGATGGTCTTTACACAACCTCCATTGCGGGCATGTTGAATCCATAAGTCTTCATTATGGCACAAGTAGTGTAGCCAGCGTAGGGCTTTGACCAAGTATTGACCTTTGACAAAGTTAGTCATTTTAGGGCTTAGGACAGATAGTGTATTTCTGGGCATCAATCTTAGAAAACACTCGTATGGCCACCTGATAATTAGTTCTCATTTAGCTACAGAGTCATTCGGTATTCCTACAACAAGAAAATCAAGGTACAATATATATATATATATATATATATATATATATATATATATATATATATATATAACTGATTATAGTGAATTACAAATATACACCAGACAGAAATCCGAATTAAATAAATGGATGGCAAGGAAAAGGGACAGTGCCGATTCAAGAAAGTGATAGGGCAATTAAAAGATTATGTGGCAACCTTTTGACCAAGAAAACGTTGAGGTCAACCACAACCTACTGCTGTTCTGCATCAAATTAAGGTAGCGAATTGGTCTCTAGGAATTGTCTGACATGGTAAAAATCCCTAAACAGTTGGGTGCTATTTTAGGACTACGTAACGTTTGAAACGGCGTGGTCTATTGGATATCCTTCTTTCTTCTGCGAACGCACCGGTCCTTGTTATTATTTTTCCAAATGATAATACTAGCACCTTCAGTATAGTCTAAACACCTGAGTAGAACAAGCATGTGTTCAAAATTTTCTTAACCTCCCTTTCTCAATTTGCAATATGCTATAGCGTTTTATCGAGTTTCCCTTCATAAATGTGAAACTACAAATAGTTCTTACCCGTATCGATGCGCAGCTACTAATGTTTAAAGCAAAGGATACCGATTAAACTATCTTGTTATTGTATTTCAATCTGTTTGTCCTCAATTGAACTTATTCTATTTTTAACTATTCTTTACCTAGAATATAGCTGATTGTGGATAAAGAAACCAAGTCATGCACAGGTCGTGTCAGTGCACTGACTCTTTCAAAGACACTATTCTCCTTAATATATTGGGTCAGGTTTTAGTACCATACAATTTTACATAATGTTCGTATAATATATAATTGTATAAGAAAGGAATGTATTTAATATAGACAATTTTCAGGCACCTTTCTAACGTTCTTCATATCATGTATATCACCAGTATGAGGGGTTGTTATTTCATTTCTGACCGACGTTTCGTTTTGACTGGATGGTTGCTATGCCAACCGTGTGTTAAGAAAGTATAAATAACAACATTCTCATTGATACTCTCTACTTATAAAGTATTCATTAAATTACCAATAACATTATGTAGTAGTATTATTGTTACTATGATAAAGTTGCATAAAATAAGGTTCCAATTTGTTAATAACCTCAAAGTAAAATGTGGAAATGAAGACCAAACATTATTAATGAAATATAAATGCAATTATGAAAGAAACTGCACGACTAGATCAGATATGTATTAAAGTGTGACAGGCTATATGAATGAACGATGAGACAAACAATACCAGATATAAAATGAGTAATTTAAATCCGTAAACTTGGATTTTCCTTATATCCTTTTCACTAACTTAAACAAATAACACCAACATTCAGTAACAATATATAGTACGTGTGGTTTGGTATTAGCTTAATATACCGACACATACTTTGAAATATTGTATTAAAGGACAGGACATTACAGGAAAATTAATATAAGAAGCTATTGAATGTTGTAATCCATTTTCACGATCGTACAGACGAAGCAAACATGAAGACTTTCTTTGAAAATGTGTGTTTATTGATACGAAACTAAGAAAAACAACTTGTAAAATTATTCTCTGTCAAATGCAATAAAAGGAATAATAATACCGGTATATTCTACGAACAAAAATATTACAAGGCCACACAAAGACCTCAGTATCAACCATACCAGCCATCAATATTAAACAAGATTTCACACATAGCTTTTCATTTTAGCAGTGACTATCCTGCTTTTACAAATGAACTTGAAACGGTTGATGTTGATTTCTTATATTATTAATAATGGTTTATTATGGTTTAGTTTATATCAATTTGAAACAAAGTGAACCGTATTTTATGCAACTGTATATGTGATTAAAACCATACAAGAACGTATTCTTATTAAAACTGCAATGCATGGATTATGGACAGATAGTGTCAATGACAAATATAAAGAAAGGTTTAAATAGTGGGCGTGTGTTGAGCTAAATAGTACCTACCCTTATAGCGAGTAACTAAGACTGTTTGTCTCAAACGAACTCGCATCATATCATCAACATGGATGTTATAATGATTTACCAGCCTTACCAAAGGGGTATATTACTTGGGGAATGTATTAACGTTACGGTCTGTGAGAATTTGACAAGTGGCCTGTGTCCACATAAGTTTGTTTTTTAAAAACGATCAAGGTGGAGAAATAAAAACGAATTCAGCACCTGTGTAAACAATACCAAGGAAACATTTAAAAATATGCCATTCAAGTCAGAGACAAGTATACAGATGCCACCAATAACACGCCCACAACGGGATGGATTCCCGTTTGCACTGGAGTTTACTGAAATGCCACGAGATCTTATAAACGTTATCGCTCTGACTATTTGAAGAGATATTTTACTTACCAAACAAAATTTGTTCAACCTAAAGACTAGATAATGCAAAGAGTCACATCCTTATCATTAGTTTAATGCATATGCTAAGGATTCTACATATATCAGTTCCAACTGGGTACATTGAGACCCATCCTTGAAAAGTGATTTCAAGCTGAAAATATCAAGCGATAAAGAACATTGTACATTACACTAGTAAGATGAGTATCGATTAGGTAAATTTAGAGTCTTCAACCTGAAATTACAGGTTGAACAAACAGTATGGACCCTACCAGTCCATTAACAACAGTCACATAACTGTTTGGATTTTCACGTGGATAAATACATATGTAATTATGGCAAAGTTATATCAGGCATAACTGTATTTGGGTGTGGGTAAATACACAGATAATTAAAACAAAGCCATATCAGGCATAACTGTTTGCATTTTTGGGTGTGGCTAAATACATAGTTAATTACAGCAAAGTCATATTAGGCATAACTGTTTTAAGTTTTGGGTGTGGGTAAATACATAGATAAATATGGCAGAGTCATATCAGGCATAACCTTTTGCATTTTCGGGTGTAGGTAAATACATATGTAACTACAGTAGCTATTTCTTACTGATTTGCCTTTTATTAAAGATCAACTGTGAATCACATTAGTGATAACACGGGCATAATTCAAGGATATCAAGATGTTAATGGTGATATTACTGTCATTAATTTAGCTTTAATGGCCATGTGTCAGTGAAGCCATAAAAATGGGTTTTGGCTACAGTTCAACCAACATTAATCCTGAAATTCTTAGATACAGGATTATTATCCATATTGTAACACAATGCTTCAACATTTATTTGAAAAATAGCAAATATGACACAAGGACAGTCATGATGTCATTTTCTGTGAGATCACAAGAGTGATAATGTCATTCTCCACAGCACCACAAGAACAGTCATGATGTGATGTCACAAACGTCTCAAAGTTTCCAAAGAATTTCTTGCAGATTTTTAGTACAGCAAAGTTTAATGTTCAACCAGTCAGAATTTACACAAAAAAGTTTGTACCACAGTATTTCTCAACATTCTGCAATATGTACCGTGGTATACCGCAATTATATTAGGTACCAACATTCCAAAAAAATTATTGGGCAGAAGCCTAACACTTTTTGTATAATTCCATCTTTTAATAACTGGAAAAATACTTTCCTTCGATTTATAGCACAATTAGCACCATATTATATCCATGATTAAGAAAAAGATTGATTATCTTGAGATAAAAGAAAATTAAATTTGTCAGCTCACAAGAAAATCACAGCCCTTCTCCACCCGCCACCCCCAATCAAATGGCCAGTACCTTACTGCAGATGAAGTATGTGCAAGTTAATTGTCGTATAATTTGCAATCAAAAAGCTGTAACTGCAGTGGGATTATTAAACTTGCACTAGCGTTGATACTGGTCAAGACTTAGTACTGACATTAGACAACCTATTGACAGAAATATGAAGTGTTGATACTGTGAAGCCAGCTGTTTACTAGCCACACTATTGAAGTAATAGGCACAGAAATTTTGAGTGGGATACCAATCCGGCATGCTTATAGTAACACACAAGTATAATCCTGCATGCTGATAATAATACACATGTATAATCCGGCTTTCTTATAATAACCTACATGTAATCCTGTACAAACATGTACAATCCTGCATGCTTATAATAACATACATGTAATCCTGTACACACATGTATAATCCTGCATGCTTATAGTAACACACAGGTATAATCATGCATGATTATAATACGGCAAAGGTATAATCCTGCATCATTAAAAAAACACAAAGGTATAATCCTACATGCTTATAATAACACATGTATAATCCTGCATGCTTATAATAACACATACATAATCCTGCATCCTTATAATAACAAATGTATAATCCTGCATGCTTAAAATAACATATGTATAATCCTGAATGCTTAAAATAACATATGTATAATCCTGCATGCTTATAATAACACAAGTATCATCCTGCATGCTTATAATAACACACAGGTTTAATCCTGCATGCTTATAATAACAAATGTATAATCCTGCATGCTTAAAATAACATATGTATAATCCTGAATGCTTAAAATAACATATGTATAATCCTGCATGCTTATAATAACACAAGTATCATCCTGCATGCTTATAATAACACACAGGTTTAATCCTGCATGCTTATAATAACAAATGTATAATCCTCCATGCTTATAATAACACACAGGTTTAATCCTGCATGCTTATAATAACAAATGTTTAATCCTGCATGCTTATAATAACACACAGGTTTAATCCTGCATGCTTATAATAACAAATGTATAATCCTGCATGCTTATAATAACACACATGTATAATTTCCTGCATGCTTATAATAACAAATGTATAATCCTGCATGCTCATAATAACACACATGTATAATTTCCTGCATGCTTATAATAACAAATGTATAATCCTGCATGCTGATAATAACACACATGTATAATTTCCTGCATACTTATAATCCTCCAAAGGTATAATCATGCATCATTATAGCAACACAAAGGTATAATCCAGCATGTTAATAATAACACAAAGGTATAATCCTGCATGCTTATAATAACACACAGGTATAATCCTGAATGCTTATAATAACACAGGTATGATCCTGCATACTTATAATAACACAGGTATAATCCTGCATGCTTATAATAACACATGTATAATCCTGCATGATTATAATGACACAGGTATAATCCTGCATGCTTATAATAATAAAGGTATAATCCTGCATGCTTATAATAAGTTACCACACAGGTATAATTCTGCATGCTTATACTAACACACATGTTTAATCCTGCATGACTATAAAACCACACTAGTATATTCATTCATGTTAACATTAACATAAATTTAATCGTCTGAATTTCTTATCATATTTTATAATTAACTGAGGTCGAATTTTTATTTTCTGCTGCTAGTCTAATTCTTCTTTAGAAATAATGCTATTATATATATATATATATATATATATATATATATATATATATATATATATATATATATATATATATATATATATAGATATATATATATATTATAATAATAATAATAAATCAAATTTGTCAAATGGTATATTCGACTTGCACGATCATTTCCTCAAAGGGTAGTCACGCAGAGCAAATATTTCATCAAATATTCCCTATTTTGTATCATTGGTTTACAATATATATTGATTCTCACATAATCCTGACAAAAAGGACACGATATCTTTTTGCAAATTAAGTGACTACATAATTCAAATTTGTATGGTTCTCTTTAGTGAATTGTATCTATTCTCTATTACCAATTTGAATCTGAAGTTAGTTTCAAATTTTACATTTTGTAGGCAGTTCACTATCTGCGGATCTACATAGATCTATACTTTGTCTTCTGGATGTATCATTGAGTTTAGACTACAATTCCGTGGGTATATTTACAAAAGAATACCACGATAAAAGGAGTTAAACGGTGTCAATGACACAGCTATAAGTAACTGCTTTTTTAAAGACAGTAAATACATCACTCTGATTATTCTCTTTTACTTAATTTAATTCTCTTTTGATCCAATATATATCAGCATCCTTGTAGTATGATCTACCAAATTACCACACCGAAAGTGCAATATCCGATTATAATTTTAATTCTACCCCACCCAACTCCTACCGTGATGATAATAATTGCCCTATTCTGACCTGTGAGCCACTGAAAGATACATAAATACTAAACGTTTCCTTAATTAGTTAGAACTAATTTGCATGTGGCATGTGTTTGCACTAGTTGGAAGATGTAGTTCCTCAATTCATTTTATTTTAAGTTCTGTGCTAAGTAGTTTTACAATGAAAACAATTTTGTAGTATCGTATATTCGTATCTCTTCTAAACGATATACCGGTATATACAATATTTACATTCATTATGTAATGTCTGTAGAAACTCATTGGAAAGTTTCATGAATTAATCATGCCCTTTCGGTCAATATGTACGTTCTCAACTCGTCTCATCTCGTCTCATGTTCAACCTATACCTCATTGCAATCTTATCTCATTATATATTATGTGCATATAACATTGACTCCGTAGCATTATATTTTTTGAAAACAAGTTTATGTGTGCTTAGTCAGGATGGAATACAGAATGGTGCGTGAAGGCAAGGCGACGGGTGTCGTTTTCCCGCAGACATGGGTTCAAAATCTCTGTTGAGTACGAATTGAAAGTTATCTAACCCGTATGCTAGTATTATTGTAATTCTCTGTTATAGCCAAAGTATCCTGTTTTTCTGTAAAGGAATCAGATTTCCCTTATAAGTCAATCTGCACAAATACTAATTACACCCAAATTAATGCTTTCATAAATTGCCTATTATTATGCAATAATCATGAAGCCAGAGATGAAAACGACATGTAAGAGAGAATCTTCCTTAAGAGGTTAGTGTTAGGACTGGTCGGCCTGGTTTCAGGATAATGTGACTGGGTGGGACATCATGCTACGTGTCTGCGGCCTGATGCCCCAGTGCTACACATCAGTATAAACTGCCACACTGCAGACATCGTAGCGATATGACTGAAAAATTGTTAAAGGTACGTTAAAAATCCTAATCACACACACTCATCTTGCTAAAAGTTAGACTGCAAATATATTTCTTATATGATTAGATACGCATCAATCAAAGTTGAAAGCCGATGCTGCTGGTTAAACTACAGCTATTACTGTCTACTGTCATTTAACTAAAAGCTCACTCAAAATCTACATTGTGAACTCTGGACCATGGTCATGCCTTATTGTATCGCTTTGTCCTTATCACCTATCATTGACCATACGGGTTGTTGTTGTTGTTGTTGTATACTAAATAATAGAATAAGTTCAAGTAAAGTACACTCATACTCAGAACCAGTGATATATGTCATTCCCTATGAGCCAAAACAAACAGGTTATTGAGTCCGCGTATGCAGTCATAAAATACAGTAAACAATTGGTTTATTCAAAAGCTATGGCCTCAAGGAAAAGAACATTTGTAGCTGGACATTGATCTATATCAGACATATTTGTATTTTCATGTTTAGGAAAAAACCTCTTTATTGTATGTGAAGATGAGAAAAAGACGTAAAGAAAAGATGCACGCAAAATCTTAATCAATTTAGGTGATTAGCATCTACAACAGATTCGAATATTTTCCTTTCGAAAAAAATCTCTTCAAAAATATGGAATTGCCAGTCATTGAGAATTGTAATAATCGAACCATACCCAAACATATTTGTGCGTGTCCTCGCTTATGTGTATGTACACGCCGTTCCCAATTTTCTTCGGTTTCGTAAAGGACCGGTACCTTTTCAGGACCATGTAAGATCCCGAAACGTCTACGCAGTTTCAAACGTTAGTTCGTCCTAGCACGGCACTTGGCTGTTTAGTGACATTTACCAGGTCCTAAATCGACTTCATGTCAAATCGCCAAATTACTTTGTTGTAAAGCTGGACGAGAGAGAGAGAGAGAGAGAGAGAGAGAGAGAGAGCAGACTGTTACATCAATCCAAATGGACCACATCCTTTCCCTTTTATTGACACGATTTTTTATAAAGTGACAAATAATCCAAAGTGCGCGTCTCAAGTATGTTGGTGTTTATTGTCATATATTTATCACACTTAGCAATGAAGAAATAAAACGTTTGGATTCTTTCAAACAGGTTTGTCTGTAGAACGTACCGGCCAGAGATGCTGCCAAGGATCTTAAATACCTAATCCTCTTTCTCATTGTCCAGGTCTGAACGTAATACATGTATCAAATGCTCCCAGACTACGTGGGATGATTGTCCTTTATTTGTTCATTATCTATAAGAGCATCCCAGAACAAGTGGGATGAGTGTCCTTTATTTGGCCATTATATGTGGGAGGATCCCAGAACACGTGGAATGAGTGTCCTTTATTTCCATTATATGTGAGAGGATCCCAGAACACGTGGACTGAGCGACCTTTATTTTCCATTATCTGTGAGAGGGTCCCATAACACGTTGAAGGAGTGTCCTTATTTTCCATTATCTGTGAGAGGATTCATATTCTTACTACCAGATATTACGTTAGGTCTGTTTCCTTTCAATCATTTATGTGACAAGACACTTTAATTATGATTGTTTTGTAAGAAATATTGTACTCTGGAAACACTAAGACCACTCCAAATGTAATCAAACATTGCAACCATGTTCCAGTGTTGCTAGCGCTGCAGAAAACCTGATTCAATAGTAGCATTATTATGTGAAACGAAATATTTGGTAGCTCTTACTAAAATAAATTAAGTAAACAAAAGTATCACCAGTGTGGGGCAATTACTTAAAGCAAATAAATATTTACTTATATCTGTCTGATTCTCGCTATTTAAGTCCATGTTTTATGTGGCGCGGTATCCATGACGTTAAAAATTAAACATTCCTAATTCTCTCTTATAAATGCGGAGATCAATGTATGATAATCGTGACTGTCTGTGTATTCTTGCTACATCGTTTGGTATCATTCGATACATTTTTCATTCAAAGTTTACACTTTTTGTAGACATGCCATCAGTTTATACACTTGTAGGAATGTTCACTATAAATTGTCAGAATATGTGGGAACCCTTTCTTTCTACGTTCGATTGTAATCATACAAACGTATTTAGTAAAACCAGTAGCCACATTTACTTGCCCGGATGATTTTAATCAGGTGAAATATAAATTGATATAATAATTCATCACTATTTACTTTCTCATCATGTAGTCTATAAGTTACCTGGAAAATAATGTGTTAAATTATTTTAGGTCCATCTAATACATTTGTGTATTATTTATTTAGCAGTAGCTACCAAAGTCAACACAGATCAACTTTCAGATAAGGTTAATTTTAATTGGGATTTAGCGGATTTTCTTTCTTCTTCGCAGGGGCCCCGAGTGGCCGAGTGGTCTAAAGCGCTCTCCGTTACAGATCACTGCCATCTCACCTCTGTCTGCGTGGGTTCGAGTCTATGATTCGGCCAATGTGGGTATGTGAGAAAGCTTGCTAGTAGCTTCTCCTGGGTCGGTGGTTCTTCCCGAGGTTTTCCCGGGTTCTTCCTCCACCATTAATACTGGCCGCCATACATAGCCTATCATGGGCTGAAAAATGGCGTTAAACTCTACACAACAACAACATCTTCTTCGCAAGAATTTGTTCCGGTACCAGAACCTTCGCCAACTACTCCTTCGTTACCACACGTGGATAATTTTAAACAGAGACAGAATGAAGAATTGAAGAATATTTTACAGCAGCAGAAAGAAGCAGAACAAGCTTTTCCCCTTCAATAACAAATTTCTAGAAAAAGAAAAGGCATGAAGGAAACGACAGGAAGAAGAAGCAGAGAAGAAACAAGGTCTAAGAGAGAAGGAAAATAGTGAACGTCAAACGGTCACGGTACTCTTAGACATTTTAGCAGAGTTAAGGAGTCTGAAACAAATGTATCAGACTTCCTTGTTACGGCCCAAGAGAAAACTACCTTCCCGAGCTAAACAACCCAGCCCTGTTATTACGCCTGCGAAACCACCCCTGGTGATTTCTACCAAATCATCATCGACAGGAGACAGTCCAGAAGTAGGCCTTGGTCGTGGCGAAGAATTAAGGCAGTTAAAGCAGATTACGTCCCGTTCCTGAGTTTTTTTAAAACAAACAAATACCCAACGGTCTTTTTCAGGGCCACCGAGATCTCTCGGAAAGAGATACTATTTAAATTGCCAAAATCAACTAAAACTAAAAAAAAACCAACTATTTTAACCATAATGTACGTATGTGAATGTTTGAGTGAGTGCGTGACTGTAGGCTCTTAATCTAAATTTCAAAACCAAGATACACTTACGTTTTATGCCTGGTCTATTCTGGTAGAAATTTGACATTCCAATTCACTACACAACACTTTAAAAACTTCATAAACTTCGTCTGTGTCTGTGTTCATTCTTTCTATTTTTTAAATTTCTTTACTTTCACAGCTTTTTCGTCCACTTCTTCCTGTCTTTCTCCTCGTCTTCTTTTCTTCTCATTTTCTCTTTCTGCACATGTCTGGGTTCTTCCTTTATTCTTTGGTAATCGCTATTGCTGCCTGATTATACACATCACCTGTGCCATGTTGATCTAAGCTATATTATAAACATTATTTCAAGCTTTCGTCAAAACTTTAGTACCATATTCTTTGCGTGGAACCGAAAGAAGCCGATATTTTTTCGCCTTTTGGAGGCGGAAGTTAAGGTATTCAGGGTGCGTTTTAATTCCTTTAACTTTTATGTCCTGATAAAACAAAAATAGGAACAAAATTTGCCCCTAACTTCGATATTTATGAAGCTTTTGCTTAAATTCAAGAATATGGATCAATAAAACAAATGATACACCCAAAATTCAAAATACTCTCCACAATTTTCTCACAGCACATGAAATATGTATATATTATACGGCTCGTAATGACGCTTAACTTATTACACGTGTGGAATATACTGATTTGTAAAGATGAATAATAATGTCTCCATTTCTAACTAAATTAAGACTTAAAAGTTTAAACATAATCAAACAATAAAAATCAAAGCAATATAACTCCTTGATGTAAACATTTTGAAGTGACAGATAAATGGAATGGTAGGAAGTATCGTTTCTTACTTTCTTTACAAAAAGAGCCTGTTTTGTCTAATTCAACTTCATCCATCAAAGTTTTTGACATGATGTCACAGAGAGAGAGAGAGAGAGAGAGATAGAGAGATAGAAAGATAGACATATATAGAGAGAATGACCCACCTCAGAAACCAGATACAAAGTTCTCCAAATAGTACCCCAGTCATGTTCTGTAAAACGCTATCTCCTCCAAGCTATTTTTAAACGCTAGATCGATATATAAATAATACAATCCAGTCGTCAATATTATCATCTTTACGACACATCCATTCATAGATACATAGATTTATACATTAGTGTTATAGTAATGAATTAATTTTCCAGCAACAATATTATACTACTTAAGAAATAATACACCAATGTAGTTGGATGGCCTTAATATTTTCTAAAATATTCCTTTTGACAGAACTTATGAATTAGTGGATGAGAATTAAAGAGTGATGAATCGTTGCAGACATTGATATTACATATGATTAAAATCGCCTTAGCAATTAAATTTGGCGACTTCTTTTTATTAATTACAATTGTAGGATATGTGACAAAGCAGAGAATAAAACGCTATCGAAATACTTCAATCATCTATCGTACTACTTTCTAGCCAGTGCCTAATGGATGTTAATCTAAAAGGTAGCAATCTTTGAATAAAATATACTGAATGATACCGAATGATGCAGCAAGAATTCACAGAAAGACATGATAATGTGCCCATTAAAATGTGTGATGAATACCACGATAAAAGGAGTTAAACGGTGTCAATGACACAGCTATAAGTAACTGCTTTTTTAAAGACAGTAAATACATCACTCTGATTATTCTCTTTTACTTAATTTTATTCTCTTTTGATCCAATATATATCAGCATCCTTGTAGTATGATCTACCAAATTACCACACCGAAAGTGCAATATCCGATTATAATTTTAATTCTACCCCACCCAACTCCTACCGTGATGATAATAATTGCCCTATTCTGACCTGTGAGCCACTGAAAGATACATAAATAATAAACGTTTCCTTAATTAGTTAGAACTAATTTGCATGTGGCATGTGTTTGCGGTAGTTGGAAGATGTAGTTCCTCAATTCATTTTATTTTAAGTTCTGTGCTAAGTAGTTTTACAATGAAAACAATTTTGTAGTATCGTATATTCGTATCTCTTCTAAACGATATACCGGTATATACAATATTTACATTCATTATGTAATGTCTGTAGAAACTCATTGGAGCGTTTCATGAATTAATCATGCCCTTTCGGTCAATATGTACGTTCTCAACTCGTCTCATCTCGTCTCATGTTCAACCTATACCTCATTGCAATCTTATCTCATTATATATTATGTGCATATAACATTGACTCCGTAGCATTATATTTTTTGAAAACAAGTTTATGTGTGCTTAGTCAGGATGGAATACAGAATGGTGCGTGAAGGCAAGGCGACGGGTGTCGTTTTCCCGCAGACATGGGTTCAAAATCTCTGTTGAGTACGAATTGAAAGTTATCTAACCCGTATGCTAGTATTATTGTAATTCTCTGTTATAGCCAAAGTATCCTGTTTTCCTGTAAAGGAATCAGATTTCCCCTATAAGTCAATCTGCACAAATACTAATTACACCCAAATTAATGCTTTCATAAATTGCCTATTATTATGCAATAATCATGAAGCCAGAGATGAAAACGACATGTAAGAGAGAATCTTCCTTAAGAGGTTAGTGTTAGGACTGGTCGGCCTGGTTTCATGATAATGTGACTGGGTGGGACATCATGCTACGTGTCTGCGGCCTGATGCCCCAGTGCTACACATCAGTATAAACTGCCACACTGCAGACATCGTAGCGATATGACTGAAAAATTGTTAAAGGTACGTTAAAAATCCTAATCACACACACTCATCTTGCTAAAAGTTAGACTGCAAATATATTTCTTATATGATTAGATACGCATCAATCAAAGTTGAAAGCCGATGCTGCTGGTTAAACTACAGCTATTACTGTCTACTGTCATTTAACTAAAAGCTCACTCAAAATCTACATTGTGAACTCTGGACCATGGTCATGCCTTATTGTATCGCTTTGTCCTTATCACCTATCATTGACCATACGGGTTGTTGTTGTTGTTGTTGTATACTAAATAATAGAATAAGTTCAAGTAAAGTACACTCATACTCAGAACCAGTGATATATGTCATTCCCTATGAGCCAAAACAAACAGGTTATTGAGTCCGCGTATGCAGTCATAAAATACAGTAAACAATTGGTTTATTCAAAAGCTATGGCCTCAAGGAAAAGAACATTTGTAGCTGGACATTGATCTATACCAGACATATTTGTATTTTCATGTTTAGGAAAAAACCTCTTTATTGTATGTGAAGATGAGAAAAAGACGTAAAGAAAAGATGCACGCAAAATCTTAATCAATTTAGGTGATTAGCATCTACAACAGATTCGAATATTATCCTTTCGAAAAAAATCTCTTCAAAAATATGGAATTGCCAGTCATTGAGAATTGTAATAATCGAACCATACCCAAACATATTTGTGCGTGTCCTCGCTTATGTGTATGTACACGCCGTTCCCAATTTTCTTCGGTTTCGTAAAGGACCGGTACCTTTTCAGGACCATGTAAGATCCCGAAACGTCTACGCAGTTTCAAACGTTAGTTCGTCCTAGCACGGCACTTGGCTGTTTAGTGACATTTACCAGGTCCTAAATCGACTTCATGTCAAATCGCCAAATTACTTTGTTGTAAAGCTGGACGAGAGAGAGAGAGAGAGAGAGAGCAGACTGTTACATCAATCCAAATGGACCACATCCTTTCCCTTTTATTGACACGATTTTTTATAAAGTGACAAATAATCCAAAGTGCGCGTCTCAAGTATGTTGGTGTTTATTGTCATATATTTATCACACTTAGCAATGAAGAAATAAAACGTTTGGATTCTTTCAAACAGGTTTGTCTGTAGAACGTACCGGCCAGAGATGCTGCCAAGGATCTTAAATACCTAATCCTCTTTCTCATTGTCCAGGTCTGAACGTAATACATGTATCAAATGCTCCCAGACTACGTGGGATGATTGTCCTTTATTTGTTCATTATCTATAAGAGCATCCCAGAACAAGTGGGATGAGTGTCCTTTATTTGGCCATTATATGTGGGAGGATCCCAGAACACGTGGAATGAGTGTCCTTTATTTCCATTATATGTGAGAGGATCCCAGAACACGTGGACTGAGCGACCTTTATTTTCCATTATCTGTGAGAGGGTCCCATAACACGTTGAAGGAGTGTCCTTATTTTCCATTATCTGTGAGAGGATTCATATTCTTACTACCAGATATTACGTTAGGTATGTTTCCTTTCAATCATTTATGTGACAAGACACTTTAATTATGATTGTTTTGTAAGAAATATTGTACTCTGGAAACACTAAGACCACTCCAAATGTAATCAAACATTGCAACCATGTTCCAGTGTTGCTAGCGCTGCAGAAAACCTGATTCAATAGTAGCATTATTATGTGAAACGAAATATTTGGTAGCTCTTACTAAAATAAATTAAGTAAACAAAAGTATCACCAGTGTGGGGCAATTACTTAAAGCAAATAAATATTTACTTATATCTGTCTGATTCTCGCTATTTAAGTCCATGTTTTATGTGGCGCGGTATCCATGACGTTAAAAATTAAACATTCCTAATTCTCTCTTATAAATGCGGAGATCAATGTATGATAATCGTGACTGTCTGTGTATTCTTGCTACATCGTTTGGTATCATTCGATACATTTTTCATTCAAAGTTTACACTTTTTGTAGACATGCCATCAGTTTATACACTGGTAGGAATGTTCACTATAAATTGTCAGAATATGTGGGAACCCTTTCTTTCTACGTTCGATTGTAATCATACAAACGTATTTAGTAAAACCAGTAGCCACATTTACTTGCCCGGATGATTTTAATCAGGTGAAATATAAATTGATATAATAATTCATCACTATTTACTTTCTCATCATGTAGTCTATAAGTTACCTGGAAAATAATGTGTTAAATTATTTTAGGTCCATCTAATACATTTGTGTATTATTTATTTAGCAGTAGCTACCAAAGTCAACACAGATCAACTTTCAGATAAGGTTAATTTTAATTGGGATTTAGCGGATTTTCTTTCTTCTTCGCAGGGGCCCCGAGTGGCCGAGTGGTCTAAAGCGCTCTCCGTTACAGATCACTGCCATCTCACCTCTGTCTGCGTGGGTTCGAGTCTATGATTCGGCCAATGTGGGTATGTGAGAAAGCTTGCTAGTAGCTTCTCCTGGGTCGGTGGTTCTTCCCGAGGTTTTCCCGGGTTCTTCCTCCACCATTAATACTGGCCGCCATACATAGCCTATCATGGGCTGAAAAATGGCATTAAATCCTACACAACAACAACATCTTCTTCGCAAGAATTTGTTCCGGTACCAGAACCTTCGCCAACTACTCCTTCGTTACCACACGTGGATAATTTTAAACAGAGACAGAATGAAGAATTGAAGAATATTTTACAGCAGCAGAAAGAAGCAGAACAAGCTTTTCCCCTTCAATAACAAATTTCTAGAAAAAGAAAAGGCATGAAGGAAACGACAGGAAGAAGAAGCAGAGAAGAAACAAGGTCTAAGAGAGAAGGAAAATAGTGAACGTCAAACGGTCACGGTACTCTTAGACATTTTAGCAGAGTTAAGGAGTCTGAAACAAATGTATCAGACTTCCTTGTTACGGCCCAAGAGAAAACTACCTTCCCGAGCTAAACAACCCAGCCCTGTTATTACGCCTGCGAAACCACCCCTGGTGATTTCTACCAAATCATCATCGACAGGAGACAGTCCAGAAGTAGGCCTTGGTCGTGGCGAAGAATTAAGGCAGTTAAAGCAGATTACGTCCCGTTCCTGAGTTTTTTTAAAACAAACAAATACCCAACGGTCTTTTTCAGGGCCACCGAGATCTCTCGGAAAGAGATACTATTTAAATTGCCAAAATCAACTAAAACTAAAAAAAAACCAACTATTTTAACCATAATGTACGTATGTGAATGTTTGAGTGAGTGCGTGACTGTAGGCTCTTAATCTAAATTTCAAAACCAAGATACACTTACGTTTTATGCCTGGTCTATTCTGGTAGAAATTTGACATTCCAATTCACTACACAACACTTTAAAAACTTCATAAACTTCGTCTGTGTCTGTGTTCATTCTTTCTATTTTTTAAATTTCTTTACTTTCACAGCTTTTTCGTCCACTTCTTCCTGTCTTTCTCCTCGTCTTCTTTTCTTCTCATTTTCTCTTTCTGCACATGTCTGGGTTCTTCCTTTATTCTTTGGTAATCGCTATTGCTGCCTGATTATACACATCACCTGTGCCATGTTGATCTAAGCTATATTATAAACATTATTTCAAGCTTTCGTCAAAACTTTAGTACCATATTCTTTGCGTGGAACCGAAAGAAGCCGATATTTTTTCGCCTTTTGGAGGCGGAAGTTAAGGTATTCAGGGTGCGTTTTAATTCCTTTAACTTTTATGTCCTGATAAAACAAAAATAGGAACAAAATTTGCCCCTAACTTCGATATTTATGAAGCTTTTGCTTAAATTCAAGAATATGGATCAATAAAACAAATGATACACCCAAAATTCAAAATACTCTCCACAATTTTCTCACAGCACATGAAATATGTATATATTATACGGCTCGTAATGACGCTTAACTTATTACACGTGTGGAATATACTGATTTGTAAAGATGAATAATAATGTCTCCATTTCTAACTAAATTAAGACTTAAAAGTTTAAACATAATCAAACAATAAAAATCAAAGCAATATAACTCCTTGATGTAAACATTTTGAAGTGACAGATAAATGGAATGGTAGGAAGTATCGTTTCTTACTTTCTTTACAGAAAGAGCCTGTTTTGTCTAATTCAACTTCATCCATCAAAGTTTTTGACATGATGTCACAGAGAGAGAGAGAGAGAGAGAGAGAGATAGAGAGATAGAAAGATAGACATATATAGAGAGAATGACCCACCTCAGAAACCAGATACAAAGTTCTCCAAATAGTACCCCAGTCATGTTCTGTAAAACGCTATCTCCTCCAAGCTATTTTTAAACGCTAGATCGATATATAAATAATACAATCCAGTCGTCAATATTATCATCTTTACGACACATCCATTCATAGATACATAGATTTATACATTAGTGTTATAGTAATGAATTAATTTTCCAGCAACAATATTATACTACTTAAGAAATAATACACCAATGTAGTTGGATGGCCTTAATATTTTCTAAAACATTCCTTTTGACAGAACTTATGAATTAGTGGATGAGAATTAAAGAGTGATGAATCGTTGCAGACATTGATATTACATATGATTAAAATCGCCTTAGCAATTAAATTTGGCGACTTCTTTTTATTAATTACAATTGTAGGATATGTGACAAAGCAGAGAATAAAACGCTATCGAAATACTTCAATCATCTATCGTACTACTTTCTAGCCAGTGCCTAATGGATGTTAATCTAAAAGGTAGCAATCTTTGAATAAAATATACTGAATGATACCGAATGATGCAGCAAGAATTCACAGAAAGACATGATAATGTGCCCATTAAAATGTGTGATGAATACCACGATAAAAGGAGTTAAACGGTGTCAATGACACAGCTATAAGTAACTGCTTTTTTAAAGACAGTAAATACATCACTCTGATTATTCTCTTTTACTTAATTTTATTCTCTTTTGATCCAATATATATCAGCATCCTTGTAGTATGATCTACCAAATTACCACACCGAAAGTGCAATATCCGATTATAATTTTAATTCTACCCCACCCAACACCTACCGTGATGATAATAATTGCCCTATTCTGACCTGTGAGCCACTGAAAGATACATAAATACTAAACGTTTCCTTAATTAGTTAGAACTAATTTGCATGTGGCATGTGTTTGCGGTAGTTGGAAGATGTAGTTCCTCAATTCATTTTATTTTAAGTTCTGTGCTAAGTAGTTTTACAATGAAAACAATTTTGTAGTATCGTATATTCGTATCTCTTCTAAACGATATACCGGTATATACAATATTTACATTCATTATGTAATGTCTGTAGAAACTCATTGGAGCGTTTCATGAATTAATCATGCCCTTTCGGTCAATATGTACGTTCTCAACTCGTCTCATCTCGTCTCATGTTCAACCTATACCTCATTGCAATCTTATCTCATTATATATTATGTGCATATAACATTGACTCCGTAGCATTATATTTTTTGAAAACAAGTTTATGTGTGCTTAGTCAGGATGGAATACAGAATGGTGCGTGAAGGCAAGGCGACGGGTGTCGTTTTCCCGCAGACATGGGTTCAAAATCTCTGTTGAGTACGAATTGAAAGTTATCTAACCCGTATGCTAGTATTATTGTAATTCTCTGTTAAAGCCAAATTATCCTGTTTTCCTGTAAAGGAATCAGATTTCGCCTATAAGTCAATCTGCACAAATACTAATTACACCCAAATTAATGCTTTCATAAATTGCCTATTATTATGCAATAATCATGAAGCCAGAGATGAAAACGACATGTAAGAGAGAATCTTCCTTAAGAGGTTAGTGTTAGGACTGGTCGGCCTGGTTTCAGGATAATGTGACTGGGTGGGACATCATGCTACGTGTCTGCGGCCTGATGCCCCAGTGCTACACATCAGTATAAACTGCCACACTGCAGACATCGTAGCGATATGACTGAAAAATTGTTAAAGCTACGTTAAAAATCCTAATCACACACACTCATCTTGCTAAAAGTTAGACTGCAAATATATTTCTTATATGAATAGATACGCATCAATCAAAGTTGAAAGCCGATGCTGCTGGTTAAACTACAGCTATTACTGTCTACTGTGATTTAACTAAAAGCTCACTCAAAATCTACATTGTGAACTCTGGACCATGGTCATGCCTTATTGTATCGCTTTGTCCTTATCACCTATCATTGACCATACGGGTTGTTGTTGTTGTTGTTGTATACTAAATAATAGAATAAGTTCAAGTAAAGTACACTCATACTCAAAACCAGTGATATATGTCATTCCCTATGAGCCAAAACAAACAGGTTATTGAGTCCGCGTATGCAGTCATAAAATACAGTAAACAATTGGTTTATTCAAAAGCTATGGCCTCAAGGAAAAGAACATTTGTAGCTGGACATTGATCTATATCAGACATATTTGTATTTTCATGTTTAGGAAAAAACCTCTTTATTGTATGCGAAGATGAGATAAAGACGTAAAGAAAAGATGCACGCAAAATCTTAATCAATTTAGGTGATTAGCATCTACAACAGATTCGAATATTATCCTTTCGAAAAAAATCTCTTCAAAAATATGGAATTGCCAGTCATTGAGAATTGTAATAATCGAACCATACCCAAACATATTTGTGCGTGTCCTCGCTTATGTGTATGTACACGCCGTTCCCAATTTTCTTCGGTTTCGTAAAGGACCGGTACCTTTTCAGGACCATGTAAGATCCCGAAACGTCTACGCAGTTTCAAACGTTAGTTCGTCCTAGCACGGCACTTGGCTGTTTAGTGACATTTACCAGGTCCTAAATCGACTTCATGTCAAATCGCCAAATTACTTTGTTGTAAAGCTGGACGAGAGAGAGAGAGAGAGAGAGAGAGAGAGAGAGAGCAGACTGTTACATCAATCCAAATGGACCACATCCTTTCCCTTTTATTGACACGATTTTTTATAAAGTGACAAATAATCCAAAGTGCGCGTCTCAAGTATGTTGGTGTTTATTGTCATATATTTATCACACTTAGCAATGAAGAAATAAAACGTTTGGATTCTTTCAAACAGGTTTGTCTGTAGAACGTACCGGCCAGAGATGCTGCCAAGGATCTTAAATACCTAATCCTCTTTCTCATTGTCCAGGTCTGAACGTAATACATGTATCAAATGCTCCCAGACTACGTGGGATGATTGTCCTTTATTTGTTCATTATCTATAAGAGCATCCCAGAACAAGTGGGATGAGTGTCCTTTATTTGGCCATTATATGTGGGAGGATCCCAGAACACGTGGAATGAGTGTCCTTTATTTCCATTATATGTGAGAGGATCCCAGAACACGTGGACTGAGCGACCTTTATTTTCCATTATCTGTGAGAGGGTCCCATAACACGTTGAAGGAGTGTCCTTATTTTCCATTATCTGTGAGAGGATTCATATTCTTACTACCAGATATTACGTTAGGTCTGTTTCCTTTCAATCATTTATGTGACAAGACACTTTAATTATGATTGTTTTGTAAGAAATATTGTACTCTGGAAACACTAAGACCACTCCAAATGTAATCAAACATTGCAACCATGTTCCAGTGTTGCTAGCGCTGCAGAAAACCTGATTCAATAGTAGCATTATTATGTGAAACGAAATATTTGGTAGCTCTTACTAAAATAAATTAAGTAAACAAAAGTATCACCAGTGTGGGGCAATTACTTAAAGCAAATAAATATTTACTTATATCTGTCTGATTCTCGCTATTTAAGTCCATGTTTTATGTGGCGCGGTATCCATGACGTTAAAAATTAAACATTCCTAATTCTCTCTTATAAATGCGGAGATCAATGTATGATAATCGTGACTGTCTGTGTATTCTTGCTACATCGTTTGGTATCATTCGATACATTTTTCATTCAAAGTTTACACTTTTTGTAGACATGCCATCAGTTTATACACTGGTAGGAAGGTTCACTATAAATTGTCAGAATATGTGGGAACCCTTTCTTTCTACGTTCGATTGTAATCATACAAACGTATTTAGTAAAACCAGTAGCCACATTTACTTGCCCGGATGATTTTAATCAGGTGAAATATAAATTGATATAATAATTCATCACTATTTACTTTCTCATCATGTAGTCTATAAGTTACCTGGAAAATA
Organism: Sinohyriopsis cumingii; assembly: GCA_028554795.2. Taxonomy (NCBI): domain Eukaryota; kingdom Metazoa; phylum Mollusca; class Bivalvia; order Unionida; family Unionidae; genus Sinohyriopsis; species Sinohyriopsis cumingii. Next base: position 25,818,783 of record CM068840.1, on the reverse strand, counting down.
ATGTGTTAAATTATTTTAGGTCCATCTAATACATTTGTGTATTATTTATTTAGCAGTAGCTACCAAAGTCAACACAGATCAACTTTCAGATAAGGTTAATTTTAATTGGGATTTAGCGGATTTTCTTTCTTCTTCGCAGGGGCCCCGAGTGGCCGAGTGGTCTAAAGCGCTCTCCGTTACAGATCACTGCCATCTCACCTCTGTCTGCGTGGGTTCGAGTCTATGATTCGGCCAATGTGGGTATGTGAGAAAGCTTGCTAGTAGCTTCTCCTGGGTCGGTGGTTCTTCCCGAGGTTTTCCCGGGTTCTTCCTCCACCATTAATACTGGCCGCCATACATAGCCTATCATGGGCTGAAAAATGGCATTAAATCCTACACAACAACAACATCTTCTTCGCAAGAATTTGTTCCGGTACCAGAACCTTCGCCAACTACTCCTTCGTTACCACACGTGGATAATTTTAAACAGAGACAGAATGAAGAATTGAAGAATATTTTACAGCAGCAGAAAGAAGCAGAACAAGCTTTTCCCCTTCAATAACAAATTTCTAGAAAAAGAAAAGGCATGAAGGAAACGACAGGAAGAAGAAGCAGAGAAGAAACAAGGTCTAAGAGAGAAGGAAAATAGTGAACGTCAAACGGTCACGGTACTCTTAGACATTTTAGCAGAGTTAAGGAGTCTGAAACAAATGTATCAGACTTCCTTGTTACGGCCCAAGAGAAAACTACCTTCCCGAGCTAAACAACCCAGCCCTGTTATTACGCCTGCGAAACCACCCCTGGTGATTTCTACCAAATCATCATCGACAGGAGACAGTCCAGAAGTAGGCCTTGGTCGTGGCGAAGAATTAAGGCAGTTAAAGCAGATTACGTCCCGTTCCTGAGTTTTTTTAAAACAAACAAGTACCCAACGGTCTTTTTCAGGGCCACCGAGATCTCTCGGAAAGAGATACTATTTAAATTGCCAAAATCAACTAAAACTAAAAAAAACCAACTATTTTAACCATAATGTACGTATGTGAATGTTTGAGTGAGTGCGTGACTGTAGGCTCTTAATCTAAATTTCAAAACCAAGATACACTTACATTTTATGCCTGGTCTATTCTGGTAGAAATTTGACATTCCAATTCACTACACAACACTTTAAAAACTTCATAAACTTCGTCTGTGTCTGTGTTCATTCTTTCTATTTTTTAAATTTCTTTACTTTCACAGCTTTTTCGTCCACTTCTTCCTGTCTTTCTCCTCGTCTTCTTTTCTTCTCATTTTCTCTTTCTGCACATGTCTGGGTTCTACCTTTATTCTTTGGTAATCGCTATTGCTTCCTGATTATACACATCACCTGTGCCATGTTGATCTAAGCTATATTATAAACATTATTTCAAGCTTTCGTCAAAACTTTAGTACCATATTCTTTGCGTGGAACCGAAAGAAGCCGATATTTTTTCGCCTTTTGGAGGCGGAAGTTAAGGTATTCAGGGTGCGTTTTAATTCCTTTAACTTTTATGTCCTGATAAAACAAAAATAGGAACAAAATTTGCCCCTAACTTCGATATTTATGAAGCTTTTGCTTAAATTCAAGAATATGGATCAATAAAACAAATGATACACCCAAAATTCAAAATACACTCCACAATTTTCTCACAGCACATGAAATATATATATATATATATATATATATATATATATATATATATATATATATATATATATATATATATATATATATATATATACGGCTCGTAATGACGCTTAACTTATTACACGTGTGGAATATACTGATTTGTAAAGATGAATAATAATGTCTCCATTTCTAACTAAATTAAGACTTAAAAGTTTAAACATAATCAAACAATAAAAATCAAAGCAATATAACTCCTTGATGTAAACATTTTGAAGTGACAGATAAATGGAATGGTAGGAAGTATCGTTTCTTACTTTCTTTACAGAAAGAGCCTGTTTTGTCTAATTCAACTTCATCCATCAAAGTTTTTGACATGATGTCACAGAGAGAGAGAGAGAGAGAGAGAGAGAGAGAGATAGAGAGATAGAAAGATAGACATATATAGAGAGAATGACCCACCTCAGAAACCAGATACAAAGTTCTCCAAATAGTACCCCAGTCATGTTCTGTAAAACGCTATCTCCTCCAAGCTATTTTTAAACGCTAGATCGATATATAAATAATACAATCCAGTCGTCAATATTATCATCTTTACGACACATCCATTCATAGATACATAGATTTATACATTAGTGTTATAGTAATGAATTAATTTTCCAGCAACAATATTATACTACTTAAGAAATAATACACCAATGTAGTTGGATGGCCTTAATATTTTCTAAAACATTCCTTTTGACAGAACTTATGAATTAGTGGATGAGAATTAAAGAGTGATGAATCGTTGCAGACATTGATATTACATATGATTAAAATCGCCTTAGCAATTAAATTTGGCGACTTCTTTTTATTAATTACAATTGTAGGATATGTGACAAAGCAGAGAATAAAACGCTATCGAAATACTTCAATCATCTATCGTACTACTTTCTAGCCAGTGCCTAATGGATGTTAATCTAAAAGGTAGCAATCTTTGAATAAAATATACTGAATGATACCGAATGATGCAGCAAGAATTCACAGAAAGACATGATAATGTGCCCATTAAAATGTGTGATGAATACCACGATAAAAGGAGTTAAACGGTGTCAATGACACAGCTATAAGTAACTGCTTTTTTAAAGACAGTAAATACATCACTCTGATTATTCTCTTTTACTTAATTTTATTCTCTTTTGATCCAATATATATCAGCATCCTTGTAGTATGATCTACCAAATTACCACACCGAAAGTGCAATATCCGATTATAATTTTAATTCTACCCCACCCAACTCCTACCGTGATGATAATAATTGCCCTATTCTGACCTGTGAGCCACTGAAAGATACATAAATACTAAACGTTTCCTTAATTAGTTAGAACTAATTTGCATGTGGCATGTGTTTGCGGTAGTTGGAAGATGTAGTTCCTCAATTCATTTTATTTTAAGTTCTGTGCTAAGTAGTTTTACAATGAAAACAATTTTGTAGTATCGTATATTCGTATCTCTTCTAAACGATATACCGGTATATACAATATTTACATTCATTATGTAATGTCTGTAGAAACTCATTGGAGCGTTTCATGAATTAATCATGCCCTTTCGGTCAATATGTACGTTCTCAACTCGTCTCATCTCGTCTCATGTTCAACCTATACCTCATTGCAATCTTATATCATTATATATTATGTGCATATAACATTGACTCCGTAGCATTATATTTTTTGAAAACAAGTTTATGTGTGCTTAGTCAGGATGGAATACAGAATGGTGCGTGAAGGCAAGGCGACGGGTGCCGTTTTCCCGCAGACATGGGTTCAAAATCTCTGTTGAGTACGAATTGAAAGTTATCTAACCCGTATGCTAGTATTATTGTAATTCTCTGTTATAGCCAAAGTATCCTGTTTTCCTGTAAAGGAATCAGATTTCCCCTATAAGTCAATCTGCACAAATACTAATTACACCCAAATTAATGCTTTCATAAATTGCCTATTATTATGCAATAATCATGAAGCCAGAGATGAAAACGACATGTAAGAGAGAATCTTCCTTAAGAGGTTAGTGTTAGGACTGGTCGGCCTGGTTTCAGGATAATGTGACTGGGTGGGACATCATGCTACGTGTCTGCGGCCTGATGCCCCAGTGCTACACATCAGTATAAACTGCCACACTGCAGACATCGTAGCGATATGACTGAAAAATTGTTAAAGCTACGTTAAAAATCCTAATCACACACACTCATCTTGCTAAAAGTTAGACTGCAAATATATTTCTTATATGATTAGATACGCATCAATCAAAGTTGAAAGCCGATGCTGCTGGTTAAACTACAGCTATTACTGTCTACTGTGATTTAACTAAAAGCTCACTCAAAATCTACATTGTGAACTCTGGACCATGGTCATGCCTTATTGTATCGCTTTGTCCTTATCACCTATTATTGACCATACGGGTTGTTGTTGTTGTTGTTGTATACTAAATAATAGAATAAGTTCAAGTAAAGTACACTCATACTCAAAACCAGTGATATATGTCATTCCCTATGAGCCAAAACAAACAGGTTATTGAGTCCGCGAATGCAGTCATAAAATACAGTAAACAATTGGTTTATTCAAAAGCTATGGCCTCAAGGAAAAGAACATTTGTAGCTGGACATTGATCTATATCAGACATATTTGTATTTTCATGTTTAGGAGAAAACCTCTTTATTGTATGTGAAGATGAGATAAAGACGTAAAGAAAAGATGCACGCAAAATCTTAATCAATTTAGGTGATTAGCATCTACAACAGATTCGAATATTATCCTTTCGAAAAAAATCTCTTCAAAAATATGGAATTGCCAGTCATTGAGAATTGTAATAATCGAACCATACCCAAACATATTTGTGCGTGTCCTCGCTTATGTGTATGTACACGCCGTTCCCAATTTTCTTCGGTTTCGTAAAGGACCGGTACCTTTTCAGGACCATGTAAGATCCCGAAACGTCTACGCAGTTTCAAACGTTAGTTCGTCCTAGCACGGCACTTGGCTGTTTAGTGACATTTACCAGGTCCTAAATCGACTTCATGTCAAATCGCCAAATTACTTTGTTGTAAAGCTGGACGAGAGAGAGAGAGAGAGAGAGCAGACTGTTACATCAATCCAAATGGACCACATCATTTCCCTTTTATTGACACGATTTTTTATAAAGTGACAAATAATCCAAAGTGCGCGTCTCAAGTATGTTGGTGTTTATTGTCATATATTTATCACACTTAGCAATGAAGAAATAAAACGTTTGGATTCTTTCAAACAGGTTTGTCTGTAGAACGTACCGGCCAGAGATGCTGCCAAGGATCTTAAATACCTAATCCTCTTTCTCATTGTCCAGGTCTGAACGTAATACATGTATCAAATGCTCCCAGACTACGTGGGATGATTGTCCTTTATTTGTTCATTATCTATAAGAGCATCCCAGAACAAGTGGGATGAGTGTCCTTTATTTGGCCATTATATGTGGGAGGATCCCAGAACACGTGGACTGAGCGACCTTTATTTTGTTCATTATCTATAAGAGCATCCCAGAACAAGTGGGATGAGTGTCCTTTATTTGGCCATTATATGTGAGAGGATCCCATAACACGTTGAAGGAGTGTCCTTATTTTCAATTATCTGTGAGAGGATTCATATTCTTACTACCAGATATTACGTTAGGTCTGTTTCCTTTCAATCATTTATGTGACAAGACACTTTAATTATGATTGTTTTGTAAGAAATATTGTACTCTGGAAACACTAAGACCACTCCAAATGTAATCAAACATTGCAACCATGTTCCAGTGTTGCTAGCGCTGCAGAAAACCTGATTCAATAGTAGCATTATTATGTGAAACGAAATATTTGGTAGCTCTTACTAAAATAAATTAAGTAAACAAAAGTATCACCAGTGTGGGGCAATTACTTAAAGCAAATAAATATTTACTTATATCTGTCTGATTCTCGCTATTTAAGTCCATGTTTTATGTGGCGCGGTATCCATGACGTTAAAAATTAAACATTCCTAATTCTCTCTTATAAATGCGGAGATCAATGTATGATAATCGTGACTGTCTGTGTATTCTTGCTACATCGTTTGGTATCATTCGATACATTTTTCATTCAAAGTTTACACTTTTTGTAGACATGCCATCAGTTTATACACTGGTAGGAAGGTTCACTATAAATTGTCAGAATATGTGGGAACCCTTTCTTTCTACGTTCGATTGTAATCATACAAACGTATTTAGTAAAACCAGTAGCCAAATTTACTTGCCCGGATGATTTTAATCAGGTGAAATATAAATTGATATAATAATTCATCACTATTTACTTTCTCATCATGTAGTCTATAAGTTACCTGGAAAATAATGTGTTAAATTATTTTAGGTCCATCTAATACATTTGTGTATTATTTATTAGTTTATTTCTGTGAAATTAAATCATTACACCACTGTATACGTGCATGTATCCATGGATGGATGGATGGATGTTATAAAAAGGAGAATATGGTACTAGTCCGGTTACTTTGTGGTTTGTGAGGTGGACTATTCTCTTTCTTCCTTCCATGCCTCCCTTCCTCTCTCTTTCGCTTTCTTTCACAGTATGCGTGTATAAATAAAGGTTATGGATGAGTCCTCGAAAACAGGTTCCTTAGAATGGGAAAAGCATTCGACGTACCTTTCATTGCCTTGGAAAAGGTCTAAAACATATTGGTTCACATATTTGCGCGCAAAAATATCGTTTTGAGGTTTTGAGAAAGCCTTGCAATAATGTTTATAAAATGGCTTAGCATAAGTGTCAGAAGTGATGTCTCTAATCAAGCGCCACATCAGCTGAAAATGAATATTATATTGGATTCCTTGGATATTTATATTCTTTAGCTTAAGGAACAAAAGCAGTTTTCGTTTGATGCGATACCAAATCGTCAGACCGCAGACGTTCTATTACAATGCACTTTAATATTCAGTAGCTTCTAGGAAGAGTGGATTACATCCTAGAGGTGATGAAAATTACGATCTGTTTAAATTTCAAATTATTTGTTTCCGTGCAAAATAATTTGAATCAGTGTTTACAAAGATAAACACACATCAAGAAACTTCGGTACCTCAGTTTATCAATAACATGGACCCCACAGATAACTGTGAACGCGGAAGTAGCTCCAACAGAATGAGCTTTCACCTTTGCTATACGTCTGAAAGTAAAACTAAAAAAAGTAATATAATTTGCTCTTCTTATCATAATCTAGTTTTGTAAGACCGAATGAGTTTAGACACTGGTTTCTTAATTTGTTCGTTCACGTGGCTTGAAGGTCAACATAAAAAAGACAATAAATACTTTCCGATAAGGTCACTAGCAGACAATATTCTTCCCATTTTACCTGGACGACGGGAAACCTGGCAGTTTCTTCTATAATGCGATCACCAAAATCTACGATTTTTAACAAGGCACACTGAAGCGAAGTCGGCGAATAAATTACAAATATAGATACTAACAGTAAGCTTGATTTGCGTTCTGTTTATGTATGTAATATTTGTAAACGTGTCTAGGGAGTCAATGAATTTATTTCAATTTCTAAACACCATATAACGTCAACGGTCAACCTGTCAGCTGACCATACATATGGCGTCTGATGACGTCATTCGGGAACTATCTATAATATTACATTTCGTTAATATGACCAAGAGTGGTCAGGTTGTGATAGCAACAACGGGTCTCTTTATATTATATGCCTCTCCAAACGACATACTGATCTCTGTATATCCTATGTAAAATGCTTCCATGCAACTATCATTCCATCTATCGACTGTCTACCTATAAATTTATAACTTGCATAATCCATTGATGTATAAACCACAAGGTGTCAATTTTATATTCGATCTTTTAAAAGAAAGAAGTCAATTGTTTTTATTTTCTTCATACCTATATTTATCAGTTATTCCATGCTATGCTCAAAAAGACAAAGCAAAATGTGATCAGAATTGCGTAGTCGGGAAAAGGCTATTGATATTCTTTGTACTTCTCCCTATAAAATTTCCACCTCACTCCGCTGACCTTATGTAAACTAGTGCCTGTTAGGACAATCGATCACATTATATGTCAAGAAACAATAACCTTTAGTAGTGTCGCACAACATATAAGCTACGGATATGAAAAATAGTGTCATCCGCCCAACGATAAACATAAAACAAATCTTTCATCTGTAAATAATAATTACCGATGAAACTATTTCTTCAAGTGCACACTGTTCATTATTTATTTATTTATATAAACGTCCTGCTAATTTGAACATTGCAGCACATAGTTCGATATATAAAAGTTACAATGTGAGCGAAATGTCCGAAGATGAAGAAGGTTATGACGAGCAAACAATACAAAATGCCTAACGGTAGTATATCATCCTTTAGTTTGAAAATAATCTGCTCGTTAGAAACAAAAGAACAATCTTATTTTCACTTACAGATGATGGTTACTTATGGAAAGAGGAGGTCAGAGTCGCTGTTGAGCATTTATAGCTCGAACAAAACTCCACTGTAAAAGGTCTCAGTTTAAAGCTACAAAGTATATATATATATATATATATATATATATATATATATATATATATATATATATATATATATATATATATATATATATATGAATTTAGCTTAGTCGAAAACGTAAGGACCAGGTAGTTTAAACTACACAAATTTCAATCTTATTTTGGTGAAGGATTAACGACTAGCTGCATATAAATGACACCAATTATATATATATATATATATATATATATATATATATATATATATATATATATATATATATATATATATATATATATATATATATTCAAAGAGGTAAGATTTTAACAAAGGTATAACCTAAAATATTTTCCTCTGGAATATCATTCGCTGTCGAGATAAATATAGGTATCAAATTCGTTAAAGAGTCGTGTATTAAGCAGACTAACTCGATCTTGTAGTGAAGAATCCATATGATCGATTTGGACTCAAAATGCGCTTTACCGAAATATATCAGTCATCATATGTTTATATAGAATGGTCTGCATCTCCTTTTTGGAATTACAATAGTTCTTTCAGTTATCTATTTATCTATTTCTTTCAGGCTAAGGATATATCATACAGTCCGAAATTGAGTGGTATTGCGACGAGTTTGATCTTTTTTTGGGGTGTGTGTTTTTCTTTTGGATTCAGTAGATAAAGAGAGCTAATAAGACAATTTGGCACACCTATGCTTGCATAACCAAGTGAAAGTCCCATCTGTGCCAGAGAATATTTCAAAAATGATCATATAAAATCTGGCTTGTCAAATTTTATATAAAGAGATGATACGAATAAATGAAACAATGAATAGACGAATTAATCGATCAATCAATTAATTAACTATATCAAAAAATAGAAATTAATGAATCAAATAGTCATTACATGAAACTTCAGGTTTTCGGACAAATGAAAACTGGACGGAAACCACATGGAAATATTTTCAGCTTCGTTTTATTCTAGGTACCAAATAAGAGAAAATACACTGAAATGTTTCGAATCATTAACTAAGGCTAACGGAAGATATCTACAATCAGTCCAATGGGTGTACATAAGGTCTATTTTTATACATGGAAAGGTTTGGTGCTTTAGAAAGAAGCTAGATGCGGAGAGACATAGATTATGGTTTAATGTACATGCTTACATACGTAATAGTGATATCCTCCATAGTACGTGCTTGATGATAAAATAAATATTGCAGATGTATCTAGTGGAATATTAAACCAAACATAAATAACACATATTTTGCTAAATGAAAAGATCGAATAAATATATGTTTAAACTTAATTTGTTTCCTAAAAACAATTTTAAAACATATCCACTAAAGTGAGTGGTATATGGAGAGTACAGCCTGCACCGTTCGCAGCCTTCAATGTCGACGCCAAATATTTTCAAAACACTATGAAAGAAGGCTTTCCATATTGGAAAACATGACCAGTTAAAGTTTGGTCGAACAAAGGTTTAGGAACTATAAAATAGAATTCGGACAGACCTATGTCGAATCTGCAAGGAACGAAGAGCAGTTATTTTATAGGTGGTGGTCAGCCAAGACAATTGGTCAAATCTGTAATAACCACAGACAACTCATAATGTAGAAAAGTTCAATAACTACGTCCATAGTGACGTTACGACCTACCTTGATGAGCAAATGGTCGAAACTTTAGAAAATGCAGCTTGTACAGCTGACGATTATTCATAAGTCACGCAGTTTCATTGTCAACCAATCTTCCACTCAGCAGTCTTCTGGTAAAAAGCTATTTCGGTCTGTTACGAGCACTTTTAATCTGGCACACCGTTCAGGAATCAAGTTTCTAAAACTACTGATCCGAAATTCGTATCTCTTAATACATGCACCTATTACAACAAGAAATGGTATGGTGTATAGGGCCCGCTACAGAGTGAAATATAAGCAATAGAATTAAGAATGTCCGATTCCAAATGTTCCTATTTTTAAGAGGTCAGTATGACATTTATTAACTGAAAGCATTACATCTGTTGGGTGGATCAAATTCCAGTTTTTTAATGGAGAATTATGAACCATTCATGTCGAACGATTCTATAGCACTCATGGGTGATTCTGCCAATCATTTCCCTACGAAAATGTTAAGGGACACAAAACCTTCACAGTGTCTTCATTAATAGTTTCATTTTATTCTTTTTCTGCGAAATCTTTTTCCAGTGAATGTTTTTGATTTGGGTAGTATAGTGCGGCATAATTAATATTCATCTCCATTGTGCAAATTTGTCAAAAGACTTAGTCTCAGGACCCGTCAAAGTCGCAACAGTGACATTTCTGTCAATCGAGGGTATTCATTTATTACTAGGCAATGACCTAGCTGGAAATAAGGTTGTGGTTAACCCACTTGTAACTGACTACCATTGTTTGGATCAGAAAGTCAATTAATTGAAAATTAAATTCCTAATTTATACCAAGCTTGTGCAGTTACTAGAGCTATGGCAAACAAAGCTCTTGAGAATGATACTGAACAGTGAAAGTATTCCTTTAGAAAACACATGTATTGGTCAGGATTTTGATTAGGTCAATTTTGATTAATATTAATGTAATCATCACGTTGATCCTCTTTTTACTACTCATTCTCTTTATTCTAATCAAGGTGATAACGACAATTACTTGTTGTCAAACAGGAAAAAGAAGACGACATCTCCTGTGTCTTCCAGAGGTTTTTTCGCGACAAAAGAAGTCATATACGTGCCTGTTTGTTTCTTTGTGCTAAAAATTGGGGCCTTATGAGAAAAAGGTGACCATCTGAGGTACCCATTGGTGACGAGTGGTCAGTGAGATATCAAATTGTTGTTTCTAATTCGTATGTACAGGAAATGCTTGGTCTAGACTATGAAAGTCATTTGCCTGGTCATTTTGGGATCAATAAGACTTATCACAAGATCTTGAATCATTTTATTTTGCCGAAAAATATCAGTGATGTTCATAAATACAGCAGATCTTGTTACAAATGTCAAATGGTAGGAAAATCCAAACAGAAGATACCCAAGTCTCATTTGCATCCTCTTCCTGCATTTGAAGAACCATTTAGCAGAATAATGGTAGACTGTGTCGATCCATTACCTAAGACCAAGTCAGACAACCAATAATTGTTGACCTTAATGTGTTCATCAGCAAGATTCCCAGTGGGGCAGTTCCTTTGATGAATATAGAACAAACCATAGTAAAAGCTTTCAATAAGTTTTAGTTTTAATTTGGTCTTCCCAAATCTGTTAAATCTAATAAAAGGTCAAATTGATTTTATGTCTGGAATTTTCCAGCAAGTTATGCATGAAGTAAGGAATACATCAATTTAAGTCTTCTTCCTATCACTCTGAAAGCCAAGGGGCTTTTGAAATATTTCATCAAACTTTGAAAACAATGACTCGGTCATATTGTTGTTTGATATCGGAAAAGATTGGTACGAAGGTGTTCATTGAGTGTTCATTTTCATTTGCAGTAAGGGAATCATTTCAATCTTTTTAAGTCCGTTTGAAGTAGGTTTTAGACACACTATCCGTAGACAATTGAAGTTGATAAAAGAGAAACTTCTTTCAAGTGTATGTACAGTAAATATTATCCTTGACATTGTTTCTAATTTTAAATATAAGTTGTCTAGGGCTTGTGAAGCTACAATAATTCACATGCACTCTACTCAGTCGGAAATGATATTAAAGTATGACAAAAATACAAAGGAAAGGAGTTTTCAGCCTCGTGATAGAGACCTGGTTCACTTGCCCGTACAACGAAATCCTCTTTAGGTTTAGATCTATGGTCCGTTGAAAAGAAACCAAATGATTTAAATTATATAACTAAAGCTCCTGGGAGGCAAAACAAAAACAACTTTGTCATATAACTATGTTAAAGGAGTATCTTAGTAGATATAGCCATGTTAATCATGTGTCAATTTAGTTTCACCTGTTCCACACAGTGAGGATTTAAGCGATGGAATATAATCGGAATGTAGTGACTTCGGTGTAACCAATGTTCGGAGTTCAGAAAATATGAATAATCTGGACCAGAAACATTCACATCTGCAGCAGCAAGAAAAGAATGATCTAAAACACCTATTTTCAACATATGAGCACTTGTTTCCAGATGTCCCTACACGAACAAATAAAAACTACCATGACGTTCAAATTGTAGATTCCACACCTGCGAAACAACATCCGTACACAACGAATCCTCTCAAACAGGACTTTTTGAAACAGGGAATTCAGTATTTGCAGGATAATTATTTGACTTTATCGTGTTTTCTTGTACCAAAACTCGATAATACTTTCTGCATGAGCAATGACTATAGAAAAGTGAATAGTGTGACTAAAACAGGTTCATTTCGATTGCAAAGAACTGATGACTGCATTGATAAAATTTGAAACACAAAATATGTCACCACATTTGGCATTATGTGAGGATTGTGGCAGATGAGACTGACGGAAAATGCAAGGAAATTTCGGCATTCTGAACTCTAGATGGACTTTATCAATATAAAGTGATGTCATTTGGGATGATGGGTTCGATTGTACTTTTATCATTTAATGAACATGATTACATCTGGTTTAGGCAATTTTGATAATATTGTCTGTATGGGTTCAATATTTGGATCATTATCCAGAGAAGTAAAGTTTTATTTTGGTCTCAGTCATTGACATTATGCTTACCATGTTCTTTATTATAATTTTAGTAATAGACCTTGTCTACTTATAGCTTAAATTATTCTTTAAATAAATTGTTGTCTTTTCTTTTCTGTCTTGCTTTTTTAATAACATCTTGATCTAGAAATATTCATTTATGATATAAGTTCTTGAGACAGAATGATTTGTTGTGTTCAGTGTTTGATTTGGGCTCAAATTATTTAATTCAAAACTTCTTCTCTGAAAATACAAAGTGCTTTATAATATTCTTGAAAAGACTAACTGGAACTATAGTGAATTCAAACAAAAAACATTGCATTATATTAATGTGATTCAACAAAAGGTTATTGATACATCACTACCATTCAAGCCTATTGTACATTAGTAGATTAGAGACAAGAGGCACATCAACACATTCAGCATTAGACGTTATTTTGAATACCAATGAAGTTTATTTATTAGGATTTGTGTTACTTATTCTTCGATTATTTGGGATTTAATTTGCAATACTGCCAGTTCTTTATGCATTTTCAAGTTTGTATTTTAGGGAAATAAAATCTTTGCTGAAGTCAAGTTACAGATTCCATGTTCTGGGGTAAGTATTTTCATTTTAATAACCAAAAAGATCAAATCTTGGGTTTCGATTTTGGATGTCCAATCAATCGTGTGTATATATATATATATATATATATATATATATATATATATATATATATATATATATATATATATATATATATATATATATATATATATATATATATATATATATATATATATATAATTGATCTGATACTGGTATTTACATTTATTTCATGCATTGTGACACCTATGACTTCTGTTTAAGGTGCATTTAAGATTGTGATCAAATGTAGGTTTTAGTGAATGACTGTTCCTTTGGGCATGTTAGGATTGAGAATACAGTGCCATTCCAGACACTTACACAGTCAAACATTTTCTAAAACTTTTATCATTATAATTATTTTGCCTCCTCGACATTAGTGAAATGCATATATGGGGAAAGCTTTCCAGTAGCGTTAAGATATTTTTTCTTGCAGGTGAGGGTTATTGATAATATAATGACAAATAGCAAAACAATAATTTCTTATTTTAGCTGGGATGGCCAAAATAGTTTGAAAAAATCGGTGATTGCTCGTCTAACACATTTAAATGTAACATATGGGAAAGGTACCACTATCAGAAAGAAATATTTTCCTACCTGACCTGACAGTACTGGGGACATTCCATCGCTCTGGATACATTTTTAGAACTTGGCGTTGCATCACTACTTGTCAATGTCTCAACTCTAAGTAAATGACTTTGTAATTATTTCAGATGATTACCATAAATACTTGTTTATATATCAAGTCCAGCTGAAAAGTGCACTGAGCCAGATCTGCTGTCTTATTGTGCACCAGCACATTATAATCTAGGTCGTTTTCATTAGGATTCCACTAATATGCGAGTACCGTATTTACCGCATATGTTGGGACACCGTATTTGTTGGGACACCATAAATTAATTTTAAAAGTAATTTTTTGTGCACTGTATGTTCGGGGACACATCGTTTTTTTCGAGTCGTAAGTTGTGGGACACCTTTTAAATCATTAGAAAATTACATGTCGGAAATTGCATACCAACTGAAATTTTATTTTTTAAATATAAAACTGTACTTGAGATAAAACTCTTTAATCCACTGCAGCAGCATCTCATCAACACAACCCTTCTCCTGCACACGTACGATCTATTATTTTGGTACATGAATACTTTTTTAACTTTCTCATACCGTGAAAAATTGTTGGAGGCAACACACCACCTGAAGTGGAAATTGCAAGAACACAAGGAAGATTTTTTCAAATCTGTACTAGTCTTGCTAATTCTCACACTTTTGATGCCCATCTTATCGTCAGTCCATCCAGGAATGCGATCAAAGTACACTAGAGTTTCGTCCATATTAATGATCATATTGTCGGCGAAATGATCTGTTTCTCTTCTGGCCATCACGAATTCATCACGTGATTTTATTTTCTCCAAATCTTCTGGATGATGCTGGTCATCGATGTTCGCGCACGAAGCACTATATTGTGCAACTTTAAAAACTGTTCCATTGTTTTACTTTATTGTCAAACTTTTTGTGAATACTGTTGAAAAGGAACCAAAGTTAGCTTCCATATCTCTGCCGTCTTTGTATATTCAAAGCTGAAAAAATAAACGGCACACTTAAAAGAATCCAGTAGTCGGCATCTGAGGTCAGCTTCCTTTGCAATAAAATAACCTTTGTATTGATCTCCTTTAAAAAAATTCGGCTTCCGAGTCCAAAGTCGGCTTCCAACGTCTGCTTGCTTTGTAATAAAAATAACCTTTGTCTTTGATGTCCTGTCGGCAAGTTCAAAGAAGTTTACTACTGGCTGCCAGTTGTGTTTATTTACCACCAGGGCTTATATGTGCTTGGCATCTTTACTAATAATTAATAATTAATACAAAGGTGCACTGATGTCTGCGGGTAAATATTAATGATACTTATGTAACCCACGCTGTCGAAAAGATTGTCACTTGCACTCAAGTGAATGTGTTTTAAAATAATGATTTTTATTTGCGAGATACAGTATAGTTCTCTTCTGGCCTTAACGCATTCATCACATGATTTTATTTTCTCCAAATATTCTGGGTGACGCTGGGTCACCGACATCTGTGCACAAAGCACTATATTGTGTCACTTTAGAATTTGTTCCACTGTTTCAATTTATTTTCAAAATTCCCGTGAATACAGTTGAAAAGGAACCCAAGTATGCTTCCATATCTCGGCCGTCTTTGTATATTCAAAAAACAAAAAACAAATCGGCTCACTTCACAGAATTCATAGTCAACTTCCGATGTCGGCTTGCTTTGCAATAAAATAACCTTTGTATTGATATCCTTTACAAAATAAAGTAACCGGGGTCGGCTTCTGTGATCGCCGGCTTTGTAATAAAAATACCTTTTGTCTTTGATGTCCTGTCGGTAGGTTCAAAGATGGAGTTAACTGCTTGCTGCCAGTCGTGTTTATTCACCACCAGGGCTTATATGTGCTTGGTATAGTAAGGATAATTATGTAACCCTAGCTGGTGAAAAGACTGTCACTTGCACTCAAGTGAATGTGTTTTCAAATGATGATTTCTTTTTGCGAGATATTGTCATACAGTAGACCTGGATATAATTCAGTCTTGATTATTTTGCACCCAACACCGTGTCATGCAAGAATGGCGTATTCAAGATATCAGTTGACTATTTCCCTCTTGTATGCGATTTTGTTGGCTCCAGTTTTCAGTCGGATAACATGTTCAAACCTTTGAGCACAACCACACACAATTGTTTCTCAGTGTTCATATCAATGAACAACATGGTGTGTGGTATTGGACATAATTGATACACGCTACAGTATGGAAGCCTACGCTACTTATACGGATTTCGTGGAAATATTTTATTCTTTAATGCTCATGTTGAAAAAAGGAATAAATGATAACAACACAAGGTTAGTTTCTTTCTTTTTATTATCAATTAAGCGTTTTATTTAGCTATTTTATTGCGACGTGCAGTGGGGTGGGTGGGAGCACAAATGCAATACAAATTTATTTCGTTTCTTAAGTCTTGGGAAATATGACCAAAGTGAAAAAATGTTTCACCATAAGTTCTGGGACAGGAAAAAAATAATTATTTTATCGTGTCCCAACATATGCGGTAAATACGGTATATACTGTAGTGCCGTAATAATAATATTCGGTTTTTCACTTTGAATCTTTTGATTTGTGATCTAATTAAACATTAAGGCCAAGATTATAGGATTACGAGTCTGCCTTCCACAGGTCACAAATCAGTAGTAAATTAATGCGTATAGGAATTTAGAATTGTTCGTAAATTAGTGTTTATTTCTCAGGCACACACCTATACAACATCCAAGTGTGCTTCCTCCCCACGCGTGGTACGTTGCAGCATTAGACACATGCTGGTCATTTAATTCCTCTGAATCTTTGACTTTTGTGGATTTCATATTATAACAGATTGTAGGTTATTTTCAATTTAGAAAGTAAAGCTCTATAAGTTTGAAAGATTCCATATTTTTTCATGTACACTGCAACACATGTGTTGTAATCATTAGCAACACGCTTTGTAACATGCTCTAGTTAGAAACACGCTATCTAAATATCCTCCACTGCAATTATTTAAAATAATTATTTTGTGTTAAGCAGCAAAAATTGTTTCTCAAATTTAGCAAAGAAACAAAATGTAAACATTTTTCAACTAAATATGTACTATATAGTATCTGATGTTTACATTTTTTTAAAAATTCATATGGTTTATAAAGTTATTTCACTCTAAAGGCAATAAACACGCTACGTACAGTTATAAATTATAATTATATCAAACTGCCATTGATTTTTTAATCTGTGAAATTGCCAAATAAATACCTTAATGAAGAAGACAATTAATTAACATATTGCTGACTGAACCAAATTAAAATGTGACTGATCATCATACATTTGTTTAGTTATTATTATGGTTCAACCCAGGAGTACTGTAACTAAATTGTGCCAAATTTTGCAGGAGAAGAAAAAATCTAATTTTTCTGTTTTATATAAATTATATCATCCTATACACACAAATAACAGATGAATACAGAAAAAAAGTCAGCAAAAGTGATATTTTTGAAAATAGTTTATATTTCAATGAAACATAAACATTTAATTAAATTAAAACAGGGTTGTAGCAAAATAGTATACCAACTGGTCTGGATTGCAAAACTGTCATATCATGACTTGCGGTTGCATTTTATAAACTGATAGGATGTATTTTATGCAAAAGTCTGGTACATGTATATTGACTTACAATAGTAATACAACAATAGTTTAGTCCATTCTTAGTCATTTTCATAGATGAAACAATGTTAATAAGCTTCACAACAGTACTGCTTAAAAACTGAAGATTTGTACATTCAATGCTGAATTAATACACACAAGTTTAAAAACTTGAACAATAAATAACATTTTAAATGCTGAACTAACACACATGATTAAATGGTTCTGAAGCATTTTTAAAGTCACATAAACTTGAACATTACTATCAAATTTTAAATTGATATTTCATTTATGTAATTTTTTAAATTAGGTAGCTAATTTATTATATATTCACAATATGACAAATTTTCTGGAGTTTAAAGGATTTTAAAAATCTCACCATGAATGCAGAGCAAAACAAGCTTTTTATGCAAGATTTCTTTGTTAGTTTGATTTTTAATTCCATTGGAAAGACATTTAAGCCTGCAGACCATTGTAAAGGTTCTTACATATTAAACAACACATGACAAAACTTACACCAATGAGGCTACATTGAAAATGGCTGTAATATTTACATTGATACAACATGAACAGAGAAAAGTAATTATCTCAGACCCCTTCATGGCTTTTTATATTATCTGAACTCTTGTATGGTAACAAATCATGTTTTTATGTTTATTTTTCATGATGTGTTTTAAATGCAACTAAAATATAAGTGTTATCATTATGCTTTTACTCCATCTTAGAACTATAACTTGTTAAAGATAAACAATCATATTGTACATTATCTTTGACAGTGAAGTCAAATAACATTTCTTACAAACTCTCCTTACCATAACAAAAGGAAGATCTTGCATTCAACCATCGTCACAAGCTAATGCCAGTAATCCACTATGTTCCTTTATCACACGTGGCTGCCTGCGTTGAGATTTCTAATGAATATCTATAAACGTGCTTACGATTGTGACCCTACATGGCCTCTCATGCTGCTTGAATGAACCAAACCTTTCTCTTCTATTCACGATCAGTTATTCATACGCAAAACTGGATCTTTTTTATTATTAAACTAAGTTGTAGATGACACATTTTTGCTTATGCAATTCATGAAAAACAAGGAGATCTCAGTATAAACACTGAGGAGCGATAAAGGAGTGTAGCTGATAGCCTTCCATGTCATGTGATGATGCCATTCAACAACAGGAATGGAAACGGGTCCATAAAATAAACATGCTGTTCACTGCTCTTCATTAACATGCACAGACTTGTGTATACTCCATGTTGGCCCAAGTAGGATTTTGCTCAAAGTGTTTATACCAGACTCAAATCTCATGTCAGTTTGACAATTAAATAAACAGTTAGTCCCAAAATTAACATGTAAATTTGACAATTAAATACACAGTTAGTCCCAAAATTAACATCATGTAAATTTGACAATTAAATACACAGTTAGTCCCAAAATTAACATGTAAATTTGACAATTAAATACACAGTTAGTCCCAAAATTAACATGTAAATTTGACAGTTAAATACACAGTTAGTCCCAAAATTAACATCGTGTAAATTTGACAATTAAATACACAGTTAGTCCCAAAATTAACATGTAAATTTGACAATTAAATACACGGTTAGTCCCAAAATTAACATGTAAATTTGACAATTAAATACACAGTTAGTCCCAAAATTAACATCGTGCACATCAACCATTCTAACTAATCTGAGACTGAGAACTAAACTTTTCTGCCTGAATGCAGAAGACGAGAAATTTTAACAAACATGGCAGATAAACTAGGGTGTCAATAACACCAGCTGATAGTAGCCATATTTCATGCATAGAGTATTGCAAGAAAGAATTGGATATGTACTGAATGGATTATTTGCTTTTGTCAAAGTCTGACTAAATCATTATATTTTGCTTTTCAGATCAGACATCTTTGATATTTAAGTTGTTGCAAGATGATGTTATGTGGATAGGGAGGAATCTTATGACTTTGCCTAAGACAATGAGAAAGGTTTATTTCATGGATAGGACCCTCATTTCATATTAAGACTAGAATATTTGGTTTCGTGCTGTAATTTTCATAGTTATAATCAAGCACCAGTAGACATTTTCCCTATTAACATACAAATCAAGATTTTCTAATTGTTTTGACAATTTATGAACTTTAAAAACAAATCTTTGATATCTATAAGCTTCCAGATGTAGGGTTTTTGAGGTCTTCTTGCATCATTGATGGCATCCTACTGGAGAGTTTTGTATACTGATCTGTTCCTACTGGCATTTACTATTGCAGCATGTATTCTATCCTGATTATTTTAGGTGTGACCCGTTTCTAGAAAATTCTGTTCAACTGATGTAAGATTGACTTTTTAAGGCATACCACAGCACTGATACAAAAAAGTGATTTGTATTGGTCTCTACAGTTGTCTAAATTAAATACCAAACATTTACCCCCATTTCACTACAGAATTTCAAAACTGTGTAAATGTAAGATGCAATTTCATGTGACTGTCTTCCACATATACTTCCATTCCATATGAAACTATAAGCATAAGAATTTCCAATGTTGTAAAGACTGAGGTTAAAGGTGATTTCCCTAGCTCTTATAGTAGCTGGCAGACTTGAATTTCAAATGTTGTAAAGTGTGAGGTTAAAATTGATCTTACAGTAGCTGGCAGACTTGAATTTCAGATCTTGTAAAGTGTGAGGTTAAAGGTGATTTGCCTAGCTCTAATAATAGTTGGCAGACTTGAATTTCAAATGTTGTAAAGTGTGAGGTTAAAGGTGATTTCCCTAGCTCTTACAGAACCTGGCAGACTTAAATTTCAAATGTTGTAAAGTGTGAGGTTAAAGGTGATTTGCCTAGCTCTTATAGTAGCTGGCAGACTTGAATTTCAAATGTTGTAAAGTGTGAGGTTAAAGGTGATTTGCCTAGTACTTATAGTAGCTGGCAGACTTGAATTTCGAATGTTGTAGAGTGTGAGGATAAAGGTGATTTGCCAAGCTCTTATAGTAGCTGGCAGACTTGAATTTCCAATGTTGTAAAATGTGAGGTTAAAATTGATCTTATAGTAGCTGGCAGACTTGAATTTCAGATGTTGCAAACTGTGAGGTTAAAGGTGATTTGCCTAGTACTTACAGTAGCTCGCAGACTTGAATTTCAAATGTTGTGAAGTGTGAGTTTAAAGGTGATTTGCCTAGCTCTTATAGTAGCTGGCGGACTTGAATTTCAAATATTGTAAAGTGCAGTGGCATCGCTAGGGGGTGCGGACCACACCGGGTGACACCATCTCAGAGGGGTGACACCAAAATGAAAAATTGCAAATTTTACAGAGCACACACTGCTCGGTCAAGTCGGATTTCATAAGCGGATAACCAATAATAGTTAAATACATGACTAGCAGGCACAGCAGTGGCGTCTCTAGGGGGATGCGGGGGGTATGGACTGCACCGGGTGACACTATTAGAGGGGGTGACACCGAAATGACATTACTAAGGATTCTGTATGGTGTGTTAGGGAAGGAGGACCATGGGGGTGACACCATGAGCTACCGCACTGGGTGACACCAACCCGAGTGACGCCACTGGTAAAGTGTGAGGTTAAAGGTGATTTGCCTAGCTCTTATAGTAGCTGGCAGTCTTGAATTTCAAATGTTGTAAAGTGTGAGGTTAAAGGTGATTTGCCTAGCTCTTATAGTAGCTGGCAGACTTGAATTTTAAATGTTGTAAAGTGTGAGGTTAAAGGTGTTTTGCCTAGCTCTTATAGTAGCTGGCAGACTTGAATTTCAAATGTTGTAAAGTGTGTGGTTAAAATTGATCTTATAGTAGCTGGCAGACTTGAATTTCAAATGTTGTAAAGTGTGAGGTTAAAGGTGATTTGCCTAGCTCTTATAGTAGCTGGCAGACTTGAATTTCAAATGTTGTAAAGTGTGAGGTTAAAATTGATCTTATAGTAGCTGGCAGACTTGAATTTCAAATGTTGTAAAGTGTGAGGTTAAAGGTGATTTGCCTAGCTCTTATAGTAGCTGGCAGACTTGAATTTCAGATGTTGGAAAGTGTGAGGTTAAAGGTGATTTGCCTAGCTCTTATAGCTGGCAGACTTGAATATCAAATGTTGTAAAGTGTGAGGTTAAAATTGATCTTATAGTAGCTGGCAGACTTGAATTTCAGATGTTGTAAAGTGTGAGGTTAAAATTCATCTTATAGTAGCTGGCAGACTTCAATTTCAAATGTTGTAAAGTGTGAGGTTAGAACTGATCTTATAGTAGCTGGCAGACATAAATTTCAAATGTTGTAAAGTGTGAGGTTAAAATTGATCCTATAATAGGTGGCAGACTTGAATTTCAGATGTTGTATAGTGTGAGGTTAAAATTGATCTTATAGTAGCTGGAAGACATGAATTTCAGGTGTTGTAGAGTGTAAGGTTAAAGGTGATTTGCCTAGCTCTTATAGCAGCTGGCAGACTTGAATTTCAAATGTTGTAAAGTGTGAGTCTAAAATTGATCCTACAGTAGCTGGCAGACTTGAATTTCAGATGTTGTGAAGTGTGAGGTTAAAGGTGATTTGCCTAGCTCTTACAGCAGCTGGCAGACTTGAATTTCAAATGTTGTAAAGTGTGAGTTTAAAATTGATCCTATAGTAGCTGGCAGACTTGAATTTCAGATGTTGTGAAGTGTGAGGTTAAAGGTAATGTGCCTAGCTCTTATAGTAGCTGGCAGACTTGAATTTCAAATGTTGTAAAGTGTGAGGTTAAAGGTGATTTCCCTAGCTCTTATAGTAGCTGGCAGACTTGAATTTCAAATGTTGTAAAGTGTGAGGTTAAAGGTGATTTGCCTAGCTCTTATAGTACCTGGCAGACTTGAATTTCAGATGTTGTAAAGTGTGACGTTAAAGGTGATTTTCCTAGTACTTATAGTAGCTGGCAGACTTGAATTTCAAATGTTGTTAAGTGTGAGGTACAAATTGATCTTATTGTAGCTGGCAGACTTGAGTTTAAGATGTTGTAAAGTGTGAGGTTAAAACTGATCTTATAGTAGCTGGCAGACATAAATTTCAAATGTTGTAAAGTGTGAGGTTAAAATTGATCCTATAGTAGGTGGCAGACTTGAATTTCAGATGTTGTAAAGTGTGAGGTTAAAATTGATCTTATAGTAGCTGGCAGACATGAATTTCAGGTGTTGTAGAGTGTAAGGTTAAAGATGATTTGCCTAGCTCTTACAGCAGCTGGCAGACTTGAATTTCAAATGTTGTAAAGTGTGAGTTTAAAATTGATCCTATAGTAGCTGGCAGACTTGAATTTCAGATGTTGTGAAGTGTGAGGCTAAAGGTAATGTGCCTAGCTCTTATAGTAGCTGGCAGACTTGAATTTCAAATGTTGTAAAGTGTGAGGTTAAAGGTGATTTGCCTAGCTCTTAAAGTAGCTGGCAGACTTGAATTTCAAATGTTGTAAAGTGTGAGGTTAAAGGTGATTTGCCTAGCTCTTATAGTACCTGGCAGACTTGAATTTCAAATGTTGTAAAGTGTGAGGTTCAAATTGATCTTATCGTAGCTGGCAGACTTGAGTTTAAGATGTTGTAAACTGTGAGGTTAAAGGTGATTTGCCTAGTACTTACAGTAGCTGGCGGAGTTGACTTTCAAATGTTGTGAAGTGTGAGGTTAAAGGTGATTTGCCTAGCTCTTATAGTCGTTGTCAGACTTGAATTTCAAATGTTGTAAAGTGTGAGGTTACAATTGATCTTATAATAGCTGGCAGACTTGAATTTGAAATGTTCTAAAGTAAGAGGTTAAAATTGATTTTATAGTAGCTGGCAGACTTGAATTTCAAATGCTCTAATGTGTGAGGTTAAAATTGATCTTATAGTAGCTTCCAGACTTGAATTTCAAATGTTCTAAAGTGTGAGGTTAAAATTGATCTTATAGTAGCTGCAGACTTGAATTTCAGATGTTGTAAAGTGTGAGGTTAAAGGTTATTTGCCTAGTACTTATAGTAGCTGGCAGACATGTATTTGAAATGTTGTAAAGTGTGAGGTTAAAGGTGATTTGCCTAGCTCTTATAGTAGCTGGCAGACTTGAATTTCAAATGTTGTAAAGTGTGAGGTTAAAATTGATCTTATAGTAGCTGGCAGACTTGAATTTCAGATCTTGTAAAGTGTGAGGTTAAAGGTGATTTGCCTAGCTCTTATAGTAGCTGGCAGACTTGAATTTCAAATGTTCTAAAGTATGAGGTTAAAATTGATCTTATAGTAGCTGGCAGACTTGAATTTCAAATGTTGTAAAGTGTGAGGTTAAAATTGATCTTATAGTAGCTGGCAGACTTGAATTTCAAATGTTGTAAAGTGTGAGGTTAAAACTGATCTTATAGTAGATGGCAGACTTGAATTTCAGATGTTGTAAACTGTGAGATTAAAGGTGATTTGCCTAGTACTTACCGTAGCTGGCAGACTTGAATTTCAAATATTGTAAAGTGCAGTGGCATCGCTCGGGGGTGCGGACCACACCGGGTGACACCATCTCAGAGGGGTGACACCAAAATGAAAAATTGCAAATTTTACAGAGCACACACTGCTCGGTCAAGTCGGATTTCATAAGCGGACAACCAATAATAGTTAAATACATGACTAGCAGGCACAGCAGTGGCGTCGCTAGGGGGATGCGGGGGGTGCGGACTGCACCGGGTGACACTATTAGACGGGGTGACACCAAAATGACATTACTAAGGATTCTGTATGGTGTGTTATGGAAGGAGGACCATAGGGGTGACACCATGAGCTACCGCACTGGGTGACACCAACCCGAGTGACGCCACTGGTAAAGTGTGAGGTTAAAGGTGATTTGCCTACCTCTTATAGTAGCTGGCAGACTTGAATTTCAAATGTTGTAAAGTGTGAGGTTAAAATTGATCTTAAAGTAGTTGGCAGACTTGAATTTCAGATCTTGTAAAGTGTGAGGTTAAAGGTGATTTGCCTAGCTCTTATAGTAGCTGGCAGACTTGAATTTCAAATGTTGTAAAGCGTGGGGTTAAAATTGATCTTATACTAGCTGGCAGACTTGAATTTCAGATGTTGTAAAGTGTGAGGTTAAAATTGATCTTATAGTCGCTGGCAGACTTGAATTTCAAATGTTGTAAAGAGTGAGGTTAAAATTGATCTTATAGTTCCTGGCAGACTTGAATTTGAAATGTTGTAAAGTGTGAGGTTAAAATTGATCTTATAGTAGCTGGCAGACTTGAATTACAAATGTTCTAAAGTGTGAGGTTACAATTGATCTTATAGTAGCTGGCAGACTTGAATTTCAGATCTTGTAAAGTGTGAGGTTAAAGGTGATTTGCCTAGCTCTTATAGTAGTTGGCAGACTTGAATTTCAAATGTTGTAAAGTGTGAGGTTAAAGGTGATTTGCCTAGCTCTTATAGTCGCTGGCAGACTTGAATTTCCAATGTTGTAAAATGTGACGTTAAAGGTGATTTGCCTAGTTCTTATAGTAGCTGGCAGACTTGAATTTCAAATGTTGTAAAGTGTGAGGTTAAAATTGATCTTATAGTAGCTGGCAGACTTGAATTTCAGATCTTGTAAAGTGTGAGGTTAAAGGTCATTTGCCTAGCTCTTATAGTAGCTGGCAGACTTGAATTTGAAATGTTGTAAAGCGTGAGGTTAAAATTGATCTTATACTAGCTGGCAGACTTGAATTTCAGATGTTGTAAAGTGTGAGGTTGAAATTGATCTTATAGTAGCTGGCAGACTTGAATTTCAAATGTTGTAAAGTGTGAGGTTAAAATTGATCTTATAGTAGCTGGCAGACTTGAATTTCAAATGTTGTAAAGTGTGAGGTTAAAATTGATCTTATAGTAGCTGGCAGACTTCAATTTCAAATGTTGTAAAGTGTGAGGTTAAAATTGATCTTATAGTAGCTGGCAGACTTGAATTACAAATGTTCTAAAGTGTGAGGTTACAATTGATCTTATAGTAGCTGGCAGACTTGAATTTCAAATGTTCTAAAGTATGAGGTTAAAATTGATCTTATAGTAGCTGGCAGACTTGAATTTCAAATGTTGTAAAGTGTGAGGTTAAAATTGATCTTATAGTAGCTGGCAGACTTGAATTTCAAATGTTGTAAAGTGTGAGGTTAAAATTGATCTTATAGTAGCTGGCAGACTTGAATTTCAAATGTTGTAAAGTGTGAGGTTAAAATTGATCTTATAGTTGCTGGCAGACTTGAATTACAAATGTTCTAAAGTGTGAGGTTACAATTGATCTTATAGTAGCTGGCAGACTTGAATTTCAAATGTTCTAAAGTATGAGGTAAAAATTGATCTTATAGTAGCTGGCAGACTTGAATTTCAAATGTTGTAAAGTGTGAGGTTAAAATTGATCTTATAGTAGCTGGCAGACTTGAATTTCAAATGTTGTAAAGTGTGAGGTTAAAATTGATCTTATAGTAGCTGGCAGACTTGAATTTCAAATGTTGTAAAGTGTGAGGTTAAAATTGATCTTATAGTAGCTGGCAGACTTGAATTTGAAATGTTGTGAAGTGTGAGGTTAAAATTGATCTTATAGTAGCTGGCAGACTTGAATTTCAAATGTTCTAAAGTATGAGGTAAAAATTGATCTTATAGTAGCTGGCAGACTTGAATTACAAATGTTCTAAAGTGTGAGGTTACAATTGATCTTATAAGAGCTGGCAGACTTGAATTTCAAATGTTCTAAAGTGTGAGGTTACAATTGATCTTATAGTAGCTGGCAGACTTGAATTTCAAATGTTCTAAAGTATGAGGTTAGAATTGATCTTCTAGTAGCTGGCAGACTTGAATTTCAAATGTTGTAAAGTGTGAGGTTAAAATTGATCTTATAGTAGCTGGCAGACTTGAATTTCAAATGTTGTAATGTGTTAAGTTAAAATTGATCTTCTAGTAGCTGGCAGACTTGAATTTCAAATGTTGTAAAGTGTGAGGTTAAAATTGATCTTATAGTAGCTGGCAGACTTGAATTACAAATGTTCTAAAGTGTGAGGTTACAATTGATCTTATAGTAGCTGGCAGACTTGAATTTCAAATGTTGTAAAGTGTGAGGTTAAAATTGATCTTATAGTAGCTGGCAGACTTGAATTTCAAATGTTGTAATGTGTTAGGTTAAAATTGATCTTCTAGTAGATGGCAGACTTCAATTTCAAATGTTGTAAAGTGTGAGGTTAAAATTGATCTTATAGTAGCTGGCAGACTTGAATTTCAGATGTTGCGAAGTGTGAGGTTAAATGTGAATTGCCTAGCTCTTATAGTAGTTGGAAGACTTGAATTTCAAATGTTGTAAAGTGTGAGGTTAAAGGTGATTTGCCTAGCTCTTATAGTAGCTGGCAGACTTGAATTTCAAATGTTGTAAAGTGTGAGGTTAAAGGTGATTTGCCTAGCTCTTATAGTAGCTGGCAGACTTGAATTTCAAATGTTCTAAAGTGTGAGGTTAAAATTGATCTTATAGTAGATGGCAGACTTGAATTTCAAATGTTGTAAAGTGTGAGGTTAAAATTGATCTTATAGTAGCTGGCAGACTTGAATTTCAGATGTTGTGAAGTGTGAGGTTAAAGGTGATTTGCCTAGCTCTTATAGTAGTTGGCAGACTTGAATTTCAAATGTTGTAAAGTGTGAGGTTAAAGGTGATTTGCCTAGCCCTTATAGTAGTTGGCAGACTTGAATTTCAAATGTTGTAAAGTGTGAGGTTAAAGGTGATTTGCCTAGCTCTTATAGTAGCTGGCAGACTTGAATTTCAGATGTTGTAAAGTGTGAGGTTAAAATTGATCTTATAGTAGATGGCAGACTTGAATTTCAGATGTTGTAAACTGTGAGGTTAAAAGTGATTTGCCTAGTACTTACAGTAGCTGGCAGACTTGAATTTCAAATGTTGTGAAGTGTGAGTTTAAAGGTGATTTGCCTAGCTCTTATAGTAGTTGGCAGACTTGAATTTCGAATGTTGTAGAGTGTGAGGTTAAAGGTGATTTGCCTAGCTCTTATAGTAGCTGGCAGACTTGAATTTCCAATGTTGTAAAATGTGAGGTTAAAATTGATCTTATAGTAGCTGGCAGACTTGAATTTCAGATGTTGTAAACTGTGAGGTTAAAGGTGATTTGCCTAGTACTTACAGTAGCTCGCAGACTTGAATTTCAAATGTTGTGAAGTGTGAGTTTAAAGGTGATTTGCCTAGCTCTTATAGTAGCTGGCGGACTTGAATTTCAAATATTGTAAAGTGCAGTGGCATCGCTAGGGGGTGCGGACCACACCGGGTGACACCATCTCAGAGGGGTGACACCAAAATGAAAAATTGCAAATTTTACAGAGCACACACTGCTCGGTCAAGTCGGATTTCATAAGCGGATAACCAATAATAGTTAAATACATGACTAGCAGGCACAGCAGTGGCGTCTCTAGGGGGATGCGGGGGGTATGGACTGCACCGGGTGACACTATTAGAGGGGGTGACACCGAAATGACATTACTAAGGATTCTGTATGGTGTGTTAGGGAAGGAGGACCATGGGGGTGACACCATGAGCTACCGCACTGGGTGACACCAACCCGAGTGACGCCACTGGTAAAGTGTGAGGTTAAAGGTGATTTGCCTAGCTCTTATAGTAGCTGGCAGTCTTGAATTTCAAATGTTCTAAAGTGTGAGGTTAAAGGTGATTTGCCTAGCTCTTATAGTAGCTGGCAGACTTGAATTTTAAATGTTGTAAAGTGTGAGGTTAAAGGTGTTTTGCCTAGCTCTTATAGTAGCTGGCAGACTTGAATTTCAAATGTTGTAAAGTGTGAGGTTAAAATTGATCTTATAGTAGCTGGCAGACTTGAATTTCAAATGTTGTAAAGTGTGAGGTTAAAGGTGATTTGCCTAGCTCTTATAGTAGCTGGCAGACTTGAATTTCAAATGTTGTAAAGTGTGAGGTTAAAATTGATCTTATAGTAGCTGGCAGACTTGAATTTCAAATGTTGTAAAGTGTGAGGTTAAAGGTGATTTGCCTAGCTCTTATAGTAGCTGGCAGACTTGAATTTCAGATGTTGGAAAGTGTGAGGTTAAAGGTGATTTGCCTAGCTCTTATAGCTGGCAGACTTGAATTTCAAATGTTGTAAAGTGTGAGGTTAAAATTGATCTTATAGTAGCTGGCAGACTTGAATTTCAGATGTTGTAAAGTGTGAGGTTAAAATTGATCTTATAGTAGCTGGCAGACTTGAATTTCAAATGTTGTAAAGTGTGAGGTTAAAACTGATCTTATAGTAGCTGGCAGACTTGAATTTCAAATGTTGTAAAGTGTGAGGTTAAAACTGATCTTATAGTAGCTGGCAGACATAAATTTCAAATGTTGTAAAGTGTGAGGTTAAAATTGATCCTATAATAGGTGGCAGACTTGAATTTCAGATGTTGTATAGTGTGAGGTTAAAATTGATCTTATAGTAGCTGGAAGACATGAATTTCAGGTGTTGTAGAGTGTAAGGTTAAAGGTGATTTGCCTAGCTCTTATAGCAGCTGGCAGACTTGAATTTCAAATGTTGTAAAGTGTGAGTCTAAAATTGATCCTACAGTAGCTGGCAGACTTGAATTTCAGATGTTGTGAAGTGTGAGGTTAAAGGTGATTTGCCTAGCTCTTACAGCAGCTGGCAGACTTGAATTTCAAATGTTGTAAAGTGTGAGTTTAAAATTGATCCTATAGTAGCTGGCAGACTTGAATTTCAGATGTTGTGAAGTGTGAGGTTAAAGGTAATGTGCCTAGCTCTTATAGTAGCTGGCAGACTTGAATTTCAAATGTTGTGAAGTGTGAGGTTAAAGGTGATTTGCCTAGCTCTTATAGTAGCTGGCAGACTTGAATTTCAAATGTTGTAAAGTGTGAGGTTAAAGGTGATTTGCCTAGCTCTTATAGTACCTGGCAGACTTGAATGTCAGATGTTCTAAAGTGTGACGTTAAAGGTGATTTTCCTAGAACTTATAGTAGCTGGCAGACTTGAATTTCAAATGTTGTTAAGTGTGAGGTACAAATTGATCTTATTGTAGATGGCAGACTTGAGTTTAAGATGTTGTAAAGTGTGAGGTTAAAACTGATCTTATAGTAGTTGGCAGACATAAATTTCAAATGTTGTAAAGTGTGAGGTTAAAATTGATCCTATAGTAGGTGGCAGACTTGAATTTCAGATGTTGTAAAGTGTGAGGTTAAAATTGATCTTATAGTAGCTGGCAGACATGAATTTCAGGTGTTGTAGAGTGTAAGGTTAAAGATGATTTGCCTAGCTCTTACAGCAGCTGGCAGACTTGAATTTCAAATGTTGTAAAGTGTGAGTTTAAAATTGATCCTATAGTAGCTGGCAGACTTGAATTTCAGATGTTGTGAAGTGTGAGGTTAAAGGTAATGTGCCTAGCTCTTATAGTAGCTGGCAGACTTGAATTTCAAACGTTGTAAAGTGTGAGGTTAAAGGTGATTTGCCTAGCTCTTAAAGTAGCTGGCAGACTTGAATTTCAAATGTTGTAAAGTGTGAGGTTAAAGGTGATTTGCCTAGCTCTTATAGTACCTGGCAGACTTGAATTTCAAATGTTGTAAAGTGTGAGGTTCAAATTGATCTTATTGTAGCTGGAAGACTTGAGTTTAAGATGTTGTAAACTGTGAGGTTAAAGGTGATTTGCCTAGTACTTACAGTAGTTGGCAGAGTTGACTTTCAAATGTTGTGAAGTGTGAGGTTAAAGGTGATTTGCCTAGCTCTTATAGTCGTTGTCAGACTTGAATTTCAAATGTTGTAAAGTGTGAGGTTACAATTGATCTTATAGTAGCTGGCATACTTGAATTTGAAATGTTCTAAAGTAAGAGGTTAAAATTGATTTTATAGTAGCTGGCAGACTTGAATTTCAAATGCTCTAATGTGTGAGGTTAAAATTTATCTTATAGTAGCTTCCAGACTTGAATTTCAAATGTTCTAAAGTGTGAGGTTAAAATTGATCTTATAGTAGCTGCAGACTTGAATTTCAGATGTTGTAAAGTGTGAGGTTAAAGGTTATTTGCCTAGTACTTATAGTAGCTGGCAGACATGTATTTGAAATGTTGTAAAGTGTGAGGTAAAAGGTGATTTGCCTAGCTCTTATAGTAGCTGGCAGACTTGAATTTCAAATGTTGTAAAGTGTGAGGTTGAAATTGATCTTATACTAGTTGGCATACTTGAATTTCAGATCTTGTAAAGTGTGAGGTTAAAGGTGATTTGCCTAGCTCTTATAGTAGCTGGCAGACTTGAATTTCAAATGTTCTAAAGTATGAGGTTAAAATTGATCTTATAGTAGCTGGCAGACTTGAATTTGAAATGTTGTAAAGTGTGAGGTTAAAATTGATCTTATAGTAGCTGGCAGACTTGAATTTCAAATGTTGTAAAGTGTGAGGTTAAATCTGATCTTATAGTAGATGGCAGACTTGAATTTCAGATGTTGTAAACTGTGAGATTAAAGGTGATTTGCCTAGTACTTACCGTAGCTGGCAGACTTGAATTTCAAATATTGTAAAGTGCAGTGGCATCGCTCGGGGGTGCGGACCACACCGGGTGACACCATCTCAGAGGGGTGACACCAAAATGAAAAATTGCAAATTTTACAGAGCACACACTGCTCGGTCAAGTCGGATTTCATAAGCGGACAACCAATAATAGTTAAATACATGACTAGCAGGCACAGCAGTGGCGTCGCTAGGGGGATGCGGGGGGTGCGGACTGCACCGGGTGACACTATTAGACGGGGTGACACCAAAATGACATTACTAAGGATTCTGTATGGTGTGTTATGGAAGGAGGACCATAGGGGTGACACCATGAGCTACCGCACTGGGTGACACCAACCCGAGTGACGCCACTGGTAAAGTGTGAGGTTAAAGGTGATTTGCCTACCTCTTATAGTAGCTGGCAGACTTGAATTTCAAATGTTGTAAAGTGTGTGGTTAAAATTGATCTTATAGTAGCTGGCAGACTTGAATTTCAAATGTTGTAAAGTGTGAGGTTAAAGGTGATTTGCCTAGCTCTTATAGTAGCTGGCAGACTTGAATTTCAAATGTTGTAAAGTGTGAGGTTAAAATTGATCTTATAGTAGCTGGCAGACTTGAATTTCAAATGTTGTAAAGTGTGAGGTTAAAGGTGATTTGCCTAGCTCTTATAGTAGCTGGCAGACTTGAATTTCAGATGTTGGAAAGTGTGAGGTTAAAGGTGATTTGCCTAGCTCTTATAGCTGGCAGACTTGAATTTCAAATGTTGTAAAGTGTGAGGTTAAAATTGATCTTATAGTAGCTGGCAGACTTGAATTTCAGATGTTGTAAAGTGTGAGGTTAAAATTCATCTTATAGTAGCTGGCAGACTTCAATTTCAAATGTTGTAAAGTGTGAGGTTAGAACTGATCTTATAGTAGCTGGCAGACATAAATTTCAAATGTTGTAAAGTGTGAGGTTAAAATTGATCCTATAATAGGTGGCAGACTTGAATTTCAGATGTTGTATAGTGTGAGGTTAAAATTGATCTTATAGTAGCTGGAAGACATGAATTTCAGGTGTTGTAGAGTGTAAGGTTAAAGGTGATTTGCCTAGCTCTTATAGCAGCTGGCAGACTTGAATTTCAAATGTTGTAAAGTGTGAGTCTAAAATTGATCCTACAGTAGCTGGCAGACTTGAATTTCAGATGTTGTGAAGTGTGAGGTTAAAGGTGATTTGCCTAGCTCTTACAGCAGCTGGCAGACTTGAATTTCAAATGTTGTAAAGTGTGAGTTTAAAATTGATCCTATAGTAGCTGGCAGACTTGAATTTCAGATGTTGTGAAGTGTGAGGTTAAAGGTAATGTGCCTAGCTCTTATAGTAGCTGGCAGACTTGAATTTCAAATGTTGTAAAGTGTGAGGTTAAAGGTGATTTCCCTAGCTCTTATAGTAGCTGGCAGACTTGAATTTCAAATGTTGTAAAGTGTGAGGTTAAAGGTGATTTGCCTAGCTCTTATAGTACCTGGCAGACTTGAATTTCAGATGTTGTAAAGTGTGACGTTAAAGGTGATTTTCCTAGTACTTATAGTAGCTGGCAGACTTGAATTTCAAATGTTGTTAAGTGTGAGGTACAAATTGATCTTATTGTAGCTGGCAGACTTGAGTTTAAGATGTTGTAAAGTGTGAGGTTAAAACTGATCTTATAGTAGCTGGCAGACATAAATTTCAAATGTTGTAAAGTGTGAGGTTAAAATTGATCCTATAGTAGGTGGCAGACTTGAATTTCAGATGTTGTATAGTGTGAGGTTAAAATTGATCTTATAGTAGCTGGCAGACATGAATTTCAGGTGTTGTAGAGTGTAAGGTTAAAGATGATTTGCCTAGCTCTTACAGCAGCTGGCAGACTTGAATTTCAAATGTTGTAAAGTGTGAGTTTAAAATTGATCCTATAGTAGCTGGCAGACTTGAATTTCAGATGTTGTGAAGTGTGAGGCTAAAGGTAATGTGCCTAGCTCTTATAGTAGCTGGCAGACTTGAATTTCAAATGTTGTAAAGTGTGAGGTTAAAGGTGATTTGCCTAGCTCTTATAGTACCTGGCAGACTTGAATTTCAAATGTTGTAAAGTGTGAGGTTCAAATTGATCTTATCGTAGCTGGCAGACTTGAGTTTAAGATGTTGTAAACTGTGAGGTTAAAGGTGATTTGCCTAGTACTTACAGTAGCTGGCGGAGTTGACTTTCAAATGTTGTGAAGTGTGAGGTTAAAGGTGATTTGCCTAGCTCTTATAGTCGTTGTCAGACTTGAATTTCAAATGTTGTAAAGTGTGAGGTTACAATTGATCTTATAGTAGCTGGCAGACTTGAATTTGAAATGTTCTAAAGTAAGAGGTTAAAATTGATTTTATAGTAGCTGGCAGACTTGAATTTCAAATGCTCTAATGTGTGAGGTTAAAATTGATCTTATAGTAGCTTCCAGACTTGAATTTCAAATGTTCTAAAGTGTGAGGTTAAAATTGATCTTATAGTAGCTGCAGACTTGAATTTCAGATGTTGTAAAGTGTGAGGTTAAAGGTTATTTGCCTAGTACTTATAGTAGCTGGCAGACATGTATTTGAAATGTTGTATAGTGTGAGGTTAAAGGTGATTTGCCTAGCTCTTATAGTAGCTGGCAGACTTGAATTTCAAATGTTGTAAAGTGTGAGGTTAAAATTGATCTTATAGTAGCTGGCAGACTTGAATTTCAGATCTTGTAAAGTGTGAGGTTAAAGGTGATTTGCCTAGCTCTTATAGTAGCTGGCAGACTTGAATTTCAAATGTTCTAAAGTATGAGGTTAAAATTGATCTTATAGTAGCTGGCAGACTTGAATTTCAAATGTTGTAAAGTGTGAGGTTAAAATTGATCTTATAGTAGCTGGCAGACTTGAATTTCAAATGTTGTAAAGTGTGAGGTTAAAACTGATCTTATAGTAGATGGCAGACTTGAATTTCAGATGTTGTAAACTGTGAGATTAAAGGTGATTTGCCTAGTACTTACCGTAGCTGGCAGACTTGAATTTCAAATATTGTAAAGTGCAGTGGCATCGCTCGGGGGTGCGGACCACACCGGGTGACACCATCTCAGAGGGGTGACACCAAAATGAAAAATTGCAAATTTTACAGAGCACACACTGCTCGGTCAAGTCGGATTTCATAAGCGGACAACCAATAATAGTTAAATACATGACTAGCAGGCACAGCAGTGGCGTCGCTAGGGGGATGCGGGGGGTGCGGACTGCACCGGGTGACACTATTAGACGGGGTGACACCAAAATGACATTACTAAGGATTCTGAATGGTGTGTTATGGAAGGAGGACCATAGGGGTGACACCATGAGCTACCGCACTGGGTGACACCAACCCGAGTGACGCCACTGGTAAAGTGTGAGGTTAAAGGTGATTTGCCTACCTCTTATAGTAGCTGGCAGACTTGAATTTCAAATGTTGTAAAGTGTGAGGTTAAAATTGATCTTAAAGTAGTTGGCAGACTTGAATTTCAGATCTTGTAAAGTGTGAGGTTAAAGGTGATTTGCCTAGCTCTTATAGTAGCTGGCAGACTTGAATTTCAAATGTTGTAAAGCGTGGGGTTAAAATTGATCTTATACTAGCTGGCAGACTTGAATTTCAGATGTTGTAAAGTGTGAGGTTAAAATTGATCTTATAGTCGCTGGCAGACTTGAATTTCAAATGTTGTAAAGAGTGAGGTTAAAATTGATCCTATAGTTCCTGGCAGACTTGAATTTCAAATGTTGTAAAGTGTGAGGTTAAAATTGATCTTATAGTAGCTGGCAGACTTGAATTACAAATGTTCTAAAGTGTGAGGTTACAATTGATCTTATAGTAGCTGGCAGACTTGAATTTCAGATCTTGTAAAGTGTGAGGTTAAAGGTGATTTGCCTAGCTCTTATAGTAGTTGGCAGACTTGAATTTCAAATGTTGTAAAGTGTGAGGTTAAAGGTGATTTGCCTAGCTCTTATAGTCGCTGGCAGACTTGAATTTCCAATGTTGTAAAATGTGACGTTAAAGGTGATTTGCCTAGTTCTTATAGTAGCTGGCAGACTTGAATTTCAAATGTTGTAAAGTGTGAGGTTAAAATTGATCTTATAGTAGCTGGCAGACTTGAATTTCAGATCTTGTAAAGTGTGAGGTTAAAGGTCATTTGCCTAGCTCTTATAGTAGCTGGCAGACTTGAATTTGAAATGTTGTAAAGCGTGAGGTTAAAATTGATCTTATACTAGCTGGCAGACTTGAATTTCAGATGTTGTAAAGTGTGAGGTTGAAATTGATCTTATAGTAGCTGGCAGACTTGAATTTCAAATGTTGTAAAGTGTGAGGTTAAAATTGATCTTATAGTAGCTGGCAGACTTGAATTTCAAATGTTGTAAAGTGTGAGGTTAAAATTGATCTTATAGTAGCTGGCAGACTTCAATTTCAAATGTTGTAAAGTGTGAGGTTAAAATTGATCTTATAGTAGCTGGCAGACTTGAATTACAAATGTTCTAAAGTGTGAGGTTACAATTGATCTTATAGTAGCTGGCAGACTTGAATTTCAAATGTTCTAAAGTATGAGGTTAAAATTGATCTTATAGTAGCTGGCAGACTTGAATTTCAAATGTTGTAAAGTGTGAGGTTAAAATTGATCTTATAGTAGCTGGCAGACTTGAATTTCAAATGTTGTAAAGTGTGAGGTTAAAATTGATCTTATAGTAGCTGGCAGACTTGAATTTCAAATGTTGTAAAGTGTGAGGTTAAAATTGATCTTATAGTTGCTGGCAGACTTGAATTACAAATGTTCTAAAGTGTGAGGTTACAATTGATCTTATAGTAGCTGGCAGACTTGAATTTCAAATGTTCTAAAGTATGAGGTAAAAATTGATCTTATAGTAGCTGGCAGACTTGAATTTCAAATGTTGTAAAGTGTGAGGTTAAAATTGATCTTATAGTAGCTGGCAGACTTGAATTTCAAATGTTGTAAAGTGTGAGGTTAAAATTGATCTTATAGTAGCTGGCAGACTTGAATTTCAAATGTTGTAAAGTGTGAGGTTAAAATTGATCTTATAGTAGCTGGCAGACTTGAATTTGAAATGTTGTGAAGTGTGAGGTTAAAATTGATCTTATAGTAGCTGGCAGACTTGAATTTCAAATGTTCTAAAGTATGAGGTAAAAATTGATCTTATAGTAGCTGGCAGACTTGAATTACAAATGTTCTAAAGTGTGAGGTTACAATTGATCTTATAAGAGCTGGCAGACTTGAATTTCAAATGTTCTAAAGTGTGAGGTTACAATTGATCTTATAGTAGCTGGCAGACTTGAATTTCAAATGTTCTAAAGTATGAGGTTAGAATTGATCTTCTAGTAGCTGGCAGACTTGAATTTCAAATGTTGTAAAGTGTGAGGTTAAAATTGATCTAATAGTAGCTGGCAGACTTGAATTTCAAATGTTGTAATGTGTTAAGTTAAAATTGATCTTCTAGTAGCTGGCAGACTTGAATTTCAAATGTTGTAAAGTGTGAGGTTAAAATTGATCTTATAGTAGCTGGCAGACTTGAATTACAAATGTTCTAAAGTGTGAGGTTACAATTGATCTTATAGTAGCTGGCAGACTTGAATTTCAAATGTTGTAAAGTGTGAGGTTAAAATTGATCTTATAGTAGCTGGCAGACTTGAATTTCAAATGTTGTAATGTGTTAGGTTAAAATTGATCTTCTAGTAGATGGCAGACTTCAATTTCAAATGTTGTAAAGTGTGAGGTTAAAATTGATCTTATAGTAGCTGGCAGACTTGAATTTCAGATGTTGCGAAGTGTGAGGTTAAATGTGAATTGCCTAGCTCTTATAGTAGTTGGAAGACTTGAATTTCAAATGTTGTAAAGTGTGAGGTTAAAGGTGATTTGCCTAGCTCTTATAGTAGCTGGCAGACTTGAATTTCAAATGTTGTAAAGTGTGAGGTTAAAGGTGATTTGCCTAGCTCTTATAGTAGCTGGCAGACTTGAATTTCAAATGTTCTAAAGTGTGAGGTTAAAATTGATCTTATAGTAGATGGCAGACTTGAATTTCAAATGTTGTAAAGTGTGAGGTTAAAATTGATCTTATAGTAGCTGGCAGACTTGAATTTCAGATGTTGTGAAGTGTGAGGTTAAAGGTGATTTGCCTAGCTCTTATAGTAGTTGGCAGACTTGAATTTCAAATGTTGTAAAGTGTGAGGTTAAAGGTGATTTGCCTAGCTCTTATAGTAGTTGGCAGACTTGAATTTCAAATGTTGTAAAGTGTGAGGTTAAAGGTGATTTGCCTAGCTCTTATAGTAGCTGGCAGACTTGAATTTCAGATGTTGTAAAGTGTGAGGTTAAAATTGATCTTATAGTAGATGGCAGACTTGAATTTCAGATGTTGTAAACTGTGAGGTTAAAAGTGATTTGCCTAGTACTTACAGTAGCTGGCAGACTTGAATTTCAAATGTTGTGAAGTGTGAGTTTAAAGGTGATTTGCCTAGCTCTTATAGTAGTTGACAGACTTGAATTTCGAATGTTGTAGAGTGTGAGGTTAAAGGTGATTTGCCTAGCTCTTATAGTAGCTGGCAGACTTGAATTTCCAATGTTGTAAAATGTGAGGTTAAAATTGATCTTATAGTAGCTGGCAGACTTGAATTTCAGATGTTGTAAACTGTGAGGTTAAAGGTGATTTGCCTAGTACTTACAGTAGCTCGCAGACTTGAATTTCAAATGTTGTGAAGTGTGAGTTTAAAGGTGATTTGCCTAGCTCTTATAGTAGCTGGCGGACTTGAATTTCAAATATTGTAAAGTGCAGTGGCATCGCTAGGGGGTGCGGACCACACCGGGTGACACCATCTCAGAGGGGTGACACCAAAATGAAAAATTGCAAATTTTACAGAGCACACACTGCTCGGTCAAGTCGGATTTCATAAGCGGATAACCAATAATAGTTAAATACATGACTAGCAGGCACAGCAGTGGCGTCTCTAGGGGGATGCGGGGGGTATGGACTGCACCGGGTGACACTATTAGAGGGGGTGACACCGAAATGACATTACTAAGGATTCTGTATGGTGTGTTAGGGAAGGAGGACCATGGGGGTGACACCATGAGCTACCGCACTGGGTGACACCAACCCGAGTGACGCCACTGGTAAAGTGTGAGGTTAAAGGTGATTTGCCTAGCTCTTATAGTAGCTGGCAGTCTTGAATTTCAAATGTTGTAAAGTGTGAGGTTAAAGGTGATTTGCCTAGCTCTTATAGTAGCTGGCAGACTTGAATTTTAAATGTTGTAAAGTGTGAGGTTAAAGGTGTTTTGCCTAGCTCTTATAGTAGCTGGCAGACTTGAATTTCAAATGTTGTAAAGTGTGAGGTTAAAATTGATCTTATAGTAGCTGGCAGACTTGAATTTCAAATGTTGTAAAGTGTGAGGTTAAAGGTGATTTGCCTAGCTCTTATAGTAGCTGGCAGACTTGAATTTCAAATGTTGTAAAGTGTGAGGTTAAAATTGATCTTATAGTAGCTGGCAGACTTGAATTTCAAATGTTGTAAAGTGTGAGGTTAAAGGTGATTTGCCTAGCTCTTACAGTAGCTGGCAGACTTGAATTTCAGATGTTGGAAAGTGTGAGGTTAAAGGTGATTTGCCTAGCTCTTATAGCTGGCAGACTTGAATTTCAAATGTTGTAAAGTGTGAGGTTAAAATTGATCTTATAGTAGCTGGCAGACTTGAATTTCAGATGTTGTAAAGTGTGAGGTTAAAATTGATCTTATAGTAGCTGGCAGACTTGAATTTCAAATGTTGTAAAGTGTGAGGTTAAAACTGATCTTATAGTAGCTGGCAGACTTGAATTTCAAATGTTGTAAAGTGTGAGGTTAAAACTGATCTTATAGTAGCTGGCAGACATAAATTTCAAATGTTGTAAAGTGTGAGGTTAAAATTGATCCTATAATAGGTGGCAGACTTGAATTTCAGATGTTGTATAGTGTGAGGTTAAAATTGATCTTATAGTA
Source organism: Sinohyriopsis cumingii (assembly GCA_028554795.2). Taxonomy (NCBI): domain Eukaryota; kingdom Metazoa; phylum Mollusca; class Bivalvia; order Unionida; family Unionidae; genus Sinohyriopsis; species Sinohyriopsis cumingii. Next base: position 25,779,691 of record CM068840.1, on the reverse strand, counting down.
GCTGGAAGACATGAATTTCAGGTGTTGTAGAGTGTAAGGTTAAAGGTGATTTGCCTAGCTCTTATAGCAGCTGGCAGACTTGAATTTCAAATGTTGTAAAGTGTGAGTCTAAAATTGATCCTACAGTAGCTGGCAGACTTGAATTTCAGATGTTGTGAAGTGTGAGGTTAAAGGTGATTTGCCTAGCTCTTACAGCAGCTGGCAGACTTGAATTTCAAATGTTGTAAAGTGTGAGTTTAAAATTGATCCTATAGTAGCTGGCAGACTTGAATTTCAGATGTTGTGAAGTGTGAGGTTAAAGGTAATGTGCCTAGCTCTTATAGTAGCTGGCAGACTTGAATTTCAAATGTTGTGAAGTGTGAGGTTAAAGGTGATTTGCCTAGCTCTTATAGTAGCTGGCAGACTTGAATTTCAAATGTTGTAAAGTGTGAGGTTAAAGGTGATTTGCCTAGCTCTTATAGTACCTGGCAGACTTGAATGTCAGATGTTCTAAAGTGTGACGTTAAAGGTGATTTTCCTAGAACTTATAGTAGCTGGCAGACTTGAATTTCAAATGTTGTTAAGTGTGAGGTACAAATTGATCTTATTGTAGCTGGCAGACTTGAGTTTAAGATGTTGTAAAGTGTGAGGTTAAAACTGATCTTATAGTAGTTGGCAGACATAAATTTCAAATGTTGTAAAGTGTGAGGTTAAAATTGATCCTATAGTAGGTGGCAGACTTGAATTTCAGATGTTGTAAAGTGTGAGGTTAAAATTGATCTTATAGTAGCTGGCAGACATGAATTTCAGGTGTTGTAGAGTGTAAGGTTAAAGATGATTTGCCTAGCTCTTACAGCAGCTGGCAGACTTGAATTTCAAATGTTGTAAAGTGTGAGTTTAAAATTGATCCTATAGTAGCTGGCAGACTTGAATTTCAGATGTTGTGAAGTGTGAGGTTAAAGGTAATGTGCCTAGCTCTTATAGTAGCTGGCAGACTTGAATTTCAAACGTTGTAAAGTGTGAGGTTAAAGGTGATTTGCCTAGCTCTTAAAGTAGCTGGCAGACTTGAATTTCAAATGTTGTAAAGTGTGAGGTTAAAGGTGATTTGCCTAGCTCTTATAGTACCTGGCAGACTTGAATTTCAAATGTTGTAAAGTGTGAGGTTCAAATTGATCTTATTGTAGCTGGAAGACTTGAGTTTAAGATGTTGTAAACTGTGAGGTTAAAGGTGATTTGCCTAGTACTTACAGTAGTTGGCAGAGTTGACTTTCAAATGTTGTGAAGTGTGAGGTTAAAGGTGATTTGCCTAGCTCTTATAGTCGTTGTCAGACTTGAATTTCAAATGTTGTAAAGTGTGAGGTTACAATTGATCTTATAGTAGCTGGCATACTTGAATTTGAAATGTTCTAAAGTAAGAGGTTAAAATTGATTTTATAGTAGCTGGCAGACTTGAATTTCAAATGCTCTAATGTGTGAGGTTAAAATTTATCTTATAGTAGCTTCCAGACTTGAATTTCAAATGTTCTAAAGTGTGAGGTTAAAATTGATCTTATAGTAGCTGCAGACTTGAATTTCAGATGTTGTAAAGTGTGAGGTTAAAGGTTATTTGCCTAGTACTTATAGTATCTGGCAGACATGTATTTGAAATGTTGTAAAGTGTGAGGTAAAAGGTGATTTGCCTAGCTCTTATAGTAGCTGGCAGACTTGAATTTCAAATGTTGTAAAGTGTGAGGTTGAAATTGATCTTATACTAGTTGGCATACTTGAATTTCAGATCTTGTAAAGTGTGAGGTTAAAGGTGATTTGCCTAGCTCTTATAGTAGCTGGCAGACTTGAATTTCAAATGTTCTAAAGTATGAGGTTAAAATTGATCTTATAGTAGCTGGCAGACTTGAATTTGAAATGTTGTAAAGTGTGAGGTTAAAATTGATCTTATAGTAGCTGGCAGACTTGAAATTCAAATGTTGTAAAGTGTGAGGTTAAATCTGATCTTATAGTAGATGGCAGACTTGAATTTCAGATGTTGTAAACTGTGAGATTAAAGGTGATTTGCCTAGTACTTACCGTAGCTGGCAGACTTGAATTTCAAATATTGTAAAGTGCAGTGGCATCGCTCGGGGGTGCGGACCACACCGGGTGACACCATCTCAGAGGGGTGACACCAAAATGAAAAATTGCAAATTTTACAGAGCACACACTGCTCGGTCAAGTCGGATTTCATAAGCGGACAACCAATAATAGTTAAATACATGACTAGCAGGCACAGCAGTGGCGTCGCTAGGGGGATGCGGGGGGTGCGGACTGCACCGGGTGACACTATTAGACGGGGTGACACCAAAATGACATTACTAAGGATTCTGTATGGTGTGTTATGGAAGGAGGACCATAGGGGTGACACCATGAGCTACCGCACTGGGTGACACCAACCCGAGTGACGCCACTGGTAAAGTGTGAGGTTAAAGGTGATTTGCCTACCTCTTATAGTAGCTGGCAGACTTGAATTTCAAATGTTGTAAAGTGTGAGGTTAAAATTGATCTTATAGTAGTTGGCAGACTTGAATTTCAGATCTTTTAAAGTGTGAGGTTAAAGGTGATTTGCCTAGCTCTTATAGTAGCTGGCAGACTTGAATTTCAAATGTTGTAAAGCGTGGGGTTAAAATTGATCTTATACTAGCTGGCACACTTGAATTTCAGATGTTGTAAAGTGTGAGGTTAAAATTGATCTTATAGTAGCTGGCAGACTTGAATTTCAAATGTTGTAAAGTGTGAGGTTAAAATTTTGCTTATAGTTCCTGGCAGACTTGAATTTGAAATGTTGTAAAGTGTGAGGTTAAAATTGATCTTATAGTAGCTGGCAGACTTGAATTACAAATGTTCTAAAGTGTGATGTTACAATTGATCTTATAGTAGCTGGCAGACTTGAATTTCAGATCTTGTAAAGTGTGAGGTTAAAGGTGATTTGCCTAGCTCTTATAGTAGTTGGCAGACTTGAATTTCAAATGTTGTAAAGTGTGAGGTTAAAGGTGATTTGCCTAGCTCTTATAGTAGCTGGCAGACTTGAATTTCCAATGTTGTAAAATGTGACGTTAAAGGTGATTTGCCTAGTTCTTATAGTAGCTGGCAGACTTGAATTTCAAATGTTGTAAAGTGTGAGGTTAAAATTGATCTTATAGTAGCTGGCAGACTTGAATTTCAGATCTTGTAAAGTGTGAGGTTAAAGGTGATTTGCCTAGGTCTTATAGTAGCTGGCAGACTTGAATTTGAAATGTTGTAAAGCGTGAGGTTAAAATTGATCTTATACTAGCTGGCAGACTTGAATTTCAGATGTTGTAAAGTGTGAGGTTAAAATTGATCTTATAGTAGCTGGCAGACTTGAATTTCAAATGTTGTAAAGTGTGAGGTTAAAATTGATCTTATAGTAGTTGGCAGACTTGAATTTCAGATCTTGTAAAGTGTGAGGTTAAAGGTGATTTGCCTAGCTCTTATAGTAGCTGGCAGACTTGAATTTCAAATGTTGTAAAACGTGGGGTTAAAATTGATCTTATACTAGCTGGCAGACTTGAATTTCAGATGTTGTAAAGTATGAGGTTAAAATTGATCTTATAGTAGCTGGCAGACTTGAATTTCAAATGTTGTAAAGTGTGAGGTTAAAATTTTGCTTATAGTTCCTGGCAGACTTGAATTTGAAATGTTGTAAAGTGTGAGGTTAAAATTGATCTTATAGTAGCTGGCAGACTTGAATTACAAATGTTCTAAAGTGTGATGTTACAATTGATCTTATAGTAGCTGGCAGACTTGAATTTCACATCTTGTAAAGTGTGAGGTTAAAGGTGATTTGCCTAGCTCTTATAGTAGTTGGCAGACTTGAGTTTCAAATGTTGTAAAGTGTGAGGTTAAAGGTGATTTGCCTAGCTCTTATAGTAGCTGGCAGACTTGAATTTCCAATGTTGTAAAATGTGACGTTAAAGGTGATTTGCCTAGTTCTTATAGTAGCTGGCAGACTTGAATTTGAAATGTTGTAAAGATTGAGGTTAAAATTGATCTTATACTAGCTGGCAGACTTGAATTTGAGATGTTGTAAAGTGTGAGGTTAAAATTGATCTTATAGTAGCTGGCAGACTTGAATTTCAAATGTTGTAAAGTGTGAGGTAAAAATTGATCTTATAGTAGCTGGCAGACTTGAATTTCAAATGTTGTAAAGTGTGAGGTTAAAATTGATCTTATAGTTGCTGGCAGACTTGAATTTGAAATGTTGTAAAGTGTGAGGTTAAAATTGATCTTATGGTAGCTGGCAGACTTCAATTTCAAATGTTGTAAAGTGTGAGGTTAAAATTGATCTTATAGTAGCTGGCAGACTTGAATTACAAATGTTCTAAAGAGTGAGGTTACAATTGATCTTATAGTAGCAGGCAGACTTGAATTTCAAATGTTCTAAAGTATGAGGTTAAAATTGATCTTATAGTAGCTGGCAGACTTGAATTTCAAATGTTGTAAAGTGTGAGGTTAAAATTGATCTTATAGTAGCTGGCAGACTTGAATTTCAAATGTTGTAAAGTGTGAGGTTAAAATTGATCTTATAGTAGCTGGCAGACTTGAATCTCAAATGTTGTAAAGTGTGAGGTTAAAATTGATCTTATAGTTGCTGGCAGACTTGAATTTGAAATGTTGTAAAGTGTGAGGTTAAAATTGATCTTATAGTAGCTGGCAGACTTGAATTTCAAATGTTCTAAAGTATGAGGTTAAAATTGATCTTATAGTAGCTGGCAGACTTGAATTACAAATGTTCTGAAGTGTGAGGTTACAATTCATCTTATAGTATCTGGCAAACTTGAATTTCAAATGTTCTATAGTATGAGGTTAAAATTGATCTTATACTAGCTGGCAGACTTGAATTTCAAATGTTCTAAAGTGTGAGGATAAATTGATCTTATAGTAGCTGGCAGACTTGAATTTCAAATGTTGTAAAGTGTGAGGTTAAAATTGATCTTATAGTAGCTGGCAGACTTGAATTTCAGATGTTGTAAACTGTGATGTTAAAGGTGATTTGCCTAGTACATACATTAGCTGGCAGACTTGAATTTCAAATGTTTTGAAGTGTGAGTTTAAAGGTGATTTTCCTAGCTCTTATAGTAGTTGGCAGACTTGAATTTCAAATGTTGTAAAGTGTGAGGTTAAAGGTGATTTGCCTAGCTCTTATAGTAGCTGGCAGACTCGAATTTCAAATATTGTAAAGTGCAGTGGCATCGCTATAGGGTGCGGACCACACCTGGTGACACCATCTCAGAGGGGTGACACGAAAATGAAAAATTGCATATTTCACAGAGCACACACTGCTCGGTCAAGTCAGATTTCATAAGCGGATAACCAATAATAGTTAAGTACATGACTACCAGGCACAGCAGTGGTGTCGCTAGGGGGATGCGGGGGGTACGGACTGCACCGGGTGACACTATTAGAGGGGGTGACACCAAAATCACATTACCAAGGATTCTGTATGGTGTGTTATGGAAGGAGGACCATGGGGGTGACACCATGAGCTACCGCACTGGGTGACACCAACCCGAGTGACGCCACTGGTAAAGTGTGAGGTTAAAGGTGATTTGCCTAGCTCATATAGTAGCTGGCAGACTTGAATTTCAAATGTTGTAAAGTGTGAGGTTAAAGTTGATTTGCCTAGCTCTTATAGTAGCTGGCAGACTTGAATTTCAAATGTTGTAAAGTATGAGGTTAAAGGTGATTTGCCTAGCTCTTATAGTAGCTGGCAGACTTGAATTTCAAATGTTGTAAAATGTGAGGTAAAAGGTGATTTGCCTAGGTCTTATAGTAGCTGGCAGACTTGAATTTCAAATGTTGTAAAGTGTGAGGTTAAAATTCATCTTATAGTAGCTGGCAGACTTGAATTTCAGATCTTGTAAAGGGTGAGGTTAAAGGTGATTTGCCTAGCTCTTATAGTAGCTGGCAGACTTGAATTTGAAATGTTGTAAAGTGTGAGGTTAAAATTGATCTTATACTAGCTGGCATACTTGAATTTCAGATGTTGTAAAGTGTGAGGTTAAAATTGATCTTATAGTAGCTGGCAGACTTGAATTTCAAATGTTGTAAAGTGTGAGGTAAAAATTGATCTTATAGTATCTGGCAGACTTGAATTTCAAATGTTGTAAAGTGTGAGGTTAAAATTAATCTTATAGTAGCTGGCAGACTTGAATTACAAATGTTCTAAAGTGTGAGGTTACAACGGATCTGATAGTAGCTCTCAGACTTGAATTTCAAATGTTGTAAAGTGTGAGGTTAAAATTGATCTTATTGTAGCTGGCAGACTTGAATTTCAGATGTTGGAAAGTGTGAGGTTAAAGGTGATTTGCCTAGCTCTTTGAGCTGGCAGACTTGAATTTCAAATGTTGTAAAGCGTGAGGTTAAAATTGATCTTATAGTAGCTGGCAGACTTGAATTTCAGATGTTGTAAAGTGTGAGGTTAAAATTGATCTTATAGTAGCCGGCAGACTTGAATTTCAAATGTTGTAAAATATGAGGTTAAAATTGATCTTATAGTAGCTGGCACACATGAATTTCAAATGTTGTAAGGTGTGAGGTTTAAATTGATCTTATAGTAGCTGGCAGACTTGAATTTCAGATGTTGTAAAGTGTGAGTTAAAATTGATCGTATAGTAGCTGGCAGACTTGAATTTCAAATGTTGTAAAGTGTGAGGTTAAAATTGATCTTATAGTAGCTGGCAGACTTGAATTTCAAATGTTGTAAAGTGTGAGGTTAAAACTGATCTTATAGTAGCTGGCAGACATGAATTTCAAATGTTGTAAAGTGTGAGGTTAAAATTGATCTTATAGTAGCTGGCAGACTTGAATTTCAAATGTTGTAAAGTGTGAGGTTAAAATTGATCTTATAGTAGCTGGCAGCCTTGAATTTCAAATGTTGTAAAGTGTGAGGTTAAAACTGATCTTATACTAGCTGGCAGACATAAATTTCAAATGTTGTAAAGTGTGAGGTTAAAATTGATCCTATAGTAGGTGGCAGACTTGAATTTCAGCTGTTGTAAAGTGTGAGGTTAAAATTGATCTTATTGTAGCTGGCAGACATGAATTTCAGGTGTTGTAGAGTGTAAGGTTAAAGGTGAGTTGCCTAGCTCTTATAGCAGCTGGCATACTTGAATTTCAAATGTTGTAAAGTGTGAGTTTAAAATTGCTCCTATAGTAGCTGGCAGACATGAATTTCAGATGTTGTAAAGTGTGAGGTTAAAGGTGATTTGCCTAGCTCTTATAGTAGCTGGTAGACTTGAATTTCAAATGTTGTAAACTGTGAGGTTCAAATTGATCTTATTGTAGCTGGCAGACTTGAGTTTCAGATGTTGTAAACTGTGAGGTTAAAGGTGATTTGCCTAGTAGTTACAGTAGCTGGCAGACTTGACTTTCAAATGTTGTGAAGTGTGAGGTTAAAGGTGATTTGCCTAGCTCTTATAGTCGTTGGCAGACTTGAATTTCAAATGTTCTTAATTTTGAGGTTACAATTGATCTTATAGTAGGTAGCTGACTTGAATTTGAAATGTTCTAAAGTATGAGGTTAAAATTGATTTTATAGTAGATGGCAGACTTGAATTTCAAATGTTCTAAAGTGTGAGGTTAAAATTGATCTTATAGTAGCTGGCAGACTTGAATTTCAAATGTTCTAAAGTGTGAGGTTAAAATTGATCTTATAGTAGCTGGCAGACATGAATTTCAAATGTTGTAAAGTGTGAGGTTAAAGGTGATTTGCCTAGCTCTTATAGTAGTTGGCAGACTTGAATTTCACATGTTGTAAATTGTGAGGTTAAAGGTGATTTGCCTAGCTCTTATAGTAGCTGGCAGACTCGAATTTCAAATAGTGTAAAGTGCAGTGGCATCGCTAGGGGGTGAGGACCACACCGGGTGACACCATCTCAGAGGGGTGACACCAAAATGAAAAATTGCAAATTTTACAGAGCACACACTGCTCGGTCAAGTCGGATTTCATAAGCGGATAACCAATAATAGTTAAATACATGACTAGCAGGCACAGCAGTGGCGTCGCTATTGGGATGCGGTGGGTGCGGACTGCACCGGGTGACACTATTAGAGGGGGTGACACCAAAATGACATTACTAAGGATTCTGTATGGTGTGTTATGGAAGGAGGACCATGGGGGTGACACCATGATCTACCGCACTGGGTGACACCAACCCGAGTGACGCCACTGGTAAAGGGTGAGGTTAAAGGTGATTTGCCTAGCTCTTATAGTAGCTGGCAGACTTGAATTTCAAATGTTGTAAAGTGTGAGGTTCAGGGTGATATGCCTAGCTCTTATAGTAGCTGGCAGACTTGAATTTCAAATGTTGTAAAGTATGAGGTTAAACCTGATTTGCCTACCTCTTATAGTAGCTGGAAGAAATGAATTTCAAATGTTGTAAAATGTGAGGTTAAAGGTGATTTGCCTATCTCTTATAGTAGCTGGCAGACTTGAATTTCAAATGTTGTAAAGTGTGAGGTTAAAATTGATGTTATAGTAGCTGGCAGACTTGAATTTCAGATCTTGTAAAGTGTGAGGTCAGAGGTGGTTTGCCTAGCTCTTATAGTAGCTGGCAGACTTGAATTTGAAATGTTGTAAAGTGTGAGATTAAAATTGATCTTATACTAGCTGGCAGACTTGAATTTAAGATCTTGTAAGGTGTGAGGTTAAAATTGATCTTATAGTAGCTGGCAGACTTGAATTTCAAATGTTGTAAAGTGTGAGGTTAAAATTGATCTTATAGTAGCTGGCAGACTTGAATTTCAAATGTTCTAAAGTGTGAGGTTAAAATTGATCTTATGGTAGCTGGCAGACTTGAATTGCAAATGTTCTTAAGTGTGAGGTTACAATTGATCTTATAGTAGCTGGCAGACTTGAATTTCAAATGTTGTAAAGTGTGAGGTTAAAATTGATCTTATAGTAGCTGGCAGACTTGAATTTCAGATGTTGTAAAGTGTGAGGTTAAAGGTGATTTGCCTAGTACTTATAGTAGCTGGCACACTTGAATTTCAAATGTTGTAAAGTGTGAGGTTAAAGGTGATTTGCCTAGTACTTATAGTAGCTGGCACACTTGAATTTCAAATGTTGTAAAGTGTGAGGTTAAAGGTGATTTGCCTAGCTCTTATAGTAGCTGGCAGACTTGAATTTCCAATGTTGTAAAGTGTGAGGTTCAAATTGATCTTATTGTAGCTGGCAGACTTGAGTTTCAGATGTTGTAAACTCTGAGGTTAAAGGTGATTTGCCTAGCTCTTATAGTAGCTGGCAGACTTGAATTTGAAATGTTGTAAAGTGTGAGGTTAAAATTGATCTTATACTGGCTGGCATCCTTGAATTTCAGATGTTGTAAAGTGTGAGGTTAAAATTGATCTTATAGTAGCTGGCAGACTTGAATTTCAAATGTTGTAAAGTGTGAGGTTAAAATTGATCTTATAGTATGTGGCAGATTTGAATTTCAAATGTTGTAAAGTGTGAGGTTAAAACTGATCTTATAGTAGCTGGCAGACTTGAATTACAAATGTTCTAAAGTGTGAGGTTACAACTGACCTGATAGTAGCTGGCAGACTTGAATTTCAAATGTTGTAAAGTTTGAGGTTAAAATTGATCTTATAGTTGCTGGCAGACTTGAATTTCAGATGTTGGAAAGTGTGAGGTTAAAGGTGATTTGCCTAGCTCTTATAGCTGGCAGACTTGAATTTCAAATGTTGTAAAGTGTGAGGTTAAAATTGATCTTATAGCAGCTGGCAGACTTGAATTTCAGATGTTGTAAAGTGTGAGGTTAAAATTGATCTTATAGTAGCCGGCAGACTTGAATTTCAAATGTTGTAAAGTATGAGGTTAAAATTGATCTTATAGTAGCTGGCACACATGAATTTCAAATGTTGTAAAGTGTGAGGTTAAAGTTGATCTTATAGTAGCTGGCAGACTTGAATTTCAGATGTTGTAAAGTGTGAGTTAAAATTGATCTTATAGTATCTGGCAGACTTGAATTTCAAATGTTGTAAAGTGTGAGGTTAAAATTGATCTTATAGTAGCTGGCAGACTTGAATTTCAAATGTTGTAAAGTGTGAGGTTAAAGGTGATTTGCCTATCTCTTATAGTAGCTGGCAGACTTGAATTTCAAATGTTGTAAAGTGTGAGGTTAAAATTGATGTTATAGTAGCTGGCAGACTTGAATTTCAGATCTTGTAAAGTGTGAGGTCAGAGGTGATTTGCCTAGCTCTTATAGTAGCTGGCAGACTTGAATTTGAAATCTTGTAAAGTGTGAGGTTAAAATTGATCTTATACTAGCTGGCAGACTTGAATTTAAGATCTTGTAAGGTGTGAGGTTAAAATTGATCTTATAGTAGCTGGCAGACTTGAATTTCAAATGTTGTAAAGTGTGAGGTTAAAATTGATCTTATAGTAGCTGGCAGTCTTGAATTTCAAATGTTCTAAAGTGTGAGGTTAAAATTGATCTTATGGTAGCTGGCAGACTTGAATTGCAAATGTTCTTAAGTGTGAGGTTACAATTGATCTTATAGTAGCTGGCAGACTTGAATTTCAAATGTTGTAAAGTGTGAGGTTAAAGGTGATTTGCCTAGCTCTCATAGTAGCTGGCAGACTTGAATTTCAAATGTTGTAAAGTGTGAGGTTCAAATTGATCTTATTGTAGCTGGCAGACTTGAGTTTCAGATGTTGTAAACTGTGAGGTTAAAGGTGATTTGCCTAGTACTTAGTGTAGCTGGCAGACTTGACTTTCAAATGTTGTGAAATGTGAGGTTAAAGGTGATTTGCCTAGCTCTTATAGTCGTTGGCAGACTTGAATTTCAAATGTTGTAAAGTGTGAGGTTAAAATTGATCTTATAGTAGCTGGCAGACTTGAATTTCAGATGTTGTAAAGTGTGAGGTTAAAGGTGATTTGCCTAGCTCTTATAGTAGCTGGCAGACTTGAATTTCAAATGTTCTAAAGTGTGAGGTTACAATTGATCTTATAGTAGCTGGCAGACTTGAATTTGAAATGTTCTAAAGTATGAGGTTAAAATTGATTTTATAGTAGCTGGCAGACTTGAATTTCAAATGTTCTAAAGTGTGAGGTTAAAATTGATCTTATAGTAGCTGGCAGACTTGAATTTCAAATGTTCTGATGTGTGAGGTTAAAATTGATCTTATAGTAGCTGGCAGACATGAATTTGAAATGTTGTAAAGTGTGTATTTTAAAGGTGATTTGCCTAGCTCTTATAGTAGTTGGCAGACTTGAATTTCAAATGTTGTAAATTGTGAGGTTAAAGGTGATTTGCCTACCTCTTATAGTAGCTGGCAGACTCGAATTTCAAATAGTGTAAAGTGCAGTGGCAGCACTAGGGGGTGAGGACCACACCGGGTGACACCATCTCAGAGGGGTGACACCAAAATGAAAAATTGCAAATTTTACAGACACACACTGCTCGGTCAAGTCGGATTTCATAAGCGGATAACTAATAATAGTTAAATACATGACTAGCAGGCACAGCAGTGGCGTCGCTAGGGGGATGCGGTGGGTGCGGACTGCACCGGGTGACACTATTAGAGGGGGTGACACCAAAATGACATTACTAAGGATTCTGTATGGTGTGTTATGGAAGGAGGACCATGGGGGTGACACCATGATCTACCGCACTGGGTGACACCAACCCGAGTGACGCCACTGGTAAAGTGTGAGGTTAAAGGTGATTTGCATAGCTATTATAGTAGCTGGCAGACTTTAATTTCAAATGTTGTAAAGTGTGAGGTTCAGGGTGATATGCCTAGCTCTTATAGTAGCTGGCAGACTTGAATTTCAAATGTTGTAAAGTATGAGGTTAAACGTGATTTGCCTACCACTTATAGTAGCTGGAAGAATTGAATTTCAAATGTTGTAAAATCTGAGGTTAAAGGTGATTTGCCCAGCTATTATAGTAGCTGGCAGACTTGAATTTCAAATGTTGTAAAGTGTGAGGTTAAAATTGATGTTATAGTAGCTCGAAGACTTGAATTTCAGATCTTGTAAAGTGTGAGGTTAGAGGTGATTTGCCTAGCTCTTATAGTAGCTGGCAGACTTGAATTTGAAATGTTGTAAAGTGTGAGGTTAAAATTGATCTTATACTAGCTGGCAGACTTGAATTTAAGATCTTGTAAAGTGTGAGGTTAAAATTGATCTTATAGTAGCTGGCAGACTTGAATTTCAAATGTTGTAAAGTGTGAGGTTAAAATTGATCTTATAATAGCTGGCAGTCTTGAATTTCAAATGTTGTAAAGTGTGAGGTTAAAATTGACCTTATGGTAGCTGGCAGACTTGAATTGCACATGTTCTTAAGTTTGAGGTTACAATTGATCTTATAGTAGCTGGCAGACTTGAATTTCAAATGTTGTAAAGTGTGAGGTTAAAATTGATCTTATAGTAGCTGGCAGACTTGAATTTCAGATGTTGTAAACTGTGAGGTTAAAGGTCATTTGCCTAGTACTTATAATTGCTGGCAGACTTGAATTTCAAATGTTGTAAAGTGTGAGGTTAAAGGTGATTTGCCTAGCTCTTATAGTAGCTGGCAGACCTGAATTTCCAATGTTGTAAAGTGTGAGGTTCAAATTGATCTTATTGTAGCTGGCAGACTTGAGTTTCAGATGTTGTAAACTCTGAGGTTAAAGGTGATTTGCCTAGTACTTACAGTAGCTGGCAGACTTGAATTTCAAATGTTGTGAAGTGTGAGTTTAAAGGTGATTTGCCTAGCTCTTATAGTAGTTGGCAGACTTGAATTTCAAATGTTGTAAAGTGTGAGGTTAAAGGTGATTTGCCTAGCTCTTATAGTAGCTGGCAGACTCGAATTTCAAATATTGTAAAGTGCAGTGGCATTGCTAGGGGGTGAGGACCACACCGGGTGACCCCATCTCAGAGGGGTGACACGAAAATGAAAAATTGCATATTTTACAGATCACACACTGCTCGGTCAAGTCAGATTTCATAAGCGGATAACCAATAATAGTTAAGTACATGACTAGCAGGCACAGCAGTGGTGTCGCAAGGGGGATGCGGGGGGTACGGACTGCACCGGGTGACACTATTAGAGGGGGTGACACCAAAATCACATTACCAAGGATTCTGTATGGTGTGTTATGGAAGGAGGACCATGGGGGTGACACCATGAGCTACCGCACTGGGTGACACCAACCCGAGTGACGCCACTGGTAAAGTGTGAGGTTAAAGGTGATTTGCCTAGCTCTTATAGTAGCTGGCAGACTTGAATTTCAAATGTTGTAAAGTGTGAGGTTAAAGGTGATTTGCCTAGCTCTTATAGTAGCTGGCAGACTTGAATTTCAAATGTTGTAAAGTATGAGGTTAAAGGTGATTTGCCTAACTCTTATAGTAGCTGGCAGACTTGAATTTCAAATGTTGTAAAATGTGAGGTTAAAGGTGATTTACCTAGGTCTTATAGTAGCTGGCAGTCTTGAATTTCAAATGTTGTAAAGTGTGAGGTTAAAATTCATCTTATAGTAGCTGGCAGACTTGAATTTCAGATCTTGTAAAGTCTGAGGTTAAAGGTGATTTGCCTAGCTCCTATAGTAGCTGGCAGACTTGAATTTGAAATGTTGTAAAGTGTGAGGTTAAAATTGATCTTATACTAGCTGGAATACTTGAATTTCAGATGTTGTAAAGTGTGAGGTAAAAATTGATCTTATAGTAGCTGGCAGACTTGAATTTCAAATGTTGTAAAGTGTGAGGTTAAAATTGATCTTATAGTATCTGGCAGACTTGAATTTCAAATGTTGTAAAGTGTGAGGTTAAAATTGATCTTATAGTAGCTGGCAGACTTGAATTACAAATGTTCTAAAGTGTGAGGTTACAACTGATCTGATAGTAGCTGGCAGACTTGAATTTGAAATGTTGTAAAGTGTGAGGTTAAAATAGATCTTATAGTAGCTGGCAGACTTGAATATCAGATGTTGGAAAGTGTGAGGTTAAAGGTGATTTGCCTAGCTCTTATAGCTGGCAGACTTGAATTTCAAATGTTGTAAAGTGTGAGGTTAAAATTGATCTTATAGTAGCTGGCAGACTTGAATTTCAGATGTTGCAAAGTGTGAGGTTAAAATTGATCTTATAGTAGCTGGCAGACTTGAATTTCAAATGTTGTAAAGTGTGAGGTTAAAACTGATCTTATAGTAGCTGGCAGACTTGAATTTCAAATGTTGTAAAGTGTGAGGTTAAAACTGATCTTATAGTAGCTGGCAGACATAAATTTCAAATGTTCTAAAGTGTGAGGTTAAAATTGATCCTATAATAGGTGGCAGACTTGAATTTCAGATATTGTATAGTGTGAGGTTAAAATTGATCTTATAGTAGCTGGAAGACATGAATTTCAGGTGTTGTAGAGTGTAAGGTTAAAGGTGATTTGCCTAGCTCTTATAGCAGCTGGCAGACTTGAATTTCAAATGTTGTAAAGTGTGAGTCTAAAATTGATCCTACAGTAGCTGGCAGACTTGAATTTCAGATGTTGTGAAGTGTGAGGTTAAAGGTGATTTGCCTAGCTCTTATAGTAGCTGGCAGACTTGAATTTCAAATATTGTAAAGTGTGAGGTTAAAGGTGATTTGCCTAGCTCTTATAGTAGCTGGCAGACTTGAATTTCAGATGTTGTAAAGTGTGACGTTAAAGGTGATTTTCCTAGTACTTATAGTAGCTGGCAGACTTGAGTTTCAAATGTTGTAAAGTGTGAGGTTCAAATTGATCTTATTGTAGCTGGCAGACTTGAATTTCAAATGTTGTAAAGTGTGAGGTTAAAATTGATCCTATAGTAGCTGGCAGACTTGAATTTCAGATGTTGTAAAGTGTGAGGTTAAAATTGATCTTATAGTAGCTGGCAGACATGAATTTCAGGTGTTGTAGAGTGTAAGGTTAAAGATGATTTGCCTAGCTCTTACAGCAGCTGGCAGACTTGAATTTCAAATGTTGTAAAGTGTGAGTTTAAAATTGATCCTATAGTAGCTGTCAGTCTTGAATTTCAGATGTTGTGAAGTGTGAAGTTAAAGGTAATGTGCCTAGCTCTTATAGTAGCTGGCAGACTTGAATTTCAAATGTTGTAAAGTGTGAGGTTAAAGGTGATTTGCCTAGCTCTTATAGTAGCTGGCAGACTTGAATTTCAAATGTTGTAAAGTGTGAGGTTAAAGGTGATTTGCCTAGCTCTTATAGTACCTGGCAGACTTGAATGTCAGATGTTGTAAAGTGTGAGGTTAAAGGTGATTTTCCTAGTACTTATAGTAGCTGGCAGACTTGAATTTCAAATGTTGTAAAGTGTGAGGTTCAAATTGATCTTATTGTAGCTGGCAGACATGAGTTTAAGATGTTGTAAAGTGTGAGGTTAAAACTGATCTTATAGTAGCTGGCAGACATAAATTTCAAATGTTGTAAAGTGTGAGGTTAAAATTGATCCTACAGTAGGTGGCAGACTTGAATTTCAGATGTTGTAAAGTGTGAGGTTAAAATTGATCTTATAGTAGCTGGCAGACATGAATTTCAGGTGTTGTAGAGTGTAAGGTTAAAGATGATTTGCCTAGCTCTTACAGCAGCTGGCAGACTTGAATTTCAAATGTTGTAAAGTGTGAGTTTAAAATTGATCCTATAGTAGCTGGCAGACTTGAATTTCAGATGTTGTGAAGTGTGAGGTTAAAGGTAATGTGCCTAGCTCTTATAGTAGCTGGCAGACTTGAATTTCAAATGTTGTAAAGTGTGAGGTTAAAGGTGATTTGTCTAGCTCTTATAGTAGCTGGCAGACTTGAATTTCAAATGTTGTAAAGTGTGAGGTTAAAGGTGATTTGCCTAGCTCTTATAGTACCTGGCAGACTTGAATTTCAAATGTTGTAAAGTGTGAGGTTCAAATTGATCTTATTGTAGCTGGCAGACTTGAGTTTAAGATGTTGTAAACTGTGAGGTTAAAGGTGATTTGCCTAGTACTTACAGTAGCTGGCAGACTTGACTTTCAAATGTTGTGAAGTGTGAGGTTAAAGGTGATTTGCCTAGCTCTTATAGTCGTTGTCAGACTTGAATTTCAAATGTTGTAAAGTGTGAGGTTACAATTGATCTTATAGTAGCTGGCAGACTTGAATTTGAAATGTTCTAAAGTATGAGGTTAAAATTGATTTTATAGTAGCTGGCAGACTTGAATTTCAAATGCTCTAATGTGTGAGGTTAAAATTGATCTTATAGTAGCTTCCAGACTTGAATTTCAAATGTTCTAAAGACTGAGGTTAAAACTGATCTTATAGTAGCTGCAGACTTGAATTTCAGATGTTGTAAAGTGTGAGGTTCAATGTTATTTGCCTAGTACTTATAGTAGCTGGCAGACATGTATTTGAAATGTTGTAAAGTGTGAGGTTAAAGGTGATTTGCCTAGCTCTTATAGTAGCTGGCAGACTTGAATTTCAAATGTTGTAAAGTGTGAGGTTAAAATTGATCTTATAGTAGCTGGCAGACTTGAATTTCAGATCTTGTAAAGTGTGAGGTTAAAGGTGATTTGCCTAGCTCTTATAGTAACTGGCAGACTTGAATTTCAAATGTTGTAAAGTGTGAGGTTGAAATTGATCTTATACTAGTTGGCATACTTCAATTTCAGATCTTGTAAAGTGTGAGGTTAAAGGTGATTTTCCTAGCTCTTATAGTAGCTGGCAGACTTGAATTTCAAATGTTCTAAAGTATGAGGTTAAAATTGCTCTTATGGTAGCTGGCAGACTTGAATTTGAAATGTTGTAAAGTGTGAGGTTAAAATTGATCTTACAGTAGCTTGCAGACTTGAATTTCAAATGTTGTAAAGTGTGAGGTTAAAACTGATCTTATAGTAGATGGCAGACTTGAATTTCAGATGTTGTAAACTGTGAGATTAAAGGTGATTTGCCTAGTACTTACCGTAGCTGGCAGACTTGAATTTCAAATATTGTAAAGTGCAGTGGCATCGCTCGGGGGTGCGGACCACACCGGGTGACACCATCTCAGAGGGGTGACACCAAAATGAAAAATTGCAAATTTTACAGAGCACACACTGCTCGGTCAAGTCGGATTTCATAAGCGGACAACCAATAATAGTTAAATACATGACTAGCAGGCACAGCAGTGGCGTCGCTAGGGGGATGCGGGGGGTGCGGACTGCACCGGGTGACACTATTAGACGGGGTGACACCAAAATGACATTACTAAGGATTCTGTATGGTGTGTTATGGAAGGAGGACCATAGGGGTGACACCATGAGCTACCGCACTGGGTGACACCAACCCGAGTGACGCCACTGGTAAAGTGTGAGGTTAAAGGTGATTTGCCTACCTCTTATAGTAGCTGGCAGACTTGAATTTCAAATGTTGTAAAATGTCAGGTTAAAATTGATCTTAAAGTAGTTGGCAGACTTGAATTTCAGATCTTGTAAAGTGTGAGGTTAAAGGTGATTTGCCTAGCTCTTATAGTAGCTGGCAGACTTGAATTTCAAATGTTGTAAAGCGTGGGGTTAAAATTGATCTTATACTAGCTGGCAGACTTGAATTTCAGATGTTGTAAAGTGTGAGGTTAAAATTGATCTTATAGTCGCTGGCAGACTTGAATTTCAAATGTTGTAAAGTGTGAGGTTAAAATTGATCTTATAGTTCCTGGCAGACTTGAATTTGAAATGTTGTAAAGTGTGAGGTTAAAATTGATCTTATAGTAGCTGGCAGACTTGAATTACAAATGTTCTAAAGTGTGAGGTTACAATTGATCTTACAGTAGCTGGCAGACTTGAATTTCAGATCTTGTAAAGTGTGAGGTTAAAGGCGATTTGCCTAGCTCTTATAGTAGTTGGCAGACTTGAATTTCAAATGTTGTAAAGTGTGAGGTTAAAGGTGATTTGCCTAGCTCTTATAGTAGCTGGCAGACTTGAATTTCCGATGTTGTAAAATGTGACGTTAAAGGTGATTTGCCTAGTTCTTATAGTAGCTGGCAGACTTGAATTTCAAATGTTGTAAAGTGTGAGGTTAAAATTGATCTTATAGTAGCTGGCAGACTTGAATTTCAGATCTTGTAAAGTGTGAGGTTAAAGGTCATTTGCCTAGCTCTTATAGTAGCTGGCAGACTTGAATTTGAAATGTTGTAAAGCGTGAGGTTAAAATTGATCTTATACTAGCTGGCAGACTTGAATTTCAGATGTTGTAAAGTGTGAGGTTAAAATTGATCTTATAGTTGCTGGCAGACTTGAATTTCAAATGTTGTAAAGTGTGAGGTTAAAATTGATCTTATAGTAGCTGGCAGACTTGAATTTCAAATGTTGTAAAGTGTGAGGTTAAAATTGATCTTATAGTAGCTGGCAGACTTGAATTTGAAATGTTGTAAAGTGTGAGGTTAAAATTGATCTTATAGTAGCTGGCAGACTTCAATTTCAAATGTTGTAAAGTGTGAGGTTAAAATTGATCTTATAGTAGATGGTAGACTGGAATTACAAATGTTCTAAAGTGTGAGGTTACAATTGATCTTATAGTAGCTGGCAGACTTGAATTTCAAATGTTCTAAAGTATGAGGTTAAAATTGATCTTATAGTAGCTGGCAGACTTGAATTTCAAATGTTGTAAAGTGTGAGGTTAAAATTGATCTTATAGTAGCTGGCAGACTTGAATTTCAAATGTTGTAAAGTGTGAGGTTAAAATTGATCTTATAGTAGCTGGCAGACTTGAATTTCAAATGTTGTAAAGTGTGAGGTTAAAATTGATCTTATAGTTGCTGGCAGACTTGAATTACCAATGTTATAAAGTGTGAGGTTACAATTGATCTTATAGTAGCTGGCAGACTTGAATTTCAAATGTTCTAAAGTATGAGGTTAAAATTGATCTTATAGTAGCTGGCAGACTTGAATTTCAAATGTTGTAAAGTGTGAGGTTAAAATTGATCTTATAGTAGCTGGCAGACTTGAATTTCAAATGTTGTAAAGTGTGAGGTTAAAATTGATCTTATAGTAGCTGGCAGACTTGAATTTCAAATGTTGTAAAGTGTGAGGTTAAAATTGATCTTATAGTTGCTGGCAGACTTGAATTTGAAATGTTGTAAAGTGTGAGGTTAAAATTGATCTTATAGTAGCTGGCAGACTTGAATTTGAAATGTTCTATAGTATGAGGTAAAAATTGATCTTATAGTAGCTGGCAGACTTGAATTACAAATGTTCTAAAGTGTGAGGTTACAATTGATCTTATAGTATCTGCCAGACTTGAATTTCAAATGTTCTAAAGTGTGAGGTTACAATTGATCTTATAGTAGCTGGCAGACTTGAATTTCAAATGTTCTAAAGTATGAGGTTAAAATTGATCTTATAGTAGCTGGCAGACTTGAATTTCAAATGTTGTAAAGTGTGAGGTTAAAATTGATCTTATAGTAGCTGGCAGACTTGAATTTCAAATGTTGTAATGTGTTAAGTTAAAATTGATCTTCTAGTAGCTGGCAGACTTGAATTTCAAATGTTGTAAAGTGTGAGGTTAAAATTGATCTTATAGTAGCTGGCAGGCTTGAATTACAAATGTTCTAAAGAGTGAGGTTACAATTGATCTAATAGTAGCTGGCAGACTTGAATTTCAAATGTTGTAAAGTGTGAGGTTAAAATTGATCTTATAGTAGCTGGCAGACTTGAATTTCAAATGTTGTAATGTGTTAGGTTAAAATTGATCTTCTAGTAGATGGCAGACTTCAATTTCAAATGTTGTAAAGTGTGAGTTTAAAATTGATCTTATAGTAGCTGGCAGACTTGAATTTCAGATGTTGCGAAGTGTGTGGTTAAATGTGATTTGCCTAGCTCCTATAGTAGTTGGAAGACTTGATTTTCAAATGTTGTAAAGTGTGAGGTTAAAGGTGATTTGCCTAGCTCTTATAGTAGCTGGCAGACTTGAATTTCAAATGTTGTAAAGTGTGAGGTTAAAAGTGATTTGCCTAGCTCTTATAGTAGCTGGCAGACTTGAATTTCAAATGTTCTAAAGTGTGAGGCTAAAATTGATCTTATAGTAGATGGCAGACTTGAATTTCAAATGTTGTAAAGTGTGAGGTTAAAATTGATCTTATAGTAGCTGGCAGACTTGTATTTCAGATGTTGTGAAGTCTGAGGTTAAAGGTGATTTGCCTAGCTCTTATAGTAGTTGGCAGACTTGAATTTCAAATGTTGTAAAGTGTGAGGTTAAAGGTGATTTTCCTAGCTCTTATAGTAGTTGGCAGACTTGAATTTCAAATGTTGTAAAGTGTGAGGTTAAAGGTGATTTGCCTAGCTCTTATAGTAGCTGGCAGACTTGAATTTTAAATGTTGTAAAGTGTGAGGTTAAAGGTGTTTTGCCTAGCTCTTATAGTAGCTGGCAGACTTGAATTTCGAATGTTGTAAAGTGTGTGGTTAAAATTGATCTTATAGTAGCTGGCAGACTTGAATTTCAAATGTTGTAAAGTGTGAGGTTAAAGGTGATTCGCCTAGCTCTTATAGCAGCTGGCAGACTTGAATTTCAAATGTTGTAAAGTGTGAGGTTAAAATTGATCTTATAGTAGCTGGCAGACTTGAATTTCAAATGTTGTCAAGTGTGAGGTTAAAGGTGATTTGCCTAGCTCTTATAGTAGCTGGCAGACTTGAATTTCAAATGTTGTAAAGTGTGTGGTTAAAATTGATCTTATAGTAGCTGGCAGTCTTCAATTTCAAATGTTGTAAAGTGTGAGGTTAAAGGTGATTTGCCTAGCTCTTATAGTAGCTGGCAGACTTGAATTTTAAATGTTGTAAAGTGTGAGGTTAAAGGTGTTTTGCCTAGCTCTTATAGTAGCTGGCAGACTTGAATTTCAAATGTTGTAAAGTGTGTGGTTAAAATTGATCTTATAGTAGCTGGCAGACTTGAATTTCAAATGTTGTGAAGTGTGAGGTTAAAGGTGATTTGCCTAGCTCTTATAGTAGCTGGCAGACTTGAATTTCAAATGTTGTAAAGTGTGAGGTTAAAATTGATCTTATAGTAGCTGGCAGACTTGAATTTCAAATGTTGTCAAGTGTGAGGTTAAAGGTGATTTGCCTAGCTCTTATAGTAGCTGGCAGACTTGAATTTCAGATGTTGGAAAGTGTGAGGTTAAAGGTGATTTGCCTAGCTCTTATAGCTGGCAGACTTGAATTTCAAATGTTGTAAAGTGTGAGGTTAAAATTGATCTTATAGTAGCTGGCAGACTTGAATTTCAGATGTTGTAAAGTGTGAGGTTAAAATTGATCTTATAGTAGCTGGCAGACTTGAATTTTAAATGTTGTAAAGTGTGAGGTTAAAACTGATCTTATAGTAGCTGGCAGACTTGAATTTCAAATGTTGTAAAGTGTGAGGTTAAAACTAATCTTATAGTAGCTGGCAGACATAAATTTCAAATGTTGTAAAGTGTGAGGTTAAAATTGATCCTATAATAGGTGGCAGACTTGAATTTCAGATGTTGTATAGTGTGAGGTTAAAATTGATCTTATAGTAGCTGGAAGACATGAATTTCAGGTGTTGTAGAGTGTAAGGTTAAAGGTGATTTTCCTAGCTCTTATAGCAGCTGGCAGACTTGAATTTCAAATGTTGTAAAGTGTGAGTCTAAAATTGATCCTATAGTAGCTGGCAGACTTGAATTTCAGATGTTGTGAAGTGTGAGGTTAAAGGTAATGTGCCTAGCTCTTATAGTAGCTGGCAGACTTGAATTTCAGATGTTGTAAAGTGTGAGGTTAAATATGATTTGCCTAGCTCTTATAGTAGCTGGCAGACTTGAATTTCAAATGTTCTAAAGTGTGAGGTTAAAGGTGATTTGCCTAGCTCTTATAGTACCTGGCAGACTTGAATTTCAGATGTTGTAAAGTGTGACGTTAAAGGTGATTTTCCTAGTACTTATAGTAGCTGGCAGACCTGAATTTCAAATGTTGTTAAGTGTGAGGTACAAATTGATCTTATTGTAGCTGGCAGACTTGAGTTTAAGATGTTGTAAAGTGTGAGGTTAAAACTGATCTTATAGTAGCTGGCAGACATAAATTTCAAATGTTGTAAAGTGTGAGGTTAAAATTGATCCTATAGTAGGTGGCAGACTTGAATTTCAGATGTTGTAAAGTGTGAGGTTAAAATTGATCTTATAGTAGCTGGCAGACATGAATTTCAGGTGTTGTAGAGTGTAAGGTTAAAGATGATTTGCCTAGCTCTTACAGCAGCTGGCAGACTTGAATTTCAAATGTTGTAAAGTGTGAGTTTAAAATTGATCCTATAGTAGCTGGCAGACTTGAATTTCAGATGTTGTGAAGTGTGAGGTTAAAGGTAATGTGCCTAGCTCTTATAGTAGCTGGCAGACTTGAATTTCAAATGTTGTAAAGTGTGAGGTTAAAGGTGATTTGCCTAGCTCTTATAGTAGCTGGCAGACTTGAATTTCAAATGTTGTAAAGTGTGAGGTTAAAGGTGATTTGCCTAGCTCTTATAGTACCTGGCAGACTTGAATTTCAAATGTTGTAAAGTGTGAGGTTCAAATTGATCTTATTGTAGCCCTCAGACTTGAGTTTAAGATGTTGTAAACTGTGAGGTTAAAGGTGATTTGCCTAGTACTTACAGTAGCTGGCAGAGTTGACTTTCAAATGTTGTGAAGTGTGAGGTTAAAGGTGATTTGCCTAGCTCTTATAGTCGTTGTCAGACTTGAATTTCAAATGTTGTAAAGTGTGAGGTTACAATTGATCTTATAGTAGCTGGCAGACTTGAATTTGAAATGTTCTAAAGTAAGAGGTTAAAATTGATTTTATAGTAGCTGGCAGACTTGAATTTCAAATGCTCTAATGTGTGAGGTTAAAATTGATCTTATAGTAGCTTCCAGACTTGAATTTCAAATGTTCTAAAGTGTGAGGTTAAAATTGATCTTATAGTAGCTGCAGACTTGAATTTCAGATGTTGTAAAGTGTGAGGTTAAAGGTTATTTGCCTAGTACTTATAGTAGCTGGCAGACATGTATTTGAAATGTTGTAAAGTGTGAGGTTAAAGGTGATTTGCCTAGCTCTTATAGTAGCTGGCAGACTTGAATTTCAAATGTTGTAAAGTGTGAGGTTAAAATTGATCTTATAGTAGCTGGCAGACTTGAATTTCAGATCTTGTAAAGTGTGAGGTTAAAGGTGATTTGCCTAGCTCTTATAGTAGCTGGCAGACTTGAATTTCAAATGTTGTAAAGTGTGAGGTTGAAATTGATCTTATACTAGTTGGCATACTTGGATTTCAGATCTTGTAAAGTGTGAGGTTAAAGGTGATTTGCCTAGCTCTTATAGTAGCTGGCAGACTTGAATTTCAAATGTTCTAAAGTATGAGGTTAAAATTGATCTTATAGTAGCTGGCAGACTTGAATTTGAAATGTTGTAAAGTGTGAGGTTAAAATTGATCTTATAGTAGCTGGCAGACTTGAATTTCAAATGTTGTAAAGTGTGAGGTTAAAACTGATCTTATAGTAGATGGCAGACTTGAATTTCAGATGTTGTAAACTGTGAGATTAAAGGTGATTTGCCTAGTACTTACCGTAGCTGGCAGACTTGAATTTCAAATATTGTAAAGTGCAGTGGCATCGCTCGGGGGTGCGGACCACACCGGGTGACACCATCTCAGAGGGGTGACACCAAAATGAAAAATTGCAAATTTTACAGAGCACACACTGCTCGGTCAAGTCGGATTTCATAAGCGGACAACCAATAATAGTTAAATACATGACTAGCAGGCACAGCAGTGGCGTCGCTAGGGGGATGCGGGGGGTGCGGACTCCACCGGGTGACACTATTAGACGGGGTGACACCAAAATGACATTACTAAGGATTCTGTATAGTGTGTTATGGAAGGAGGACCATAGGGGTGACACCATGAGCTACCGCACTGGGTGACACCAACCCGAGTGACGCCACTGGTAAAGTGTGAGGTTAAAGGTGATTTGCCTACCTCTTATAGTAGCTGGCAGACTTGAATTTCAAATGTTGTAAAGTGTCAGGTTAAAATTGATCTTAAAGTTGTTGGCAGACTTGAATTTCAGATCTTGTAAAGTGTGAGGTTAAAGGTGATTTGCCTAGCTCTTATAGTAGCTGGCAGACTTGAATTTCAAATGTTGTAAAGCGTGGGGTTAAAATTGATCTTATACTAGCTGGCAGACTTGAATTTCAGATGTTGTAAAGTGTGAGGTTAAAATTGATCTTATAATCGCTGGCAGACTTGAATTTCAAATGTTGTAAAGTGTGAGGTTAAAATTGATCTTATAGTTCCTGGCAGACTTGAATTTGAAATGTTGTAAAGTGTGAGGTTAAAATTGATCTTATAGTAGCTGGCAGACTTGAATTACAAATGTTCTAAAGTGTGAGGTTACAATTGATCTTATAGTAGCTGGCAGACTTGAATTTCAGATCTTGTAAAGTGTGAGGTTAAAGGCGATTTGCCTACCTCTTATAGTAGCTGGCAGACTTGAATTTCAAATGTTGTAAAGTGTGAGGTTAAAATTGATCTTAAAGTAGTTGGCAGACTTGAATTTCAGATCTTGTAAAGTTTGAGGTTAAAGGTGATTTGCCTAGCTCTTATAGTAGCTGGCAGACTTGAATTTCAAATGTTGTAAAGCGTGGGGTTAAAATTGATCTTATACTAGCTGGCAGACTTGAATTTCAGATGTTGTAAAGTGTGAGGTTAAAATTGATCTTATAGTCGCTGGCAGACTTGAATTTCAAATGTTGTAAAGTGTGAGGTTAAAATTGATCTTATAGTTCCTGGCAGACTTGAATTTGAAATGTTGTAAAGTGTGAGGTTAAAATTGATCTTATAGTAGCTGGCAGACTTGAATTACAAATGTTCTAAAGTGTGAGGTTACAATTGATCT